>VWPW01021686.1:2367844-2406354 GCA_013389825.1 Crypturellus undulatus
CCGCCCGCCCCGCCGCCGTCCCGGGGCCGCCGCCCGCCCCGCCGAACCGGGACCGAGACCGGGACCGGGACCGGGACCGGGACCGGGACCGAGACCGAGACCGGGACCGGGATCGGGACCGGGACCGAGGCCGAGACCGAGACCGAGACCGAGACCGAGACCGGGACCGAGACCGAGACCGAGACCGGGACCGGGACCGGGCGGGAGTTCGGGCGCGCAGGGAACACGGACAGCGGCCCGAGCGGCCACCCGGAGGTGGCGGCCAAACCGTTGCGGGGAGGTGGGTTTGTAGCACGGGGCGAACAGCAGCCTCATCCCGCCCTGGTGTCCGGAGAGGCAGAGCCGCTCCCAGAGTCTCCCTCGGCCCTCTGCCCCGAAAGGGGCTCGAGGGACACCGCAGCGGAGGGCTTAGCCCCGTCGGTGCCCCCCGAGACGGGGCTGGGGGCGGGCGTCGCTGCCCTGCTCGCCCAGCCCCTCCGGCAGCCCGGGGCTTCGTCCCCCCCGCACAGGACCAGGACGGGTGTCCGGGCCCCCCGTGCTCCTGCGGCGAGCGCCTTGCTCCAATACAATAATGAAAATAAACATTCCCAACACGTCAAAAATATTTTTGTGCCGCGTTTTACAATGTTTAATTTAGCACGCTGCATTTTTGTGTGCATGCCAGCGCGGGCTGTGGTTAGTCTTTATAAAAATGTTAGCTGGCTCTTTGCTCAGCGTGTGCCTGCATTTTCATGTCATCATTTAGTTTAATGGCTATTGGTGCTGCACAATAAAAAACGTTCACTCTGGCCTCGGTGTTTCAGTGCATTACACTATTTCATATGGTCGTTCTGTTAGACCTCTCTTAAAATGCTCTGAAATCCGAGGGAATGACTCACAATATGTTTTGCATGGGTGTCCTGGAAAAAGGCCAACCCACTTGTGTTGTAGGCAGCAGAGCCTCCAACAAACACCTTGCTGCTTCCCTATCTAACCTGGGAAGACGTTCGGCCACTAGTGCCCTACAGATTTTGCTGTGTTTAAAAAAATAAACATCCAAAAGATCGGTCCTTTTCCTGTGTGAATCTGACTACCTGTAAAGTTAGCAGCCTCCAGCATCCCTGGAGTTTGGCTGGATGCTTCTCCATGGAAGGGGTAAGGAATGCGTGCCACTGAGTCTGATTGCTTACAGGCAGGATTACTTTTTAATGTACCAGTAGAAACAGTTGAAAGCAAAGGGATCGGTTCTTCAAAGGTTTCATAGGTTTTTCTTAGAAAGATCAGCTTGGGATTCTGCTGATACGATCCATTTCTCCCTACCATCTACACACTTTGACAGTGTGTCAGGATGTTCAGTTGCCATTCTCTAACTTTTGTGCAACCATATAGGCCAGGAGCATTAAAGCTGAGATTAAAAAATGTAATTTGATTTTCTTTTCTTTTTTTTTTCTCTTTTCCTCCTTTTTTTTTTTTTTTTTTTTTTTTTTTTTCCCTTTCTCCTGTAGTTTCTCTGTAGCTGATATATTCCAGTGTGGAACTAGAGCTGGGGGTCCAGTTTTTGTTTTAGAAGCTGCCAGTCATCCTGGCCTTTTAAATGTGTCTCATTTTTCTTTCCATTGCCTTTGGATCTGTTGGGGCTTAATTTTCATAAATTAATTTTTACTACTAGAAAATTAATTATTGCTACTAGAAATGCTAAGCTATAGTGATGAACTTCTATAATTTAAGTTTGAATATGCAGCCCGTCAGCTACAGTGACCTGTAGTGTTCTTGTAAAATGTCTCCCTGGATGTCCTTGGGCCCTGTCAGGCTGAGTGACATGCCTGTGCTCAGCCCTTCTCCTCAGCCTTCAGCTGGCTAAGTTTATCAGATGGACAGATTTAGCACAAAAACTGCTACTCATACTCCAGCCCTCATGCCAAACAGGTCTGGTCAAGTAGGTTTATACATGTAAGTAACCCTAAAGAAAAAAAAAAACTCTCAAACCTCCTTGTAATTTGTGTGTGCATCTGTCAGTGATAGCTGGTGATATTTAGATGAATAAACTTGAGAGATTACTGCCCCCAGCAGTGCACCTCATCTCTCTCCCACAGCTTGCTGTTTTCATAGTAAAACAGAACCTGTGTTCGGCTCTCTCTTACCACCATTACTGTTTGGTAGCTTTAGTAGCTTAGTGCAAACTAAGAAAGCTTAACTATCCTTTGCAGCAAACCCCAGCTGAGGGGAAGAGCAGACAGCTGGGAGGTGACACTGTCTCAAACCATTACACTAATTCTACCCAAGCTCATTTCTGAGAGCTGTGAGTGTTGCTCCTCTTGTGCTTGCCATCCTGTGGGATCAGGAGATCCGGGTTCTGTAACAATCAATTTCCACTGGTTTCCCTGGAACTGAAGTGTTGAGGCATCGATAGGGATCTGGGTCTAAGTCTCTCAGGTGTTTACAGAAGCGAAACCTAATCTTCACTCCAGAAGCAGATGAGATTGTGGAAAGGGCTGGTACACACAATAAACATGATTACAAGGATATCTGCGCAGAGTGTTCAAACATAAGATTTAAACTTTTACACGTTACATTTAAAGATACATAGCATAGACTGAATGTATGAAGCTGCTAATGAGAAGTGTGTAGGTAAAGTCATTCTCTGCCTTCAGTGCATGGCAACTGCAGGAGAGAGATAGTAACTCATAAAAAGAGCACGTGCTACAAGGTACTGATTAACTTTATTGAGAGGAGCTGTGTCTTGGACTTTGGATTTTGCAGACTGCGGTGCTGTTCGAGCCCAGAGCAGACCCTGCTGTCACCTGCACACTGTGCTATGCCGGCTAGTCCTTGCAGGCCTTAAACAGCAGCCAAAAGCAACATGTGGCAAATCCACGTCCCTGATTAAAAGTAATTGTCTGGGACAGGGTCCTTGGCAGAGGCTCTAGAGCAGAGCATGTGTCTGATGCCCACTGGGAAAGGGGCCAGTCTGGAAGAGGGAGGATCTGTTGGGAGCTGAGGCAGGTAGGGACCCTGGACGAAGCAGATAATGAATGTGCACCACAAAGGCACGGTATATCCCCCATGCAGCCTTAGAGGGGCCACTCCGTCACTGTAATTCTGACGTAATTCTTTCATTTTCTTCTTTGTCAGTGATAAACAAACGTGTGCAAGGAAGTAAATTATGTCTCCATTTTAAATAGACATAATTTTTGAAACAGATATATATTCTGTCACCCTTGTAGAGTGGTATGTTCTTCTGGAAGTGTGTGGCATGAGAAAGCACTGCTTAACAAAAAGAAATTTGATGCAGTCTGGTCTATAGAACTAATAAGAAGTAATAACATGTGCAAGAAAAGCAGTATATATCCACACATTGCAGAATCAATAACTCAATATATAAATAGAATCTTTTGGATGAGAATAAGGTCGTTTAAAAATTGTTCCTACCTCTTTTTTACCCAGAAAGGGGATATTCAAGAAATTCTGCGTTCCTTCCGACAGCAGGAAGTACTGTCAGCCAGCTAGAGAACCGTTCCTTCTCTCCACCTATGGGCTACCTCCCTTTCCCTCAAATATCTTCTTAAAAGCACTCCTTTTACAAGGCTGAAAGAGCATCAAAAAGAATTGAGGCCAAGAAGCAGGTCAGATGATTGAAGCAGTCTGTAGAAAATCACTTAGGCACTAGTGATATTCCAGAGCAGGGTCCATTGGATATGTAAAACAAAGCAAATATTTCATCAAGGGAATCTCATCTGACAGCACCATAAAAGAAGAGTGGGAATTTTCAACCTTCAAAATATCAAGAAGAGTCCAGAATGCAGAGGATGCCCTTGTTCTACAAAATTGTCTTAACTGTATTTAAAAGACAACCAAAATGAAAAGAAAGAATAATTAATATGCCATCATCATTTTTGTTCACTTATATCTTCTGATGTATATGTATTTCCTGTTTATACTCAAATTAATACCACTAACTGAAAATTCAGGCTTCTTCTAAGCATTATCTACACATGAAAATTAAAATGTTTATGTATGAAGACTGTCTTAAGAGAAGCAGGCCTCAGTTCAAATCTATTTAAAATAACGTACACACATATATTTGTGTGTAAAATCTAGAAGCCAAATCACTACGTTACATCAAGATGCATACTGTCCAGCTGCCTAGCATGAGGGCTAGGGCTGGTTGTCACAGCATGTGCATGGACTGGTTTAAACGATGCAAGAAAGGTGGTCACGGGGTCTCAGAAAGTTTCAGGTGTAAAACAAGGCAGGGGACAAGTGGACCGCAGAGACCTGGGAAGGGCTTGTGGGGGTTTCCTAGACTTGACAAAAAGATCTACTTAAAAAATGACATGCTGTGATTTAGGCAATAGTAGGAGCTTTAAAGGTTTTTTGTTAGTGCATGCTAATAGGATTTGGAAGGCCATGCCATCTTATTAGATCTGACTGGCTGAGCCACTAATTAAAAATTTCTCTTAAACTAGCGATAAGATATACGTGAAATGGTTATGACTGGTAGGGAAGTGTACGGCATAAGGCGGTGATGTCAGATGCTGCCTAGCCTGCAACGTGCGTGACCTGACCACAGAAATTCTAATGTGATTTGTAATATGGTCTGGGAATGCCACATGCAATTATACATCATTTGCATAGCATGCCTTTCTGTTCATCATCACTAAGTGACTGCTACTATCATAGCCCTGCAGAGACTTTGTGTGAGAGATCACAGCTTCAGTATGAAATTTAGGGAATTTTGGAAGGTTAGAAACATGCTTTCAGAAGAATTATTATTTTTTTTTTTTTACAGATATGGACTTTTTGCTTGGAAACCAAAAGTACTAAGGATATTTATAGCAATCTTTTGAATTTTGAAAAACTCTTAAGGACAGAGTGGAGAAAAAGTCCACAGCACTAGTTAACTTACTACAAGGCGTGTACTAATTATTCAGGTAATGGTTTATTGTCTCTATAGTATTCTCTCCTAAATCATTTCCCAGATTAGCTGGTACAGCTATGTTTATTTCTCAGAAATGCCTTTCTTGTTTAAGTTTCAGCTGTGGAAAAAAAAAAACTTACTAGTTTTAGAATTTTCTGTATCCTCAGAAAACTTTGTTTTTATTTTTGCATTGATCATAGTCTCTAATTTTGTTTAAAATATATATAAAAACTGTTTTTATATGTAAATATAAATCATAGTAAACAGGAAACAACTTTTCAGAATTAAAGATCATAGTTGTAATAGCTTGATAATGAGTAGGAGGCTTATGGCCTTTAAGTAGGTAATGGAAGGTACAATGAGGAGGAAACACTGAAAGCAGATTTTGAAAACCATATTCTTTATCAGTATAATATTGTTGGCTTCTCTACTCTTTCTGAAAATACAAAGTTTTGGAAAGCTCCTTGGTCTGACTTCTATTTTTGCATATACAAATGACAAAATTAAGTGATCAAGCGAACCTTTCGTTTGACTGTGTAAGATACCTGAATGCTGTCACTTTTGGGTGCCGCTGCCTGGACCTGTAGCCAACTGCAGGTGCGCCCACACGGACACACAAGCACACACGTGGACACACAAGCACACACGCGGACACACGTATACACACACACGTACACAGACTCCTCCTGGTGCAGGATACATTGTCCATGTCAGTGGCAATAAATCAAACCTTCTCTTCACAAGAAGAAAGAACCAAATCACTGGTCTTGAGAAACAGATTTGTAAGTTAGTGAAGGGAAATAGCTGCCTTCTTTATGCGTAACTCTCTGTCCATTAACTATATTCTACATGTGCACATGTGTGTATACGTATGTGGAGATACAGTTTAACACCATCTCTTCATGAAGTATTCGGAGTCCCTGAGGGAAAAGGCCAGTGGCAAATGAGCATCCCTGCTAACTTTTGTGTTTCATTTTGTGTTGAGGAAAATCAAGTTTCAGTCCCTACATAGCAGAACACGCAGCCTCTCCAACCATTTAAAAAATCAATTAGGTGAAATGGCTTTGAGTTTTCTGACACAGAATTAGCTGCCTAATAGGTAATTTTACCCTCCTGATTAGCCCTCATTAGTGCAGAGTAGCCCCGCTCCTTGAGGACACCAGCCCAGCCATCCTTGTCAGAACAAGAGAAAACTTCAAATACTTAACTGTTCTCAGGAAGGGAGCATCACTGGTAGCATGCAGACGTGAAGCGAAATTGGTTTGTTGATTCGGAGTATTCGTTCTTTTTAGAAGTCTCAAGTCTAATAATTTTTAAGGCATCCTTACATACGTGTTCAAATGCTTCAACTACGTCGTGGCATATGTGCTAACTTTTTAAATTTATTAGGTCTCTGCATATTGGGTACAGCTATTGCATTAGCATTTGTAGTATTTAAAGAAATCAGATGGTGCAGTAAGGCTGTAAGTAGCTTTATTTGGACATTGATTTCAAGTCTAAAATTACAGTATTGATTAAATGCCTATTCTGAAAGAAACAAACAAACTGGGTATCTACTGCTCTATTTTTTCTTTGCATTTATAAATATATATATGCATAGCTGCTTACTCTAGCTTTTGTGTCTGAAGTAAGCCTGTTTTAATTCGTTAGAAAAAAATAACAAATATAACAAATCCCTGCAAATTTTGTCTTTAAAGGGGAAGTAGAAGGAAGCAGTGAGGCCTAAAATTCCTAAAATAAAAGGACAGCTGGATAAGAGAAAATGCAGAAGAGTATTATGCTCTCCTTAATATCCAAGTGATAATTTTAAAAGACAGTGTTCTGTGAGTAATAATATCATTGCAGCCAACTCGCATTTTTTTCTGTTTCACCATTAATGATAATGACAAAATATTTGCAAGATAAGCTGCCATGGCTCTGAAACGGGCACTTGATCTCATAGTGCTTTCGGGCTAATTTCAATCAGTGTTATATATCTTGTCACCCTCATTCTTCCCAAAATTTCAATTCATTTTCCTTTTGATAAAGTAAGTCTTTTGCTTATATATCAATGAAAAATATTTCTGACACTGGAAAAACATTTTTTTGTTCAGATGAAGTTTTCCATATATACCTAGGATTTAAAAAAATAAATACTCCCCTACTGCTACTATGGGCCATTTCTGAAAGATATATTTTGTTTTTAACTATCATTTTTATCTGGATGTCTTTAATATTAACAATGCAGACACAGGCATTTATGGCTATAAAGCCTTCTCTTGAAGTTAGTAAGTTCATGTTAATGTATGTTGACTATGTATAGTCACGTGGTGACTATGTACTAAAGATATACAGATTTAGGAGGTTAAGACAGTTCAGATGAATTGAAATGAAAAATTCATGGATCCATATGGATCTGCTCTTGATTCTGCCCTTTCTATGAAACTCTCCAAAGGGTGAAAGTTCCAGCTTCAAGGTGCTGACTTGTGAGCTTATAATGATAAGCAAAGACCTGCATGCTTCTTTTTTTTTCTCATTTTAAATACATTTTAAATAATGTGATATCTTTTGTCTTGACATTATTAGACTATTGGCATCCGATATTCAAACAAAGGGATTTTTTTTCTTTAGGGAGGAGGAGGACACCAATCCTTTTAAATTCATAACAATAATTCTTCTCCTTTATCTGTCAATACCACAGCAGAAAGAGTTCCATATGTTTAATTGCTGTGGTTAGTAGTTGGATTCTCTCAATATACTATTTTTAGATGCTGCAGATTATAATTAAGAGCTAATGTGTATTTTTTTCCACCATAAATCTATTCCAACTGTGCATCAGAGATCTAAAGCTTGCTGAATAACCATTATAGACAGTTCTATCGAGTAATATATAAACTCAGACTGATTTTTAAAAATGTTTGTTCTTTCTCAGTGGGATTTTGTCTGTTGTGTTTTCAGAGCCAGAATCAATACTTTGGATTTTGAAATATTTACGAATTTGATATTATAACACTCGGTACCTAACTAATAGAAAAGACAATCTTGCTGTTATATGATCTACCTGCCTTGTATAAATCTCTTAAAATTCTGTATTCTGACATAAGATATAAAGTTAAGTTGTGAAACTCTTCTGACGTATAACCAGTTAGATTTGAGCAGGCTCCACAAAAATGCCTGTGCTAGTATGTGCTGGCGCATTTTTTATATTTTTTTTCTTGCAAAAATATCATCAGTGTTGAACTTCATATTAGTTTCAATTGTATTTTCTTCTTCCATGAGGCAAAGATGAACGGAACCATTGGCAGAACAACTCAGAACAGAACTCAGAATAACTAGATTGCTGGAAGCAGTAAGTGTTTAACCTTACAAGGAATAATATTTAATACTGGAGACAAGTCATACATTATTATTGTCTGCTCTTACCCTTAACTATATCACTATCAAGAAGCTGTTGCTTCCCTCTTTTTTCCTGCCTCCTTTTCTTCTAAATTTCCACAGCTAGCTGTTCTCATATAGACCAATTCTTTGTAACAGAACTGGTGAGAATTCTAAATCAGAAGCTTGTAGCCATTCTTTATTTTTAATATAAAACTAGGTAAACTAACAAAATCAGAAAAAAAAGTGTGTGAGGGAGCAGGACCCTCTTTGAGGCAAGCTTCTTACTCAGATAGCAATTTACCCAAAAACAGTAATTTGCCTGCCCCGAATGGCATTTGTTGGGGTTTGCTCAGCTTTCCCAAGGAGCTGCTTATCATGATAACCGAAGCAACGCTGAAATCTTTCCGTGTTTACAGGGCTTTCCATGGTCAAGTTTTTTTTTTTTTTTTTTAGTTAAGAGAAGTCACTGAATTTTTTTATGCAATTTTTCTCTCTAAGACTTTGTAGACAGGATATAGTCAAAAAGAACATTTAGAGATATTTCCTTTAAAATATACTATCACTTTGCAAGGTACACAAAATACGTTATTTTAGAAATCAATAGAGGGAAGTATGCAAAGATTTCAAGATAGATCTTTATTTTTACAAGAAAACCCTGCACCAGAAACACATTACATTGAATAGTACTGAAAATGTCTCCATTGTAGCAATGTAGTAATTACCATTGTAGTAAAAAATGCTTAAAATATAAACAAAGCAGTACTGTTTGTTACAGTCAGGCATTCCCATTTCATGTTAGAGATAGTCAGAGACAATTTGTGAGAGAGATAATTGATATTATTGTACAATGATGTGATTTGTTTTGTTTTTTTTTTTAACAAATATGTCACATTCATGCTTAAAATGATTTTTCTGCTACCAAAGACTATGGTGCCACGTTGACAGTGGGAATTTGATTTTCACATGGGGAATAACCAATTCCAGTACAGAACCCAAATTTGCTGGCTGGATGAGAAAATACTTTGAAGATCAAACTAGGATACTAATTCTGTGTGCATTTTATGTCCATATAAGACAGTATTTCATGTACATATACCTGGGGAGCAGGGGAGTGAGGTCAGTTGTTACTAACCCAAGTCACATCTTCTTGGGCAGCAAGATGAGAAAAATCTATATGTCAATCAGATGTCAGTTTTTTTTTCTGTGAAATGGCTGAAGCAACTATGCTGACACTACCTTACCTGCAAAAATGCCTTCTCAAAAATTAAAAACGTGATTTTTATCAATGTGCATACATGAATGCTGATACATGTGTTTTGAGATTCTTCAGAAATGCCAATTAGATAAAATTACTTTAAAACCACACTGTTCAGCACAGAACATCAGCTTTCATGACTGAATAAAGAATGGGAAAGGAACTCAGACTCCTGATTTTCAATGGTGAACAAATCTAGCAATAGAATATTTTACATGCTTTTTAAATCACAGAAAAAAAGGTAGAATTTCATACTCAGTCTTGTAATAATTGGAGGTCATTTTAAATCAGATTTTTTTTTAAATGGCTTTGTAGGCTATTGTGATTGATATGGAAATAATTTAGATGTGTGGTCATGCTTTGAAAACATATTTCTTGCATCTTTTTGGGTGATGAAAGGGGACTGTATAAGTGTATTATGATTTCCAGTGCCTATAGAGAAAGCTCAGATGCTTGCCTTTCAGACAGCTGAACTCTCACTGCAGACTCAGAGAAGCAAAAACAAATTCTGTGGCTCATGTTCTGACAACACAATGCACCATGTCCCTGCCAGACTTCAGAGGCCTTGGATTACATTTTGCATTTGCAATCTTCACATGGTACATGATGGTTGCTGCTGGGTACACTTCCATTTTTGGTGAAAGCCAAAGAAGGTGCAGCGGTGCTAAGGGGAAATTTTTGTATGCCAAATATTCCCATGCAGACGTATGTGGCAGTCATTTATAGACTGAGTAAGAAAGACCTGTGTATGTCAATCAGTTGCTTGATGCCTGAAATATGGGTTTTGTCCCAGGAAGGAGAGGGCTCTTTTTCAGCTTGCACCTCTCCTCTCCTCTCCTCTCCTCTCCTCTCCTCTCCTCTCCTCTCCTCTCCTCTCCTCTCCTCTCCTCTCCTCTCCTCTCCTCTCCTCTCCTCTCCTCTCCCCCTCTCCCAGCTTACGGTAAGCAGTCAAGTAACTTGGCTTGAAGTGGTATGAGGGTAGAAGGTCTCAAGAAGGTCACGAGCCTTGGGGGTAATTCTGCAGATAGTGGGTATGGTCACTTCGATATTACCCTTCCTGTCAGGGTTCAAACTCAGACAAGACTGAAGCCAGCACATGAGCTCATTATCATCAGGCCCTGGGGAAACAGGCTGATGTGCACAAGTTGAATTCTGACAGTGTGGTGGTATAAGAAATAGCTATTGAAGAAGACATGCAAAACTAGCATTGATTTGGCTAAAATAAATTTTCTTACTTCTCCAAATTAACATGAAGTCCTTAGCAAAATAATCAGAACATGTAAATTAAAGCTTAAAGGCAGTCAAATAGATATTGGCTAAAGTTTAAGATATTAAGCATACAAGAAACCTTATACTTAATATGCCATAGAAATAAATCTGAAGCAATTTCTTGCACCACATTTGACAACAGAGGTGTGGCCTTTCCAGGCATCTAGAGAGTCTAATCATACTCTTCGTAGGGACTTTCCCTGAAGACAGAGCCCAGCAGCGTCTCCAGCACACCTGGGAGTGCTGTGTTCACATTTGCCAAGGTGGAGGGGCTTCTCACAGCAACTGCTTCTGCAGAGAGACCTGCAGTTCATCACACTCAGTGTGCTGAGGTGCTGTTATTATTCCTCAGTGCCTGAGAACTAACTGGAAGCCAAGTGCTTTTAGATTCTGCCCAAGTCATATTTTCAATATATTTAAATACATTCCACTTGGAGACAAAATTAATGAAACACTGACAGCTAGTTCTTATTATCTACATTTAGCGCACACTCTGGATACAAATACATTTGATTCTGGCTTCTGCATATAGATGCAATTTCTATCATCAGTAAGCACTTTGGGTTTCAGTGGTATATGTTTGGAGAATGTAGAAACACAGCCTAATAAATCTCTGCCTAGAGTCTTTGTAAGAG
Organism: Crypturellus undulatus; assembly: GCA_013389825.1. NCBI lineage: Eukaryota > Metazoa > Chordata > Aves > Tinamiformes > Tinamidae > Crypturellus > Crypturellus undulatus. The sequence continues at coordinate 2,379,258 of VWPW01021686.1, forward strand.
GTACAGTGAAAATATGTTTTTTTTCTTGAAGAAAGTAGATAAGGCATGAAGATACTGAATGGGAATAGCAACTAGAAGACCTGAACAAACCCTCGTGTCATCCAGTAATCAATGCTCCGTTTCCTTCTGCACACTTTGAAGACAATGAGGTGTGAAGTACAAGCTCAAAATGTTTTTGGCTTCCTAAAGTAAAGGAAAAACAAGATTGCGAAAATAACCTGAAGAACGGTGCGCCACACAGCATAGCAAGTATTCTTCCTCTGTCTCTAAAAGCAGGAGTTATAATACATTCCTCTAGCAGAAGCAGGACCTTTATTTTCAGACTGTATTCATTTTTCCCCAGGTGCTATCTAGGGATTTTATTCTCCTCTGTGAATACGAAGGAGCCAGAGGTCTGCCTGGGCGCAGGCTGCAGCCATGAGCCTTTAGAAATTCACCTTCCACTAGCAGCAGAATTGTGAGTCTCTTATTCCTTGAAAGCACTTGCTCTTCTGTGACCCAGTGGCCTTCTGTGGTCACAAGAAATTTATTTCTGGATTTTGAAGCCCTGAGAAGAGTCTGTTTCAGACTATAGGAGTAGCTGTTTACATATCAGTTTTGTTAGGTGCTTTGGCCTCTTTTTCATGGATCCGTAGCTCCTGGGACCATTCTTTTGGGGAAAAGCGCAGTTTTCTCAATTTACTCCTTAATAGAAAGGCTTATGGGCAAAACACATAAATATAAACATATAAACACAAATCCATCTCATGTCCTGAAAGGCAACAAGGGAAGATAATATTTGGAGGATAGCTTCACCGATAGACAGGAAACACAAAACTCTGCAGTTAAATCTTCATTTGAACTGATCTGCCAAAGCAAGGAGGTCATACTGCAAATGCCCTGGTTCTTGTACTGTTTCCTTAAGCATTTGCTACCAGCTATTGCCAGGATTAGACAGACCCTTGGTGTGATCCTGTGTAACAGTCCTTATATTTCAGTTGTCCCTTGCAATATTGATATTCCAAACACAGCAATGTTTTGTTCTTGCAAGAAAACTTAGAAGTGAAAGCCACAATAAGAAAGCCCACAGACAATAAGAAAATATAAAACTAATAAAACTACTTCAAACTTAATACCATACTAAATGATAGAAAGGAATTTACTTTTCTTTTTTAATGCCTTTTTATTGTGTGATGAAAAAGTGAGTGGATAACAGAAAATAAGTTTTCTTTCTTAAATTTTGAAATAATTCTATAAAGGTATATATTATTGCATGGGTTTAACTTGCTTAGTTTCAAAACAACCATACTCCATTTCTTTTTAATCAAGCTAAAGCTTTTTGTGTGTATACCACTTATCTTGAAGGTCAAAGTTTGGCCTGTGATCCAGACTAATGTGAAAGAATTTCTGCCAACTGTGTGTCTTTCAACTTCATTAACTTCTATAAGTGTTGTAAGTACTTAGCACTTTGTAGGGTTTGCTCAGTAACTTGTACTATAAGCCTTGAAATGCCTGGAGAGTTCAGTGCAGTGACATCTAGCTATTCTATTACCTATCATATATTTGTTAGTGTCCTGGACCTGTATGATGGGTATTTCCATAGCAGAGAAAAATTTCATACCTGACAGGTACAGGAAAGTGAGGCTCAAATCAAACCTAACACTGCAAGATTTTATGCAAAACACTCAATTTATGGGCAAGGACCCATCTGATATATTTCCAATTGCAGAATATTTGGGTATTAAATAGAAATCTTTCTGAATGATAAAACTCTCAGTTGTTGCTATACTCAGGCAAGTTATCATATGTAACCCTGTTTTGTCCAATATTCATTTTCTCAACATTTTCTAGACAGAATCTCATCATTTCAAATGTGAGAAGATTTTTCTTTCCCACTCAGTTCTCCTCCCCACCTGTCAAATTTACAAACTCCATCTGGAATCTGAAAATCAAGCTGTTCTTTCCCTACACTCCCATTACTAATGAGGCTTCTGTGGACAGAATGGAGCTGACAATTTGGATGATGTAGGAGGAAAATTGCAGTCCAACTCACTCTTCCAAAACTGTATTGATACTATAATACAGAAGTGGAAAAAAACCATTATAGTAAGTAGATTTTGATTCCACAGCATTCATGGATAAAAATACAGAGTGATAGGATGCCCATCTTTACAGCGTTATTGTTCCTGACCATAACCTCTGCAGGCTGTATCATTATTTTATCTAATTTTATCACAATCTTCAGGTGCCTGTGTGTTCTGCAGCTGCTATTTCCTTATCTGTGTTAAGAAAAATTGTACATGTTCAACATCAGTGCAAGGCTTCTCTAAGGAGCTAGAATGTCTTTTCTCCAGGAAAAATATAGAGCTCTTCCCTTATCCGTATGACACTGTTGGTAGCATGGTTGGGAGATTTAGCTAACCATTGAGCTCTGCCATGACTTGAAATATTGCATTCAGTATTTAGGAGTCAAAAAAAAGAAAGAAGTGCTATATGAAATCACAAAATAAGTAAGAAAGAAAAGATGACTGTCATGCTAAAGGACAAGCTCATACCAGCTACACTAATTTGGGAAACTGCCAAACATCAGCTATCTTCCACATACAAGACTGCAGTTTTAACATTGATAACAGCCATCAAAGTCATGCAAATATAGCCAGCTTTCTGGAATACACCCAAGTATTAACAGATTCAGATTTAAAAGCATATTGGAAAAATAAATGCAATCTGCACTGACATCTGTTATTTTACAGCTTTCCAGTCAATGTGTTTCAGGTAGAAAGTGGATTATTTTCCCTTCTAAAAAAGATTAAAAGCTGTAAATATTCAGCAATTTATTAGAGAAAACAAGAACAAAATAGTTTTTCGATCTGAAAGGAGAAAAAATGAAGAGATAGCCTCTTTATTGAATTTGGTGAATATTTGTGGGCAGAATGAACATCACAGACCATGTCACAAATGTCTGGCCAAGACAGGAACAATAAAAAAAATGATGTTCATGATGAAATCCCATAAATTATTCCATATTTCCGTAATGTGAACAGAGGTGATTTTATATACCATAAACACAGAGAGGCAGGCAGGTGAAAGACAATCTGAATTTTAAAAGGGTACTACTTTACTCATAACACTAGGTGATGAACAAACCATTAACATACATAGTTTTCAATTTTCTTGTCATGTGCATTAATGGTTGGGGAATAAATCCAAATAAACTTAATTAGAGAGGCAGCTGTACCATGTCCCAGGACACCGTGCCAGCATTTAAACTCAAAAGAGGAAACAGTGCCACCTTCTGAAATACATTATGCAAAGTGTTATGCAGACAGAAATACTTCATAAAAAAGACATTTAAAATAACTATTCTACCATTAATTTCAGCACAATAACAGTGCAAATCCCTTTATAGATCCCACAGCAGTTAACATTCATGGAAGGCAACACATTAACAGACTTAATTGGGTTCTGAAGATATTTCCTTTGGTTTTACTGTATGTCTAAAGAGCCAGCCCCATGTGGGTTTAAACGTGATTTGTTCAGACAAAAAAGTGCTCTAATAGTCCATATAATTTAAAGGCTTATTTCATCAGTCTACAGAGCCACTGGAAGCCCAGGGGGTGAAATGAACAGTTTTACCTACTCCAAATTATTCTTTTAAACTCACAGCTTGGTGGGAGAGACAAAGGCAATAGATAAAAAAACAAAGAAATGGCTATTTGCAGACTATCATGTTAGATATTTATTATTGATGAATATTATTTATTTAATAATTTAGATTTCATTATTGAAGAGTGTTACCATAGAAATATTTAAATCAAAATCTGAAATACTACAGAAATTAATAACTTTAATTCATAAATATTTATACTTTAATTCCAAGAGGAATTATAAATTTAGATGTGGTCTGCACAACTTTTAAAGATAGTTTTATTACTAACCTTTCTTGCTTGTATGCACAGAAATTCCCTTTTTTAAGTATAATATAAGACTAATTTTAAAGGCTTTATTTTAAAAGTTGGTTTTCGCACACGCTTGTGTTTTTCTAATTAGAAAAGTCAAACCTTATTTTCTCTAGTTGCAACTCATCTATGAAATTTACTGACATTAGATCAAACCAAATCTATCTGTGTTTAGAAAAATGCTTTGAAGAATAGATAGATGATCAATTTATTCTGACTCTGATTGCTTCTTTCTTTCCCCTTTCCTTTCCTTTCCTTTCCTTTCCTTTCCTTTCCTTTCCTTTCCTTTCTTTTTTTTTTTAATTGGGAAAGTTCTAGGCAGTCAGTTCAAGGAATGCTGTATCTATGTGACTTTGTATATCTGCCAGAGCAACAACTTTTGATTATGCACACAAAAAAGAGAAAACAGGTTTGAAATAAGATTTTGAGATGCCCCTTTTTCTTTTCTTTTCTTTTCTTTTTTTTTTTTTTAGTGCACCATCCTAGGCAAATAAAAAATGTTTCTTGTCAGAGAAGTCTGGTTATCAAGCTTTATGGCTCAGCATATAAAATTGTTAATTGTGTTCTTTAATAAAAACAGCACCAAGACTTAAATCAAATTCAGCTCATGTACAAGGTGACTTTTACATCAACCAGCATTTAGGGAGGGCAAATGATTGAGATGGAAAATTGAATTCACTGAATGCATTTTAATTCTATCTACCAAAGATGGACTTGAACGTGGTAAGGTTAGTTTAGAAGACACAGAAATGAGCTTTTATGGTTTGATTTGTTCCTAATAATGTACAAGAAATGTTTCAAAATTAGGCAATTGATGGGGACCTTGGTAGGAATTGGTGGGTATACCAGCAAAATTTTCCGTGAATAGTAACAGGCCAATTCAGTAGGCATTGAGTTTTGTGGTAGAGGTGTCCAAAGAGGAGAAGAACATGCACATGTAGTAGTGCAACACATATGGAAACATGCATCTTTGAGAAGAGATTTTATTTAAGAGGAGTATATTGAAGGCTGAACATTTCAGAGGGAAAAAAAAGGCTCAAGACATACACAAAGCAGCCAGTATCATACCCATCTGGTGTGCTAAAAAGGTGTTTTATTCATTCCAATTCTGGGACCAAGGCAAAGACTAAAATTCTGCAGTCTATTCATCATCTCATCAGTTGTTTCACATACGGAAGCCTACTGCTTTGTTCAGTGAGAACTTGAGTCAGTTCTGATTTTGGGCCTAAGTCTGAAATACTCTGAAAGGAAGCCCCAACCACATACAAACCGTTTTATATCTCAAAGTATTTTGAAAATAGTTACATTTCTTTTAAAACACACACTTTTAGGAAAAAAAAAAAAAAAAAAACCTCCTATCAAAAATGTAGCAGTATGTCCTGCCTGACTTCTAAAGAACAGGAAACTGATACAATGTTATTATTTGAAATCCTCTTTACAAATTTCCTAAACAGCCTCAGCTATCCAATCATTAGCAAAACCAGAGTCTCACAGCAGATGGTAACATTCTTCATAGAGCAAAATGAATAATGTGATTAGCCTGAGTTGACCCACCATTTCCATATAGGAGACCCGAGACACCACATCATTTACTCTTTTTTCTTTGGATGGCCACATGTAGCATACCATTTGGTCCTATGGCTTTTTGTGGCCTGAGAGTTTTCACAGCTCATTCTCCATCACAGACAGAGCAAAAATCCCAAATTAGTTTTAGGATGAAACTAGATTGCCAGTTATTAATTTTGCTGTCATCAAGCAGTTTAAATAGATGGATGCAGCTGAAGCGAAGTAGGAGTTCAGCAGTATCTTTCTGCCCCTTCACTGCAGCAGGGAATCTGAGGAGGTGGGTGTCATGATATGTTTGGTTGTCATAAATTACTGGCATTTAAAGGACTGCATTATACTTGATTTTATTTTGTTTCTTCATGTAAGAAAGTTTTCCTTTCTGTTCTCTCTATTTCCTCAGAAAGTAACTGTCCTGGGGATAGGGCTCCTTTTTACTCAACCTTTCCAAAATTCACCCTTTCCAATTTCTGCTTTGTCATCAACTTCATCTCACTTAAAGTCTATTCAAGTTCTTCTTCAAGTTTCAGAAGTGCTCTTTGTATATAACATGTCTTAGCTCAGGCAAACTCATAAATCCTCCCAGAAAAACAAGCAAGCAAAAACCAGCAAAACAACAGCTGTCACTGTGGAAGCTTAAATCTAGCATTGCCAACCCCAAAGCTTACTAAAGCTACTGAATTGGCTTAGAAATCTGCTTGGGACCCAGATGGGGTTCTATCTTTCTTTACCCTTTTAGTTAACTCTTCTGGGGCCACTTTCTGGAGTTTTTCTCTGAAACAATCAGAGGAGGAATCCTACTTTTTATGCCATAAAACTTAGGCTAAGTTAACATAGCAGCTGAAGATTTAATGAAAAAAAATATGCTAGATAATGTAGAAGTCAAGGTAAAATCTCAGAACTTTGATTCTACTAACTTTATATATAATATTATTATCATATCTGGGAAAACGCTATAAAACTGCTGGTAAGTCACATAGTGACTTTCAAATACTATCATCTGGTTTGTACCTCCACAGTTCTGCACAGTTCTGGAAGCTGGCTCAAAGGAGGTTTATATTCTACCCTGGGTTCTGAGCAGAGACTGCTCTTGAGAACAAATTGTTCTGTAGGAATTGAATAGGGAAGCTGACCTGAAACACCAAAAGGAAGGATTGTTTATTTGTTGCTTGATCATCTCTGTTGCAAGACTGGTTTATGTGTGCACATAAAATAAGAAAACACGGAATCAATCACTGAAATCTGGATACTGCCTTTCTTCACAAGGAAAGCAATTTATCATGCAACAAATATGTTGATATAGATACCTACAATCATTAAGAGAGATTTCACATGAGAATGAGAAGTCAAGAAGGAAAATAATATTATTAAAGTTGCTAGAAATAAAAATGACTTCTCTAGATAAAAGACTTGCTGGGTTTCTTTCTTTTGTATTTGGCATAGGAAAGTATTCTGTATGAGATTACACTGGGCTAGTGATCATACAGCACAGGATGTCTGCTGCATGACACCGACAAAGTCACCTTGCCTTTCTGTGCCCCACGGCATAGTGAGATAAAAGTGTTTTGACATTTATACTAAAAGGATCTACAAAAAAATAGGTGTTTTAATTATTAAAATACTACTGTATCATGCAAAAACTGAACTGAGCATTTAGAATAACACTACAGATTTGCAAGCAGGTGATAATGAAATAAAAGGTCTGTTTTGTTCTTGAACCTAATTCTGCTTTATTTGGACAATTTTAAACAAGAAAAAGGACATATCTGAAAAAAAGCAGTGCTTCAAAGAAATAAGAAAAGTAATGTTTCAGCATGGTGGAAAATATTATGTGGTCAGTTCACATCCAAGGCTCATGCTTAAGGATAAGATATAGGAATATTATTTTTCTAGCCATAAAACAACAAACTAGCTACCAAATAAAAGAACAAAGGAAAACTAGAAGTAGAGACCTAAAATTTTGCTTTAGTAACTTCAGGCACTGGGTTACCTTAAGCCTGCATTGCAACAGTACCCTCCAGCTCTTTATTGCATCTGGGCTTTGGGGATAGCTTCATTCAGTCCATCACTCTTGCTACTATTTCATATTAAATTGGATATGAGAGAAGAAGCTGTTGCTGACTGGACATGAAGTTGTTGATCCTAATAGTTGGATTAATATTTCATATTAAATTGGATATGAGAGAAGAAGCTGTTGCTGACTGGACATGAAGTTGTTGATCCTAATAGTTGGATTAATATTTCATATTAAATTGGATATGAGAGAAGAAGCTGTTGCTGACTGGACATGAAGTTGTTGATCCTAATAGTTGTTGTACCTACAATTTGTTGATCACATTTTGTGCACAAAATGACACCGAGTCATACAGGTTAGTGCACATACGAAAACATGGGTGCTGCAGGAGAATCACCTAAGTGGCAAAACTAGACAGCTGCAGATCCAAGTCATAAAAGGCATTAGAATAGCATAGGTTACCTCAGAGTTTCATGGACTTCTTTTCCTAAAATATCTATCCCACTGCTTTGGTCATTGTGATTTAGTGAATACATTTAATTATTTGACCATATAAAAATGAACAACCGAATACAGAAGGCTGCATGAACTATCTAAGGCCTTTGCCTATGGCCCAGCTGCAGCACATTAATTTTTATCTCTAAACTATTGCTGCAGTCTTGTCTGTTAAAAGTAGATTTAGAGGCTGATATCTAATTTTGCAGTCCTCTAACGTCATCTGTAACCCTGTAGTTTCTGTAACTCATTAGGAAACAGCTCAAGGAAGCAACACTCATTTAAAATGTAATTTAAATTCTCTTTTCCCCAGGTACATCTCTAAAGAAAATCCAATTTAATCTGTATCAGATAGTCCTGCTCATTTACTTAAGAGAGACTCATGTTTGATTTCCTGCAGGTTTGGTTCAGCAAAGCACTGGAAATAGTCTAGTATAAGAAACAACACTTTTGTGATGATGACTTCTAAAAAAAAAAAAGTCTTATTTGGGGTAAGGTTTTCTGCCAAATAAGGCACGTATTCACTATGGGACACTTTGTGGCAGGGACATGTTATTATCTAATACAATAATTTTAATATCTATCACAGTTATCCACAGATGTTCTCCCTGGTGTGTTTTTAACAGTCCTGGTTCCTAAAACAAAACTGTAAATCTTCACGTGTTCTGACATTGTGAGACAGAAAGCCCATAAACACAATCAGCTTTGTAAATCTGGCTAGTAAAGGAGTGCATCTAGAAAGACTCCTGCTGATTGTATTGCCCTAGTATGAACTTGCTCTGGCATGGATTTAATGAGTCAAAAGGGTTTAAGGAAAAATATGATTTTACTCATGTTTAAAGGTAATAATGAAAATGAGCTAATGATCTATAGTTCTATAGAACTACGAATCTACACCTCAGATCTTAAAAGTTTTTCCCTTAGTATTGAATCTGGGAAGAAGAAAACTTACCTCACCCTAAAATGCTTGTGCAAGAGCATTTAAGTGATATGGATGACCAGGTAGATCTTTGAATTGTAGTAAGTGTCACCCCTACAGGAGTGCAGGATTGTCAGGCATTTTCTATTAATTGACCCATAAAAAAACTGCATATTGCTGACGTTATCTGATCTAGACCTTTGCACTGGAAGAACAGAAGTGATATTCTTATTATGCATAATACCATGGTAATTGCACTAATGATTGAAGTTTGCATTGTTACCAAGCAGGACAATCATGATAAAATGAAATCATGTAGAGAAAGTAGATTTGAGAGTATTAAAAAGATCAGATATGGCTCAACTTCATTTTGCTTTCATAACATGATGAAGAAACAACATAAAACGCACTTTATAAAAATCTAGATTCGCTTGTACTGTCTATGTGAACAAAAATACTGTCAAGAAAAACTGCTAAATTATTTAATATGTCCCCTGAAGGTACTAAGACAGGTTGAAATGTAGTAGTTATTGAAGACTAAATTCTCTCTTCCATCTTTTTTAAGCGACTACTTTGAGTTTACTTCAGCCTTACTAGGGGCACATTTTTAAACATAGTAGTGATATTAGAATCAGCTTTCCTAAGATTCATCCAGCATTACACTTGGTTTGCAAATGTCACGTGTTCTTAAGATAGTGGTAATCTATATTTGGACTGTGTGTAAGGAAGATAGGATATTTTTAAAAGATGGTGAATATGTGTTGAAAAAAAATAATTCCATATTTGTAGAAATAGACTTCACAGAAGCAAATGTGATTTTTCCACAACTAAGGACTGCAGAATTTGACTTAAAAGAGGAACTTCTAAAGCTATGCTCTTTTCTCAGAAGTGGAAAGTAACATCAGATACTTTCTTGTCATCTCTTGTCAAAAACAAAGAGTTAAAACAAAAACAACAGCAACAAAAAACAAACACTAGTATACTGGTTCTTAATTGGATCAAGCAGAGACGGGGAAGTGAGCACACGTAAATTTCTTGGCTTAGGACTCTGAAATGAACATCCTATCAGGCTGCTGTATGACGATTCTAGTGGAATCACCACAGTACAGGAAATGAAAGAGCCAGTAGGTATCACTAGGATATAGTTTGTGAAGAGCATTTATTAAGTAGTTGAGGAGTACCGCTATTCTGAATTCATTCTTCCACTGTATTAGACCCTGCGAAATAAATTTTATTGGGGTCTTCTTAGAATATTTGATACTACACAGCCCTATGATGGATTCTGCACAGTTTCAGCAGTTCACTGTTTCAGTTATAGGACCAACATTTGCAATGCTGGTTACAGAGAGCACTTATCTGAAGCACATTATCTTTGACTTCTCCCTACATGACAGAAGTAGTTACTGAAAATATAACTGCCAAAAAGTATGCTAAGTGGATACACCAGTTCAGCTCTCTGAATGCCACAGACCCTTAAATGAAAATTCTTGGCTCTATTTGAACTTTTTCTACTCAAATATCTGCAAATCAATTTAAAAGTATCTGTAAGCTTTTGCTTTGATCAATTTTCCATACTTCAAGGATCAGCAGATTAAAAATACAGAATCTCACTCAGCATAGACATTATTACCAGCCAGAAAAAAGATTAGAGCATGAAATTGGTTAAAACATGACAGTTAAGATAATTAAAACAGAAGTGTTGTCAATACTTTTCTCTTTCACATAGAAAACGCTCAGTGCAGGCCACTTGAGCAGAATGTGGTCTGGCACTCGGGAGGTTAGTCTCATCCGGACTGCTAAGATGTGGAGAATGCAGAGGCGTTTAGAACGACATTTTCTGCCCTCAAAGAATTACATCAAGAAGAGACCCCAGCTGCTGAACGTCAATCAGGTCAAGCTGTCTAAAGAATAGGAAATTTGAACATGTGAGACCTAGACTGGCTCAGGGACTCAACACATACACAACTGGGGGTAGGGCACGGGGTGGAATACCCTCTTTATGAAATGCTTCAGAATTCTTCAAGGAAGAGAAAAGGCAATATGACCAATAATTACTATTAAAGCGCTATTCAAGGCTTCTGTAAAGACTGATATACTGTTACTTCCAAGGTGGAAGTCAGACTGGAATGTCAATAATTATGTGCCCCCCAAAAGCCTCCCCTATTGATGAAAATACTGGCCACATAAATAGTTTTATTAACTAGGAGAATTCATTTTGCTCTCTTATGCTCATTGAGAGGAAAGCATTTTAAAATAATAAAGGAAGAGAGAGGCATGAGTTTTTGTCAAAAAATAATAATTCAAAGGAAAATTATGTTTCAGATGCAGGTTCACAAGTTCCCTATTACAGGTAGCCACACCTAAAAGTGGAAACCCTCTGGGAGAGCCGTTCCTGTCGCTGTGCAGGCGCGGGGAGATCATGGCCTCCCTGCAGTCAGGGTGCGGGTCTGGCAGGTCTCATGGCTAGGCGCCAGCTTGCTTCGTGTGGCCCTGCCGCGTGTGGGCACGAGGTCGTGGTGTCCCTGCGCGTGGGGTTCAGGAGCTGCCCTTGCCACTTGGGGACCGTGGCCACCCTGTAACTCATGGCCTGGCCGGCACGGCCAGGCACTGGACACTGCTGCTCCGCAGAGACCCCCAAAAGCGGGGGTGAAGGCCTTTGGCCATGGCTCTTCAGGCCCAGAATGTGTCCAGAAAACTCGCGTATTTGTGTGGGAATTGTGGAGGTAGCTGAGAGGGAGAACACGGTGATATTGGGGCAGGGAGGCGTCACGCAGCTGATGGTAGAAACTGGATGTGTTTGAGAACTGCTGAGGTAACTGAGGAGAGTGGGTGGAAGTTCCTCAGGTAACTGAGGACGGGGGGCAATACAGGTATTTGAGCAGGTATGGGGGTAAAAAATGGCAGTGTTTGAGTAGAAAAATGTCGAGGCAACTGAGGGGAGAAAATAGAGGTTTATGGGGAGGAATGGCAGAGTAGTAATGCAACGAAGACCTTGCTGCCAGAGTGCCTACATGTTGAAGTAACTCATGCAGATTTCAGAGCTGTGGGTCTATTCATCTTCTAATTTAATATGATGTTTGCCCTGTTTCATTTTTATGTTTCATTTTTAATTAACATAAGCTATAATGGATTAACAAAATACATGTTGTTTGTTTGTTTTTTGTCCATCTCTGTAACAGATGTTTAAAAAGCAAATAGGAGAAAATCCTGCTACACAGAGCTGTTCCTTCAAATCATAAGAATGAGCACAAGTCAACAGCAAGTTCAGAGCCATTTGGCTTTGCTGTGTGAAAGATTCATGAGCTCATCTGTGTATGTTAATGTCACCCTCAGAAATGTTTAGTGGATGAGGGAGAAAGCTACATTTTGAGTTTAATGTCATTAGAAGCTAACATTTTATCCATGGTTAAATCTTGCTTATCCCTCCTACCCTGAAATCTGTTAACATTTTTCTTCAAACTTTTTTACATAGTAAGTAAGCAAGTAAAAATAATTTTTACATAAGTAAGAAACTTGCTTTTGATGAGCATAGAAAAGTTAAATCTTCAAATACTCACAGGGTGCGGGATTTGGAAAAAAGGCCTCTGCTTTGACACTTTCACTCTTTGTAAAATAGGGAACTAGAATATTAAAGGCTCTTCCTCTTTTTTTTTCTTAGCCATTTAAGGCAAAATGATGAAGTTCTGTGGTCTGGTCATTGACCAGTTGATACCCAGCACAGTCACAATTTTGGGACCCATCCTGTTCCAGAAAGACAGTCTGAGAAACTGACAGCTAAGAAACACAGCCAAGGAAAAAAGTCGTTCTAGTTTATATAAATAAATTATTATGCTGAAGATTCTTTTGGTTTGGCTCAGTAACTGTAATAATATTTTGTGCTGCAGGCAATCTTTTGTGTTTTGTTGATTAGGTTCCTATTTGGAAAGTTGATGTTGTGGTCTGGGATTTTTGGCTTGCAGAACAGCAGCTACTGCTACAGGCAGAACCTTTTTGATTTTATATTTTTAAACAAGTTTGACTCTTCAAGCAGAGGGTCACAGTGATGCTTTTATTCCTGGTAGCATTCTTTATCGCTGTTCAGAGGCAGATACCCACTTAGTTGCACACTCTGTCAGAATTTGGATTTGTTCCAGAAGTTCCTGTTGCTCTTGTTTATATCCCATGAGATTCTCAGGAATACCCTGTCTCTCTGCTGGCAGCTGACTACATGTTATGTGTTTGGCATTTATTACAGTCTCTGCCAAAGCTTCCCATTCTCATCATTTGGTTTAGGAGGTAGTGGTTTTTTTTTTGGTCTAGAAAGGGTCTTGTCCTTCATTTTCTGAAAACTGACGGTTTAAAGTAACTGAGACTATTTATCCTCTCAAATTTTGTAATAATCAATAAAGAATAGTTCTCAAAAAGCTATTATTTTGACTTTTTTCTTTTAATATAAGCCATTCTATACATTTTTCTGATTTTTAAAGTTCTGCAACCTTTGTAAACACCCTGTATTACACCGCCTTTCACAAACCTTAAATTTTATAATTTTAAAAGTCTTTCAAGTTTTTAAATTTTGGGCAGTCCACTGTAAAGCAAAGACATAATCAGATATACACACACATCACATCTGGTAATAATATTCAGAAAAATGTGATCATTGATGGGAAAGATGTCTATAGTGATTCTAATGGTCTTGTGGCATTTGAAGGGTAAAATATATAAACAAATCAGTAGGAGTAATTTGTGTGCATTTCTACCTCAAAAGAAGCAAAGGATGTTTTGTTGAAGTACTGGTCATTTTTATAGGGCTGTCCTGCAATGCTTTATGTTCCTTCCTACCTGACTTAGGATGCTTCCACAGGACACTCTTCCTGGGTGGGAGGCACTGGCACTTTAAAAAGCAGTGTAACACTTTATAAGAATATGAATCAGCTTGCTTCTGCATATTCTGGAATGAGAGACTGACTTGGCAGTTCCGCATTAGTGGAATTTAATGTTCTTTCCCTTGTTTCTGTACTGGCAGTGGCACTTCACTAAGAGAGATTGTGGTCCATAAATCTGAAGGATAATTTTGAGAGAAGCAGGTAGAAACACAGGGTTGAGTTTCTCAAACCTGTGTGTTAAATTACAAAGTCAGTATAGGAATGGGAAACTGGGAAGATGCCATTAAAAACAAACAAAAAAGTAAAACCCCATTAACCTAAAATATCCTAGTTACAGATTGTTAAGCTGTTGGTTCAGTTCTATTGACTTTATTTTCTTTATAAATCGGATAAGTAGTAGCACCACTGTACAACAAATCAGTTCCAAAGGAGAGTTAAGATAACAATATACAAGAGAGCGTCTCTCACAGCAGGGACTGCAGTTGCTGCTGCTCTGCTCTAGCTCTTTTTACTAAAAGGTTAGCAGTCTCTTGCTATTTTTTCTGCTGCTGTTGCTGCTTCTCAAATTAGGCTGACAGCTCAGTTTCCACTGTCCACATCTTTTCATGCTGAGAAGCTCAGCAGAATTGTCCAAAAATTGTACTGCCTGTGGAATAGGTCAAAAGTTATCTGTAAGCATTAGATCTTAGAAGCGTGAATAAAAAGGAATGCCAGTTTTGTTCCCACATACCAGCACAATCACTGAAGGCAGGTAATCAGAAAGACTTTCAGCAAAAAGTCTAAAAAAGTTTGTGATATTGCATATGAAAAATAATTTTTACAATTTCACGTGCTTTAATGACAAAGCAAGGCTTCTGGTGGGAGCTGAAAAGTGAACTTAGAGCACCTTGATGAGCAGTTTTGTGCTCTTTTAAAGCCTGCTCTGTGACTAGAAAACCCCTTAGAGAAGGGAAAAATTATCTTATGCAATTTCTACTATCCAGTGACCAAAAGAATCAGTGTAAGAACTTTCATCAGCTGTGTGCATCTACTACTTTCATTTTCAGACAAACTCTATCAGGCTTTTGCTGCTATTTCCACAGTATGCTTGCAGTATTGAAAGGACAATGTAAATTGCTACTCTGTAAATAGCTTTTAGGAACATTTCAAAACTTGACTAGTGTTAGGTGCTTAATGTAATGCCCATCATGCTGACATGGAGACTATTATTCTCACCCTTGATGTGCCCATTTGTGTCTTGCTTTACACTCAAGACTGCAAATGCAATCAGGATGGGACCATCTTTTGGTTAGGTATTTATGAAACATCTAGCACACTCTTTATTGTGTGGTTGTGGCTGCTGACGATAGCAAGTGATCCTTTTCTCCAAATTGATTAAGATGATGAACTCTCAAATGCTGGTGTTTCACCATGGACCTAGAGGAGGCTTTTAGCAGGGCTTAGAATCAAGCACCTCGCCTATTTCTGGTGCAAGTACACAGAAACCTTTTATTTTCTAAATTCTTCACTGACAGGAGAAAGAAAAATGAAGACGCCAGTTGCTGGCTGTCCCAGCGAGGCGTCTGCGGGCTGCGTGATCTTTTTCCATCCTCAGCACTGTGGTGCCGGATTCCCTTTCCACCCCCAAGAGGCGAAGCTCCCTCTTGTAGCTCTAGGAGGAGTAGCTGCGAGGGGGCTGCAGCTACCGATGATCTCCTTCCTGATCCTCAGATGCTAGGGTTCCGCAATAGGTGGGTACCCGTAGGGTGCATACCCCCAACGCCAACAGTAACACACTCGATACAAGTTCCAGTCGACGCCAATTTATTCAGGAAGTAACACAAACTTTTATAACTTTAGGGAGAGGGAGGAGAAAAGGGAGGGAACAGGGAGGAGCGAGGGCATGATAGGTGCTATGCTAATGTGGTGGTCTCTCCGGACTGGGCAAACCCTGTTGGTGGGCGGGCAGTCCTCCAGGGCAGACTGCTCCTGGCCCCCACACCGGGATTCTAGCAGCTTCTAGAAAGACCTAGGCACTGCTCAGTCAGGGGCCACCGGGACCCCCCCCGTACAAGCTCCCCATGCGCATGCCTCATTATAGGCAGGGTAGCTCTACTCCCCATTTATGACTCCCAACAGAAAAAGATGTGCTTTTTTTCCTTTTTCCTAATGAAAAACCTCTGTCAGAAAAATCTCTTAACACTAACAGCAAAAAATCTGCATCTTATTTCAGAATTTTGGTCCTGGGAGTGCTAAACACCGTGAAAAATAAAAGACATCGTCTGCAGAGTACAGAAAACAAATATTCATAGCAGCAAAGCTTTTTATGTTATTGTTACTTTACTATTCTTTCCAGTGATGAAGTGGAGTATCTTAGAACACAGATCTTTGATTTCCTTTCCAGTATCAATGAAATCAGACATCACAGGAGGCTATGGTCAATACAGCAAAGGCTTTTAGCTGACAGAGAAATAAGTTATATATATTTTTCAGAAATCTCTTTAAAGGAAAAATTTTGAAATCTTCCAAAACAGTTTTTTTTTTTTTTTTTTNGTTTTTAGCTGAGAGAGAAATAAGTTATATATATTTTTAAGAAATCTCTTTAAAGGAAAACTTTTGAAATATTCCAAAACAGATTTTTTTTTTTGGTGAGCTTTCTCATTTCCTCATCAATTCAAAAGATTTGAATGGAAATGGCCTACTTGGATCAAAGTCTATCACTATGTTGGTTGGGTCTAGGTTGGGTATGACTATCCTAAGACTTCCATTATATTATAGATAGTCTATAACCACAGGGGCTACATTAACAGTGGCCATACAGATACTTACTGTCAGCCATGGAGTTTATTTCAACAGGATTTGTCCTCTTAGGTACCCAATGAACAAGCAGACGATGCCTGTATGGTATATGGTGTATGTTGTATGGTGTATTGTTCCTTTCAGTCCTGCCACCTGCCTAATTGAAGTCATTCAGTCTTGTTTTGGCAGCTCGTGCTGCACCTAAAGCAACATACATTTCTGAAAATTTTTGTTCATTATTATTATTTGAAAATGAGCCTGATATTTAATCCCTATTGTGGGGTGGGGAAGGGTGAATGCCATGACATCAGCCCTCTACTTGCCTCTTTTATTTGCTTTTGGAAGTCTCAGTTTGATGATTTCCATGTGGTTTTATATTTCTAATTTTGAAATGTGCTTGGTCTTTTATTGAACAAGTGCAGAATGTCAGCTAAATGCCTTATTTTCCCTCAAAGGTGGCGGAATCAAAATAAAACATCGTCTGTAACATACTTCAGGCTGATATGTTGTGTTACTGTGTTACTTTTCAGTGGTACAAGATTTTTTTGGTGAGATGATTAAATACATGCTAACATGAAGTGTTACTTTTGTCAGACAACTTATAATTTTGTTTGGTTGAAAAACAAGTCTATATGAGCTCAAATTTCCATCATGGATATTCAAATCCTGCACAAGGCCTATACTGCATAGCCTAGGAGGGGTGTTTGCTTTACTTGCCACTTTTTTTCCACTGTCTAATTACTATTATCTCAAAGAGTTTCCTCTTTCTCCCTAATAATTGACACTTGTGTAGTGCTTTGTAGTCTAGCTGAGACATCTGTCTTCTTGTCTGGAAGACTAGAAAAACTCAAGCCCATCCACAAAAATAACAGGGGTCAGAACTGCAGGCACTGAGAATTCTTGCTGCTAATCCTGTCATTACTGATTTTCTCCCTTCTGTATGGAGATGTGCTTCTCTGTAGCCAGATATCTCACCAGCTGTGGAGAACAAGAGGTGGCTGATAAGCAGACAGCTGTCTAGGAGCTGAGGAGGAGCTTGTGCTGAGTCCTTTCAATGTCAACTGAGCCTAATCCACCACCCACAGAAATTCATTGTCCTGGATTTTCCTCGTATTTTGTTTAAAAAACAAACAAACAAACAAAAGCAGTGACACAGCAACTTAATATGGGCAACTATAAAAAGTTAAAATCTATGACTAATATCTGAAGTTGAAAGAAATTTCATGGTGATCTGTTAGAGTCAGCTTTCTTTAAAAAGGCCATTGACTTGGTAAAGAAGCACTGAAAAGAAAAAATGGTGTTGGGAATCTGTTTGTTTGCTGTATCAAACCGAGTATCTTTAATGGGTACTGATGGTTTGGCACTTTCCCTATAAAAAAAATTATTACTTATTACTGTGAAAATGTTGCAGTTTGAAAGCCGTAGTGGTGGTAGTGGAGATATCAAATCAGTATTGGATTCACAAACAGTCTGTGGACCGTAGGTCCCACCACCTTCCGAGGAGCAAATCGAATTCCCAAATAGTGTCATAAACTATCAGCTTGACTCTGGCATTATTGGATTCATGAACAGTCTGTCAACTGTAGTCCAATTACCCCCCCAAAAACAAGTAGTTGAGTTCACAAATGGAGTGGTTTATTCAAATGCAAATTTTACAAATGCAAAATTTGCAAAGCAGTGTTGGGATGTCAAATATATGTCAGGAAATTCTCTACTACAGTGTGGGGTATTTAGCTAGCTCTTGTGTACAGGTGTGCAGTCATCACTCACCGCAGAGTCTCCTCAGGCAGCGTCCCGACCCAAGGGGAGGAAAGGGCGATCAGCTCGTCAACTGACCCAGCAGTTAGTTACAATGGATCCTTCCTGCCTCTTCCTTAGTTTCCTCAGGCAGCGTCCTGACCCGAGAGGAGGAAAGGGGGGGTTCATCCATCGACTGTCCCAGGATGGAATCTTTTTCCCCGCTGCTTCTCATCCTTAGTTCACCTTTTATACTTTTGTTTACATTCAGCTTGAGTGACTGTAGTCATACTTAATATTGTTACTGATTGGTGAAAAAGTTTCTTGCTTTCATTTAAAGGCAGAGTCAATCAAATGTCTACAGCGCATGCTCAGTGAGGAGTGGTTGTACCTCAGAAGCGGGTAACTTTGGGGATGGAGGTGTGTTTTGGAATTATAATGAGCTTATAATGAGCAAAGTTCAAGCAAAGTTCATCTGAAAGGAGTGATTTGCCACCCTTGCTGGCCCAGCACCGAACATCTTATCGTACATATCCCCCATTGGGCAGCTACTGTGTGGCTGATCAGCGGCCCAGCACAGGGGTGCAACAGAGTTTGGCCGCGGTGCCTTCACTCCAGCCTCCGATACTGCCCTTTGCAGCTGCGAGGAGGGCAGTTGTGCTGCCCAGGGAACAGCGGAGGAGCAGAGTCCGTGTGTACCAGCCATTCTGGAAGTGGCAACTGTGTATCACCCCAAGCAAGCTGCTGTAAAGCCAAAACTTCTGTTAGGCCCCTGTTTTTCTCTAAGTTTCACCTTTTTCAGGCCATTCTTCCACAATTACTTATTGCATATTACTTAATGTTACAATGGGGAAAGTATTCAGGCAAATAGAAACCATTTTATTAAGATCAGAGAGTGAAATGTTCAGTAATGTCTATGGTTTAGGCAGTATGAGTTTAAAGTAGTTGTAGTGAAATATACTTATACTGCAGTTTATGTGTCCTCAGTATCTCCAGTCCAGTGGCATGGTCAAAAATTTTGTTAACATAGTTAGATGTTTTCGGAAGAAGTCTGAGGCTTACACTTTTTGGTCTTTAATCCATCTTGTATTTAATAGAGAAAAATAGGAGTTTTCAGGAGCCGGTCATCGGACGTTTTAGAAAGCTGCTTTAGGATAAGATGGGTGACACCCTTGAAAATGCTTGTTTATCCCCTTTGACTATAGTAGGGGCACATAAAATACGATTACAGGAGGGTGTTAAACTGTAAGTGCCTACATTTGGTCACAAGAATCTCACGGCAAATCTCTTCATCACGGGGGAGAGGTTGTCCTTCCTTTGGTTTTGTCCCCATAGTGTCTCATATACCATTTTGTTGACAGTCATTGTTATCAGTACAACACTTCACAGTAATCTTAAATTGATTTGCCTGAATAATTTTCCATCAGCAGCAAACATTATCACTTCACCAATCCCAGATAATTTATGAACGTGTTAAGCAGCACAGAACTTGTTTCTTTGAACTCCCAAGGTAATTCCTCTGAGTACAAAAACTTAAACAGCACTTTCACAACTAATATCCACCCAAATTGCTAGAGCGATTTGTTTGTCTGAAGGCTTTGGTCACAGGGACATTCTTCCAGATCCTGAAGGAATCTATTGCTAATTATGCAAAGGTAATTAAAAACAGTGAGTTTCTCCCAAATGTTGATATGTAAATGAATAATCTCAGAATCCCAGAATCCCAGAGTGGTTGAGGTTGGAAGGGACCTCTAGGGATCATCTAGTCCGACCCCTCTGCTCCAGCAGTCTTGTTCAGCCCCACAAACTAGTTCCTTGCATGCAGCTTTAGCAAACAGTCCTTGAAGCGTACCTTTAAGGGAAGTCTAGCAGAGTTTCTATTCATATATATGTAGCTATTAATAATGAACATGCTGCTATGTATTATTCAACACATCATAAATGGCACTGCAGCTTTCAGACTATTCTACGATTGCAAAGGATAGAAACGAACCATTGATTTTCACTGAGGAACTCAGCAGACGGTAAGCTCCATTTTAAATGTAGGTTAGATCAGACTAATTTGTACATTTCAACAAACACAGCGAGAGTGTGATTAAAGTGTTATTGAACAGGATACCAGGCAATTCATCATCTCCTATCAGTTCTGATTCATCCAGGCTTGTAAACATCAGGAAATAATGACAGATAATCTGCATCTGTGTGTCTGAATTTAAGGATGAAATGGTTAAGCTGTGTTTATATGCTCCACAACACATAAACCCTGAAGAATAACCATATGCAGGCACTCTTTGCACCTTTATGGGCCATGGATGTGGCCATTAATGTATGCTGACTGGTATAGAAATTCACAAAGGGATTAGCTAGCATCCCCAGCAATCTGAGAAAGAAGCTGCTGAATTTGCATATCTGTGGACTGAGTGTTAATAAGACAAATTAAAGGTAGAAGATCTGCAGCGGCGGCTTCAAAGAAAATGCTGCTGCAGCACATCATCTGATTCTACATTGCTAGATAAACTCCAGACCTGCATAGCTTCATGCAAAAACTAGGTACGCAGGCCTTACATAGCTGATATGGGGTTCACATATCATGAAAATGTTAGAAAATAGACAAAAAATGAAAATCTCCTTTTACTTGAAACAGTAACTAAATATTTAGGAGTGTATCCACAATCAAGTCTCACAGATCATAATACTCTATAAGTACCTTACTCTAACATTGTTTTCAGACAGCTCCAAACCATATATACAAGCTCTTTTAAAGTAACAAAGCCAAGACTGTTTTGAGGACACTATATAACATAACACATAGGTCAAAAAAGAACTAGTTTGACACATTATGCTGCCATATTATGACTAAGTACACCTACAGGAAAAGTTTTGAGAATATTTTTCTCTTCAAAATTCTTTGGCATCCAGCCCACCTAACCAGCAAGGCATGGTTGGACAGATGGCTTAGAGTAAGTTGCTTTAGCACCATCAATGGCTACGGCAACTGTGTCCCCTTCCCCTTCACATTACTTCTGCTGTACGGCTCTGTGAGAACATTGTGATCACAGTGTATTCCGCATACATCTTAGCTGCAGAAAGGGTTTAAGTGAGAGTTAGTCAAGCACATAATTTTGTTAGCTTTCTCTAATGCAATGAATTTCACTGCTAGTGAACAAGAAAAGCTACCTGCTTTATGGATGGAAGTCTTCAAAGATTTTTTTAAAATACACATTTTCTACTTTTTTAGCACAAGTTTTACACATTTAACCTGCTATGAAATATTATCAGGCATTTTTCAGGATTTTCATTACAACATTTTCCAGATACTCAGTGCTATTCAAGTTTGTATTCAGGATATATGATTCTTATTCATTTGCTTTTCTCTAATCCTGAAATGACTTAATATTAGCAATGTACCTCAGTTAGTGAAAGTATTTTTACCCTTTGTATTTCAAGAGTCTACAGAAATGACAAGCGGTCCTGAACCTGCAGATTTAATAATGAACCTACCATGCTGGTCCTGGCTTTAGTTCGCACAAGAATACGCAAAGTGCAAGGTCACACGAAATGAATAGGTTAACATCATCATAAAAAGGAGTATGTGATCAGAATGAGGCCTGTAATATAATATAGAGTCTGTCAAAATGGCATTATGAGATGAAAAACATACATAAAAATGTTGTACCAAATTACACATCAAGTCATCTTTCATCATCCTTATAGATATATTACAAAAAAATAGATTAGCCCTGTTTAAAAACCTTTGATGACACATTTAATTCAATAACATATGTCTAATACAGACATATCACAGTGCATCTCTCATTGCCCAAAGTTCTGACAGTGATCTCCAAATATTCATTCATTTGTTAAAATACCTTGTTCATATTCAGACAAACTAACAAGAATATTAGTTTTTAGAAAGCAAAAAATCTTCAAAAAACTGTTCAAATGCAGGAAAGCAATCAAGTATATGTTAAAATTTCAGAGGTTGCTACACTCTCAAATACTTTTGGAGTTAGTAATAGAATTGCTCACATAGTTAAACATACCATATATTCTGAAATGCTTTACTGAATCTTTTTGGTTACTTCTAAAATTGTGCCATATATTTCACCAGCACTTACAGCTATTGCCAAACTAAGTAAGATCAGAAATAATTTCTTAAAGGAGGTAATATGTTAATATCAACCCTGATTAAAAGCAAAACTGTGATAATGTGATAACTGTGATAACTGTGTATGAAATAAATGGTTAGCCTATCCAGTGTCCTTTTGTGCCCTAAACACTAAGAAGACTGCTCACTGTCCTGTACTTCTTAAAATCTTAAACAGTGAATTAACTGTGGAGTAAACAGGGGTTTTACTGGATTTTCAGAGAGACACCTAGGCATGCGGGTTTCACCAGGTCTGTTCAGCTTACCATGAATCTTCAAACATAACCAATATAAAATACTTTACAAGTAAGCTTAAATAGTTTCAAAAAAGCAGGTAGGATATGATTTTGTGTCTGTTTGATCCCTGGCTAAAATCTCAAAGCACGAGATCTAACATCCTCTGGAAAAATATTTTTGTAACTTGAACTACACTCCCTGATGGTAGGAATTTGACTTAACTTTGTAAGTCAAAAAAGTCTCACAGTGGGTGAAAATATATCCCTTGTTATCAGAGGCCAACAAGAGGTCAAAAGAAGCTTCTGATTCTCTCCTGAGTCATATTTAGAAGGGGTCAGGAAATGAGAAGTATTTCAGAAAATAGTAATAGGCAGATAGAAGCAATACTCTCTAACTTCTGCATGACATATCTCTTCTATATCTTCATCCTTTTTGCTTTATTTTTTATGCAAAAGGTGAATTTCATTTTTGAAGCTATTCACTCACAAACCACAGCAGTTATCATTCATAGTAGTAGGAGGAAAAAATAAGATAAACCTCTCTGCAGCTTAATTTCATTGCTCTCAGGAAAATAATCTGATTCCTTTGACATTACAAACTTATGTATCTTCTACAAGATTTATAGAGGTTGGGGAAAAAAATTCTGTAGATCTGAAGAACACAAAAGGAAGATAACCAATCTGACAAAAACAAGTTGTTATTTTTTAAGCTCTGTGAACTGCTGCGTGTATATATATATATATATATATATATATTTTTCTTTTGGTACCAAAAGCGTACAGAGGATAACTTTCTAACAAAAGATAACTTTTCTTGACGAGGTGTTTTTAAAGGAGATTCAATGAGACACTTAATGCTGCTAATCTGAAGCTAATGACTGCAGAATGAATATTCTTTTGCCATTTCTGAAGTAAAAGTCTCTATAGCCATTAAATCTCACCTGTATTTACAGGCTTGAATTCCAGCAATGTTATCAATGCTATCACAAAACTGCATGATTTGAATTTGGCCAGAAGGTCATCTCTTACTTTGTTTGAATGAATCATTCTGCCATGGTATGTAAAGATCCCTGCCTGTCATAATTACATTTCCCATTTAGGCTTAGATAAACATGTCTGATGGTGATTTATGAGGTGAATAGGAATTTTATTTTTCAAAGCATTTAAAACCCCTTTTTTGTAGCACCTTTTGTCTTGTAGGCTTTGGAAACTAGGGTTAACTTGTCACTCTTGCCCTCTGTAGGGCAAGTGTGGCAAAGTCCTCCAAGGGTTGTTAAAATGATCACACTTCAAATAATCAGAAACAACTCAGTTTTAAGCACTCCAATATAAAAAATCTTCCTTTTAAAGAAGTAAAAAAAAAAGCAAATCCAAAGATTACAAGATTTTTTTTAAAGGGACTGTTGCCTCCTGCTAACAAAGAGTAGAAAATGACTGATATTTTTGCATGATCAATTACTTAAAACTCTGAGGATTCCTCTGAGCAAATATTAACATCAAATTTGCACTAGTACTTGTTTCTAAGGCAACTGTTGGAGATATAGTCACACAGATTGTTTGTTAAACAGTATTAAGTGCTTTTCCTTTCATTTGTGTCCATCAATGTCACTAGATAACCATTGTGCTTTACAAAGCTATACTTTCTGGTGTTTTCAAAACATCAAAGTGAATTTCCAACAGCTATATTTTGAGGCTGGTATATCTAGAATACTCCAGTGACTAATGGAGCTCTTAAAAGCAAAAACTTGCAATATAAGATGTGTGTGCTCAGAAAAGAAAAAGACTATTTTGGTAAATTTATAATTTCAGCTCCCCAGAAGAAGCACCTGTATTTTGTGTGTATTCACTGCTATGGAATATGCTGCCAGACAAAACTGATGTGACTAAATAATGGCAGTAATGGAATCCTAAGGACAAGATCCTATTCTAGACACTGTCACATCATTCGCTTTAAACTAATGGTTTCTTTGCCTGCAAACCAGGAAGGCTATCACTACAAGATCAGAGTATGAAAGCTTGTAAAAACCTGTTTAATAAACAATTTACTGCTCACAGTTTTACTGTAAATTCATGTCTCTGTTTTGACAGTCTATTGATGATAAAAATAAACCATTAATATTTTTTCTATGAATGTTTCTTAAATGAAACATGCTATATATGAACATTTTGTGTTCTCTATATTAAATGCCTTTGAGACTAAAGTAGTTTTCATAAATTAAGTCTAAGTTCTGTGCTGCTTAAAACACAAAACACTGAGTATCTCTTTCTTAGCAACTGGGAGGCTTAAAGCACTGTTTAAAGCCATAAAAAAGTGCCAATATTAATTCTACTCGTAAGAGTAACTTCAAGGCTACAGGGCTACAAGGCAAATATTTATTTTAAAATGCAGGATTAAGTGGCATAAAGGCTATACAAAGTGTTCAGCCTTCAAAGACACAAACGATTCCATTTCGGTTTACAGGATACTTTCCTGAAACCTGCGTTGTGCATGTCTGCCCCGCAGCTTTTACTCATGGCAAAATTTTCACCTTCTGTTGAAACTATGACTTATGGGAAGGTGTTCTTTGTAATTTTAATGGCTATGTATGGAAATGAAGGCAGGGAGTTATCAAGATAGGTGTATTCTGGGGCTCTGGAGGAAAGATGTGGCAATATTGGTTCTGTTATTTGAGCTATGAGCAATAAGGTTTGGCAGTGTACAATGGAGGGTCCACTAGAGTTATTCCATGATTATAACTTCATGGGCAAACAAAAGATGATTTGTAACACTGATATACATAACACTTAATTTTGATCAGTGAGAGTGAGTCAGTGAAAGTGGGTCACTAAGTCTGTTACCTCTTTAGAGATCTACATCTGAGCTCAAGGATCACCATACTCTGAGGACAGTCAGTCCAGAGGAGAAGATGGTGTTTAATGCTACTGCAGCAGCTCTGTCCCTGAAAGACCATGGAAAATCACCTGAGGAGGGATGGCAATTTCCTTGCAGAGGTGCTACCTTTCCATGCTGCAGAGCCTTAAGTGATGGTCCTGTGCTTTGCCTACCTAATTTCTGTTAAGTTTCCCAATCTCTTAGCAGTGGTATCTGCTTCCACAGGTTTTATTTTTAATATCTCCGCCCATTTCCCTGAATAATGTGCTACAGCTACATTCAACTTCAGTTTCCCTAGCAAACCTCCCAGGTATTGAAGTATGGCATTTACTGAGGACAAAGTTGAAAGCAGCACTAATGCAAACCAGTAAATAACAATATATTATGAAATTTTCCTTTCGAAGGTCAAGATCAAAGTACAGATCATTTTTTAGATATTTACCGTAGTTTAAGTTTTATGCTTTTTTCTATGGATTCAATTAGAATCAATGGAAATTCTGAAAACTAGAAACCATTGCCTATAGAGCATTCTTATGATTAAAGCATCTGGAAATAGAATCATAGAATNGCAAACCAGTAAATAACAATATATTATGAAATTTTCCTTTCGAAGGTCAAGATCAAAGTACGGATCATTTTTTAGATATTTACAGTAATTTAAGTTTTATGTTTTTTTCTATGGATTCAATTAGAATCAATGGAAATTCTGAAAACTAGAAACCATTGCCTATAGAGCATTCTTATGATTAAAGCATCTGGAAATAGAATCATAGAACAGAATCATAGAATCACAGAATGCCTAAGGTTGGAAGGGACCTCTAGAGGCCATCTAGTCCAACCCCATTGCACACGCAGGGCCACCTAGAGCACGTGGCACAGGGCTGCATCCAAGCAGGTCTTGAAGATCTCCAGAGAAGGAGACTCCACAACCTCTCTGGGCAGCCTGTTCCAGTGCTCTGTCACCCTGACTGTCAAGAAGTTCTTCCTTAAGTTCCCGTGGAACTTTTGATGCTTCAGTTTGTGGCCATTTCCTCTGGTTCTGTCAGTGACCACCAGTGAAAAGAGGCCAGCCCCATCCTCCTCATTGCCTCCCTTGAGGCACTTATAGACACTGATGAGGTCCCCTCTCAGCCTCCTCTTCTCCAGGCTGAACAAGCCCAGCTCCCTCAGCCTCTCCTCACAGGGCAGATGTTCCAGGCCCCTGATCATCCTAGTCGCCCTGCGCTGGACTCTCTCCAGCAGCTCCACATCCCTCTTGTACTGGGAGGCCCAGAACTGGACACAGTGCTCCAGATGTGGACTCACTAGGGCTGAGTAGAGGGGCAGGATCCCCTCCCTCAACCTGCTGGAGACGCTCCTCTTAATGCACCCCAGGATCCATTGGCCTTCTTGGCCACGAGGGCACCCTGCTGCCTCATGGTCCACCTGTCGTCCACCATGATGCCCAGGTCCTTCTCAGCAGAGCTGCTCTCCAGCAGGTCGGTCCCCAGCCTGTACTGGTGTCTGGGGTTATTTCTCCCCAGGTGCAGGACC
>VWPW01021686.1:2407012-2767012 GCA_013389825.1 Crypturellus undulatus
AACCAGGGTGCCCATCCCATTCACTAGAGGACCCACATTTCCCCTGATCTTCCCTTTACTGTTAATATATTTATAGAAGTTTTTCTTGTTATTTTTAACATCCCTTGCCAGGCTGTGTTCCAGCTGCGCCTTAGCTTTCCTAGTTGCATCTCTGCATTCCCTGACTACGCTAAATAGCTTTATACAATAGTATGCATTTGTGCATGACTTATTACATACCAAGAAACTTTGAGATTTCAAAAGTAGATTGCAAAAAGCCTTACCAGAACCACTCAATCTGAAATATTTTTCATCATCTGGAGTTGCTGATTTCATCTACAAATGAACCAGATCATACAGATGATAAAAATCATTTTTTTGCTGTAATTAGGGAAACATACGGAAAGGGAAAACCCTGAATTTGTAAGAGTTAAAAACCAAAATGAAGAACAATTTCACATGAATCAAGCTTAATATACGCATATGAAAAAAAAAAGCTTCAATTAATTTAAATAACTTCAAAAATAGACTGGAAGAATTAAAAACTCATAAAGAGTGAACGATTTCTACCTTTTAGTGGTAAAGCAAGCATAAGTGGGATCTTGACATGGATGAACCTTCTAGATTGACAGAGTTTATCAGTTTGTCTTCTATCATTCAATCTGCTTTTTCTCCAGGGAATGTCAAACCATTCATGTCAGAATTATGGGATTGCTATGCCAAAAAATAGACTATGCACAAAATATTTCATCCGTATTTTTATTGTAATATGGCCTCATGCTGAATAAAGAGTAATCATTGCACTCATTCTAGTTACTTCAGAGAGCAACTGAACAGTGAATAGAAATCCTCAAAGACAGAGGAACGAGCACACTGGTTAATCAAGGACAATATTTACTTTCAGATCAGGTTCACTCTCATGAAACACAGTGTGGACCCCTGTGCTTCATACAGGAGCAGAGTCAGAGGGGAATTTCAGGTGTTTAATTAATTCAGTTCTGACCCTTAGACTTAAATTAAATGAAGTATTTATCATTTTGTTGTTTGTGTTTCAGTGTGTGAGAAGTAAAGTAGAAACTGCTGTATGACCTTTCATGTCCTTAAGACTAAAGAGACCACTGAATAATTTATAATTGCTCCTACAAATAGATGGATACTAATTAGACAAGTAGACAGTGATCAGCTGTATGCTGCTGAGTCGCGGCTAATAGCTTAACTCACAGGTCACATTCAGTCTAAGAGGAAATTCCAGGGAAAACTATTTCTTTTTACCAACTGTAAAAATAGACCAAAGAGAAGTTTGTTCATTCTATAAATCCTATCCTCAGAAAATAAATGAATAAATAAATAAATGAGGCACAATGCAGCTTACCTGGAGATAATTTTTCATAGTACATTCAACTGTATTGATTTTAGCTGTGTGTACCTATTCAGTACCGCTGATTTATTTTTAAGACTTCTTTTTCTTTCCATTCATACATTATCACTTTTGAGGGCAGAACAAATGCTTTGAAGAACAATTTTATATGTTGCTCAATCCTAGCTGCAACTACCTCTGTTATGATTCCTAATCTTTGCAAACATTCTGATGTTTGATTGCTTATCGAAGTAGGATGGAAAGAATCTAAAACTCTCTATTTAACTACAGACAATATTCAGAATAAGTTAGTCTGTGTACTGTGAGAAACAGAGACCTTAGCTGAGGCATTGAAGGGTAGTTCACTCTATGTACGTGCCATTTTAGTCTTTGGAAGCTCTTAAAAAGGGATTTAATAATTACCACTAAGTTTTTTTTTCTCTTTTTTCAGAAGTCAAGATTTCAGAAGTGCGAATCTATATGAAGATATAGCAGGTATAATACTTTCAGTTATCAGCAACAGGGTACAAGTCTTGCTTTCTCCATTCAAACACTATTTCAATTTGGTTGAATTTGTTTGTGAATGTAATAGTGAGGATTCAGCTAAATTTGAAAGAGTGATACGGAAAACGGACCCTGACAAACTAATACTAATTATCTATAACTTTCGTACATTATTCTGAAGATTTAAGTAATAATAATATAATAATAAAATTTTAAATAAAATATATTTCATAAATCTGCACATATTGAAATATTGCCTTGAGAAGTCATATGTGGGTGTTCATACAGTTAAGACATCAGGTTGGAAAATCAAGATCTGTTCATTATTTTCAGTTGGCTGATGAAATGCTCCTATGGGTAGTGACAGAATCTCACACAGTAAAGGCATGAAACGCAGGCCCAGAGAGGCAAGGATGAGAGGGAAGAGCCATTATAACGAGTCTCATATCTCATGTGGTTCTTGCAAATTGTGAATTCTGAAACCGCTTTCTCCTAAGATTTGTAGCATTGACAGCTTCTGAAAGGAAGCAAAGCAAAAGAGCCATTCAATCTTGAAAGCCTTCCTTTTCTGTAGGAAATGTAAGAGAAAAGAACTTACTGATTCTTCCTTCCAAACGACATATTTATTCCTCTCCTATTTTCTTCAAGCTGGCTGAAAATAATTCCATGCTGATTGGGTTCCCTTTAGTTAATTTTATCTGATGAAGAAAAGGAGTTTCTGCTGTTATGACTTCTTCCTGTGTTTTTTTTTTTTTTTTTTTTTGGCTGTCTTCATATTAATTTTGGGATAAGCACCAGGTTAACAGTTCATCATCAGTGATGATAAAAACTTGCTCTAGACCACCCTAAATTCTGCATCCGGAGTTGGATATTTCCATGATTTTTAACTCCAGTGAAAATACAATAAATGAAAGTACTTCATTCAAACCCAGTAATGGCACAAGACCTAATTATGTGGCAAATTGGTTTCATTCTTAATTACTTATAAAATTAACTTTGAAGAATTGAGAAATTAAGATGTATGGAACAAGATGGATACACTGTTCTCATCCTTCTATGTTGTATCCTGAGGGTTTCCCTCCACTGCCCAGGGGGCAATGGCATTAATGTAACTGAGGTCCTCACCCAAAGCCAACTGATGTCAGTGGCAAGACTGCCTGTTTGGGAGGCTCCTGTGGAGTGAGCCCTGTCAGGAAAATGCAAGGACACTGCTCCACTTAGATATGTCGTGCAAGGGACTTTCCAAGCCATTGTCCAGCTCAAAAACATTTCTCATCCACGCACTAGCTGACAGACACAGGTCCTCTCATGCAACTGAATCAACTGGTTGGGCCCCAGAGCAGAAAACAGGACATTGCCCACACCAACTAACACATCGCCAAGGAGCCAAGCTGGGAAGCCCTCTCTTTCCAGCTAAGTCCTCATGACATGACATCTATATATCATGGTACTGGAAGTACCTATCATTGCCCACTGTGTTTAACTCATCCAACTCCGTTCCCACACAGAGTCCAAGAACATCTCTCCTTCATCACCTTTTATTATATTTTACTTGCCTAGTCTTTGACTTCTCTGACTTTTCAGAGTGTTTCCTGTTATTTTCAACTTTCCAGGGTTACAGCATTGCCTAATAACACCTTCCAGACTATTGTCTTTCTTTATTGAAATGTATAGAGCAATTTCAAGTGAAAATCCATAGCCCCGGAGTGTTAGTAGTAATTACTAGGCCTTTTCAGGGAGAACGATAAGGTCAGAGCAGATGAGTTAGTGATCCTGTGTGTGGCTTGGGCTAGGCACACCAAATATTTTTTCTTAATATAATTCAATATATCTGAAATTCCTGCAGCTTTTGAAAAATTATATTGCCTCTTATAACTGCAATAACCCTGAAAAATATATTGATTAAATCCTTTTCTAACAGCTCAAGGAACAATAATATACACAAATCACCTTTTGAAATAGAAAACTTTGGCATTGCAAAATTGTTGTTTCTCTAATAGTTTGACTTTTCATGAAGCAAACACATCTGAGCTGAAGCAAATCATTTACTTACAATCATTTGACTTGTTGATGAGATTCAAGGTATATCAAATAGATTTTATACTTTCAAGTATGTACTTTGATTTATATACTTCATATATGCTGGATATTTTGCATTTGCAACTAGAAGATCTTTCTTCCTTGAGCAAATATTTTTCATTTCCAAAACCACTAAAGTCATATTTTCAGTTCATAACAATGGGAAGAAAAGAAAAAATCAGAAACATTGCAATGTCAAACACAAAAGGAGTAATTATATTTGACAGCTTAAATTGCAGTTTTGACACAATTAACAGACACTGATGTGTGATCATAAACTCGGAGATCACAAATAATTACTTTATTCCCACTCTTTCATTTGTATAATTAAAATTTAAGACCAACAGACAAAGGCTGAACCAATAAAAAATATTTGCAACTGATTCAATGAGAAATGCTTAAGCACTTATCAGAAAGCTCAGTGGAAGTAGATCTTAAGAGAATTCAGATCCAAATTTAACATTAACTTTCATGTAACGATATCTTTTACCTGCTTGTGATTTTAGGCCAAATACAGTGAATATATATTAAAAAGAGAGAAAAAAGAAAAAGATGAAATCAAAGGTTAGAGTGGAACTAGCCTCAAACTGATCAAAAGATATACAGTAGTGCAGCTAATCACCGCACTACTTGTATTATCAAGCAAAAACTGGAAAAAAGATGGAGTCCCTGTCTCTTGCAGATTCAGGTCAGAACAGGGCAAAATTATCAGGTCAAATCCAATTTCTTGGGTTCAATGCAAGCAGAATGAACTGCTATAGTGCAAAGACAGACTTGGTGACTGAGTGATCTATTTAGGCTTGGCAGTCAGTGAATGAATCACAGAAAGCACCAGTGTCACCAACAGCTTTGGATTAAGCACTAAAATTGCCTTTTATGCTGCCAGTTCAACTGAGGCAGGATTTTACACTTTTTTCTAATCAAAATCCTTGTTATATACAATGCTTTTCCCTTAGGAAAATGTGTCTATAGTTACCCGTTTCCTTGCTATACCTATAGATTTTCACTTTCAGAGATGAAATGCTTTTAATGAATGCTTTTTCAGTTATGGAGTTAGGCATAGTTTTCTAGTCAGAGTTTTCAGGTTTTGGTCCCCTGCATCCCAAATATAACTTGAAAACTCCTTGAAGATGTGCAGTTAGCATTTTTTTCTGGAGCTTCAGAAACTAAAGTAGGTTTCCTACAAACCTCTCTAATACCAATATATTTTGCCTGAAAAGAACAAATGCTAATTTACAATTCTGGATAGATGCTATGCAGCATGGACAGACCTCTACTGTTTAGCCCGAATACCAAAATAGTTTCCACTAATTACAACTTTGCTTTACTTTTGCTTTGTAATTTACTGAACATGAAATTGAGGGCACAAATTGGAATGGCACAAAATCTCCAAAATTTATTGCAGAAAAACTGTTGCAATTTCCCTATTTTTTCCTAGGTTATGATCATGAGAAATAATCCACTGTACCATAATTATTTATGTTCTGTAAATAGATGGGTCAACACCCCAGCTGGCACATGCTGATATAAACCCTTTAGCTTTAAAGAACCTATCCTGATTTACAACAGAGGATTGCTTGGCTTTGATTGCTTCTCTTTTTTAATCCTGTGGATCAGATGGCTGGGAGGCTGACTTTTCTCCTGGAATTTGCAGTGGGTTAAACTTGAAGAGAAAGATTACTACATAAGGTATACATAGCTGTTATAAATTATTGGTTTAGAGAAGTAATACAGAGCTTGATTTCAGATTCTTGACTTCATAAATTGACTTCACTAGGACTAGTCATGATGAAGTCTTCAGCATGAGGAAGGTTATCATTCTGAACTCTGTTTTCCTTCTACACTCTGTTCTCTATTATATATGGTGTAGGAATTCCTTTTTTTTTTCTTACCATGTGCTCCAGATAGCAAATAAAAAGTATATATAACGCAGAGTGTGAAGAGTGGCACTATTTTTAGCTCAGAGCAAATAAAATGTGTCATGCTAGCATAAAGAAGCTACCTTTCTGCATTAAAATGGTACTATAAATTCTACACTTTCTGTAAGAAAAGCTGCTTAAAAGTGCTGAGTTTTCTGGCCAACTGTTCATAGAAGAACAATGACAAAAGTTGAATCACCGGTTTCCTAATTCGAGAAGATTATAGTCATTTGTGCTTTTTCAGTTGGACTACATTTTGACTAGTGACTTGCTTTTATTTATTTTTTTATCTGCAGTACCCCTACATTCTTTGGGCATATATCAGATTATCGTGATAGAATATTCATTTATTTTTGAGATACGTTTTGATGACATTGATTAGGTCTTCAGACTACTAGAGTAATTTCATGTTTGGAGTTATACCCACAAAATCAAAAGAATCTGAAAGATTCTCTATTCTTATGTATCTCAACAGCCCAAGAAAAATTTTTACTTTGAAGGGCTGAGATTTAGAAAGTAGAACTTTCAATGATTGTTCTTTCTGAAAGAGCTATCCTCTCAAAAGTCCACTGGACCTGACCTGCTTTTCCACCTGGATTCCATGCATACAACAGAATACCATTTAAATAAAGGTTTTTTTTCAGAATATGTATATACTGAGACATCCATGGATTGGGTGGATGGACAGATGAAAAAATTGTATCTGGAAACTGGTAAATACAGGCTGCTTACTGACCAAGAGTGTCATACCTCTATGGTAGAGGAACAATTTAACTACCACAGTGCTTTGTCATTGTAGCTTATCTGGGCCAAGTAAGGAGTTTTAAATGTTTCTCTTCAATTTTATGTACCATCTTACCACAATATAATTTGGGGGACATAGTTAAGTGAGTATATAATCAACTTTTCACTCTCCCATTTTAAATTCTACGTAGAAAAAAATGCACGTACATTACATATTATAGACATAATGCATGCTATTTGCTTCATGACTCTGTTAGAAATATTCCCAGTTCTTATTTTGTAATCAAGAAATCTTTCTCTTACCTTCAAATACTTTTCTAAACCAGCTAGATCATCTGGAAAATGATCTTTTATATGATGCTCATTTTATACAGAGGAAATCCTCTGAGGAGATGAAAAAATAAAAAAGAAGGGGAACTGAGAACCAGAGATGTAGAGAAGAAACTTTAATAAATGTGTGCTATTAGTGTCCAAGTCTCCAACAGACAAATAAATGTAAGAAGTAAAGAAAAGGGAGACTGGAGAAGTATTAATAACCTGTATGGGAGTGTGGCTGCATGGCCACTGTTGAAATTCCTCTATCCTGGCACATTTGAAGATCTGCTCTGTGCTATTATTCACTGACTCATCTGCAAATCCCACAGTCAAAAAGGTCTAAAGATTGAAGGAAAGAAGCTATTTTTGCTGCATAGGAAAGCCACTATTTCTCAGACAGAAAGGCAGAAAGGCCAGAAAAAGGCAGGAAGGTTCTGCAATGTGGCATCAGGTTGTTGAATCTATGTCTTACTGAAGGCAATAGAACTAACCCGTATTTCACGTTACTTATCTACATAAAGGACTTGAGTGCCTTTTTCTTTGTTTGACTGCTATTTTGTCAAAATCCTCAAAAGTATCAATGATATGATTTAAATCACATACAGATACACTATTAGCAGTAGATCTGCAGGATCACTTCTGGTTAGTGGAGAGAAAAGAAAATAATACATATGTACTTATATTTAGCATATACCAAGATGCTATATGTACTTAGCATGTGTATACAGAGAAATTAAAAAGCATGTTGTATTTTGTATAATATACTAAGGTACACAGTATGCATGCCATTTAGCTTCTCTGTTGCTAGTTTTTTATCCTAGCTGTTCTCTGTAAATATACACATACACACATGCACACCACTCTCCCTGCCACGAGTACACTGTGATCCAGAGCGGGGACCACTCTTTGTGTCTTTTAAAACCAGCCTTTCTGATTTAGGAACTGAATTTGAAATCATTACTTTCTCTTTTTCTTCTACAGTACTTTCCATATCTGATTTCCCAGTCAACAAAGTTCTTAAATTCATGAATAGCCAATGCCTTTGAAATATCCATGTTTGGAGTGAAATATCAGCTTGGTTTGGCAGTATAAGTAAAAGATGAAATAAATGCAGAAAACTACCTGTGGAAATGTTTAATAGACTATGTGTCCCATATTTAAAATTAGACACATGCTTACGGCTTTGCTGAATTGGACCTGATGATTATATCATCCTTAAGGAAAATTAAAGACAGATTGTTCTACGTGAACTGGCTTGGTTCCCTAGCAAGCACTTTAAGTTCTACAGCATGGGAATAAAATGAAAAGCTTGCAATTTAGGAAAAACTGAAAAATAAAAGCTGTTTGATATTGTTCCTGTTTTGCAAGATAGTATTTGTAAAAGTGATAGTTTGAAAATTAAGTACGGGTGGTTCCCCTTGGATAGACTGGCAGAAAACCTTTTCTTTCCCTTTTCATTTATTTTCTTCTACATTCCTATTTCGGTCACTGGCTTTGGCTATTCAGCAGATGCTCCATTTTCCCCTATATGATGATAAAGTCAAGGGAAAGATTAAAAATCTTAGCAAAAAAGTATTTACTTATATAAAAGTAATAAGGCACTAGAGGGAGGAAGGAGATCCACACCTAACTATTATTGAAATGGGAACTGTTTCAGGCCTCAAGCCTCTCGAGTTAGATAAATATATACTCTACATCTACATGAATGCCAAGAGCTAATGTAATTTCATGTCTTCCCGTATAATTCCCATGAAGTAGGTGGGGATTTCCAGGATATGTGTTGTTCTTGTAATACTCTCACTCATCCATCAGCGATTGGTACAACCTGCTGGAATTTTTCTGGCAGAAGTATAATCTACAAATGCATGGCCTGTAGGTAGTCCAATAGGTATAAAATAGCATAAACACAGTTTTTCCCTCAGCAGAGTAAAGGTAGTGGAATATTTGTCTCTCTCAGCATCCCTCTCTCTGGTATACAATGACAAAATGAAAGTGCTAACATTATCAAGGTATGACATTTCGGAGTGCCAGCCTTTAGCAGCCTCTCTAGGTCTCTCTGGGTCTCTTTTGATACAGCTATTCAATCATTTAGTTAGAATGGATGGATTATATCATCTATGTTTAGTCTCTTCAGGGTAACTGCAAAAAATTGTACAAAAAGAAAAGGCAGAAAGACAAATCTTAGCAGAGAATTTCATGTATTTCCAGAAGTTCATAGAATCATAGAATGCCTAAGGTTGGAAGGGCCCTCTAGAGGTCATCTAGTCCCCCTGCACACACAGGGCCACCTAGAGCACGTGGCACAGGGCTTCATCCAAGCGGGTCTTGAAGATCTCCAGAGAAGGAGACTCCACAACCTCTCTGGGCAACCTGTTCTGGGCTCTGTCACCCTGACTGTCAAGAAGCTCTTCCTTAAGTTCCCGTGGAACTTTTTATGCTTCAGTTTGTGGCCATTTCCTCTGGTTCTGTCAGTGACCACCACTGAAAAGAGGCCGGCCCCATCATCCTCACTCTTTCCCTTAAGTCCCTTAAGGTATTTATATACGCTGATCAGGTCCCCTCTCAGCCTCCTCTTCTCCAGGCTGAACAGGCCCAGCTCCCTCAGCCTCTCCTCACAGGGCAGATGTTCCAGGCCCCTGATCATCCTCGTGGCCCTGCGCTGGACTCTCTCCAGCAGCTCCACATCCCTCTTGTACTGAGGGGCGCAGAACTGGACACAGTATCACGGTTATCACACAGTTATCAAAATCAGTGCTTCAAAACAGTCATGTGCAAAGGTATGCTAAATCATTAACATGTTTCACTGTGCTCACTGTAAGTGAAAGCCCTCTGACTGTCCCCTGCCTTCATGAAGGGAAGTGTGGCAGTAAACTCGCAAGCTATCATAGCGAAATTGCAGAAAGTTGTCGTAAAGCATCCAAAATTAAATTCAAAGGAAAATCAGCCAAGTGAAGTTTTCTTAGCTGACTCATTTTCCCTGGAAATCATTAGTGGCTGAAGGAATGACAGCAACTTAGCATTGGATTGTCCTTAGCTTTTGGATTGTCCATGTGAGACTGGTGCTCAGTATTACCCCAGTCACTGCAGCCGAAGGAGATTCTGCTCATGTGTGTTTTTAGCAATTGCTCTGTAAATTGCTCTGGTTACAGACCCAGAATACAAATCCCTTGCTGAGAAATCCCCTGAGAAATCAGGCAAAGCTGATGTTATTTTGGGGTTTAGTAAGGCCATATTTCAGTAGTAATGTAGTACAGAGCCCCAATTGTCGTGCCCTGACAAATAATTACAATCAAGCTCATGAAATTTTAACATGGAAATTATTGCATTATTTAGAACATTAACGTAGTTTCAGGAAAAAGTAATTACCGGTTATCTATTGCCAGAGAGAGTTCGCTGTTTAACTTCAGGGGTGCTGCCTATGTAGGGACCAAGGCAAATATTGTTTCAAATATTTCAAGTAAGTCTGCAGTGAGTGCTTCTTTTTTGTGCTCTTTTTACCTCAGTTACCACTAAAAACTATGCATAAAGAAAAAATAGCTCATGCTTTCATTCAACTTACTTCATGAGCTTATGGTTAAAAGGACCAAAATGTGAATTTACTATTTCTGCTTGTGTCCTTGCTTGAACTGACAGGCCAGAGTGGTAGCCCTACCAGATGCATAGTAGTGAACACGCTTCCCAAGGAATTATTTGCAGCACTCACAAATTATCACAGGGGACCAGGCTTCCATCTTGTGAAATTTGAAGCCATCACATCATTAAACACCAAAAAATGAACTTTGCAGTTTTAGTAATGTAAATGTACACCCGACTCAGCTAGCAGAAGCTCCATACTGTACAGAAGTTCTATAACACAGAAAAAAGATTGTGGTCAAGAACTTTCTCATCCGTCTTTTTCAAAAACAAAAACCAAAGGACTCCATTAACAATATTTACTTTAAAATGGTAAAAAAAATAAAGAATTGTAATGTAATGAAAATAAACTGAAATCCACAATGCTGACTAGAGTTAGTTGAAAATATTTCCTTGGAAAGGTTTTCTACTAGAAAATGATGGTTTATTAAAAATACTCCAAGAGGACATGCCAATTTGAATACAGTCAGAATTAAATTAAATTGATCATCTGTTGGAAATACATTTTTATTTATGACTAGTTGTAATGCCAACAGTATCCTAGTGCTCTTAAATTACTCATAGTTTTATTTTTGTGGTGACCTAATAAAGTTAATTTTATTTTTACATATGGCTTTTATTAATATCAGGTAACAGATTATATGTAAATGTGGTAAAACAGTTCGTAGATGATTTCCTGTTCTCCACCCCTAATTCCAAAAGTATCCTACTGTCTTTTGGATTTTCCATTGAAAAGAATATTTTTTTCTTAATGCTACTTTAGCTTTGTTGTTCTACCTTTATTAAATCTTAAATTAAGTGGGAAGAGATTCAAATAGTATTGAGTAAAAAAAATAAAATTNATTAATTAAATCTTAAATTAAGTGGGAAGGGATTCAAATAGAAATAATAGTATTGAGTAAAAAAAATAAAATTAGTGTTTTCTCTTCAGCGTTTGCTCTCTCTTGAAGACATTCAAAAGCTGTCTGGACATGGTGTGGGTCGGCGTGGTCTACATCGGTCTACATGGCCCCAGGGGCTCGACTACAGGATGTCCAGAGGTGCCTTTCAAACTCAACCATTCTGTGAATCTGTGATCCTGTGACTTAACAGATCATCAGCTTTATTAAAGAAAAGAGAATTACTCTGTCCTCTAAATTTTTTAGTCCTCTAGGAAAATTAACCTAAACTGAACAGCACTGAAGCCTAGAAAAAGCATTGAAAACGAAAGGAACATTCAAAAACTCCTTGAAATCTGACTTGGTATTTCTAGGCAGTTTAAGCTGGCAATAATGCTGACACTTATATGTGGGTGAACGGTTAGGTCAGAGCTATTTTATGGACTGGCTATTATGACAGCTTTAGACCACCTGGAGATTTCTTTCTGCCAGCAGCTTACTGATAGCAAAACCTGACAGGAATAAAGGACTAAAATCTCATTTCTGATTTCCAACAGTGTAACCAAAAAACTGCTACAAAATCTTCATTTAGCTCCCTAATAAAAAAGAAGTCTCTTCATTTAAAGCAGAATGCTAATGAGATACAATGACATTTACAATCTGTGGTTAGGTTTCCTGTCTTTAGGTTGGATAAAGAAAGCAAGAGGTAACTCACCTATTTTGGTTCTTGACTCCTTCATGAACTCTAAAAATGAAGTTACTGCACTAATGCAAATTCCAATAATAAAGTTTAAAGAACTTATATAATACATTAATGAACTTAATCCAGGTGAAAGTTCTGACATTTTTTGCCATTTAATTGCATTAACTGCATATTCACTACACTGTTATGGAACTTAAAAAAAAAATGTAGCAAAATGTATTATCATTCTTTTTTATTTTTATTTTGTGCAAGAATTCTATATTATGCATTTAACCTTATATCATTCTTTTAAAATGGTGGTGCCAAGTGATACCTGTCTTAAAGGTCAATCATTAAGATTTTCAGAACCCAAGTGTTGCTTTAACAGACTGGAAGTGTAGCAGTATCTTAGAAATATTTTTGTTGAAGCTGTTAAAGGTGAAGTGATAGCACAATTCTTTAGAGCAGATGAGAAAGATGGTTGGAAGAAAAATGAACTTTGGCATGAAAGAATGAAAAAATGTTCCCAAGCATGAAAAAGAAACATATTTTGATTGCTTAGGCCAGATTGAGGGGCAAAAGCTGTAGAAGACGCACTCTGTGTCTCTTGTTACATGGTCTTATGTTGAGCTGTTGACCACATATTCTTTAGTCATAGAGGATTGACAAGGCCTTAGAAAATGCTCAAGGATTGTGACGAAACAGGATCAGGTTTATGCATTTTATTGGTTTTGACTCAGTCTGTGTACCATACTTGTAAAGTAGTTGTACTCTAGTTATACTGTAGGTATACTGTATGCTCTACTATATATATACTATACTGTGTAAATCATTTTTAAACAATGCTTTTTGCAAAGACTGCCATTTATTTCATATGATGCATTCTCAGAAAAGATGAAGTGATGTCCAGATTGCAAGGGACACTGAAATCTGTAAGAGGAACTTAAGCTCATAGCTACCAATATTAAAAAGGAACTTCTTAGATCACGTGTATTCAGGGTGTATCATTTGCTGGGTTGTCTGAAAATCTGGAAAGATGAAGGTGGATAGAGTCTATTGAATGGAACTCTAATGTTACAGATGATTGAATATTTGAAAATAAACCTTTGTCCAGGGATTTGACAAATTTGCAGACAAACTCTCATTAAATCCCTTATTTTGATCCTTGTCAATCTGTCTTTCTTAAATAGCTTTTTTTTGGCTACAATTATGCTTAATATCACTAATAAATTTTTCTCTTTTGCAGGATGTTAGAAGTACAGACTAAAAAAATGTTTGCATGGTAAAACCATATGCTTCTCTATCAAAAGCAAATTTGCATGAGTTTGGGCTTCTAATGAAAAATGCCTTCCAAAATAAAAAAAAAAGCAAGTTATGAGATTATTATTTGCTGATAATACAAATTTTAATGATTTCTGAGAAATGATGTACTATTTTCCTAAAGCTATAAGCTGTAATATTCTCCTCTGTCAGAGGAAAAACAATTTACCAGTTAAAAAATGAAATGTTCTGTCAAATTCATGTTTCCAGAAGAAAAAAACACTCATGGTGCTATAAAGAGGGTTCTTTCTATTTACAGCATGACCTTCTGAAACATTTGCAAAACTTTTTTATTTTTTTGGCAGATGACAAGAAGAGAGCAGTTGTAATAGGAATGTCAAAAAAGAAGCAGCAGAAAGGAAATTCTGAGACTTGTTATCTCAAATGGCTACACTAGGCTCAGGAAGTACTGGGCTGTGCTAAAGACACCCCTGTGTTGCATGTGCATTTCTGTAAGTCTAAATAAAACACTGGAGGATACACTGTGATCTTCTACAGATTGAACCTATTTTCACTCCTGGCATGTTGCTCTGTAAGTGGTTTGGCCCAGTTGCTTTGCTGGGTAATGTATTATTTTTCACCCATGACTGCATTAGAATGATTTCAGAATTTATAGCTACCATTTTACTGTTCAAAGGATAGGTAAGTATCTGACAAACTAAAAAGAATGTGGGTCACTTTTTATCAAATATTTATGAATAAAAGATTTTGAATGGTTGAGATACATTAAAGACATTATAGAAAATTGCAGCAGTTTGTAGAGCATTTGTAAATTTAACAGCAGAAGCTATTACCAATGTTAAAAAACATGGTTATTGACCTACTAGGTGCTAAGAATATATTATTGTATGTATTAATCCACATATATATCTTGTTTATTTTTTTTTGAGGACACACATGTAAATCATTATTGTATCTGAAAGACTACCCTAAGAACTATCAGAAACTGGTTCTACTTTCTGTAGATACCTTTCTGTAACTGGCTTTCCATATGTGCCTGAAAATAACTAACTTAAGTTCCGCAAAGACACTGTAAACCTTTTTCTTTTTTTCTCCCCTCAGGAATTGTAGGTAGAGTGGTTAGGATTTGATATATTGCCGTATGCACTGTATTATTTTTCAACTTTCTTTAAAGATTCAACTCCAAAACTATGGATACTTCAGCAAAATTTCTTATTAGTTGACAAGTGCTAGATGTAACAGATTGATTTTGATATTTAGTAGCCTCCTACTGAGTAATAACCTGTCTATGGTTATAAAGGTGGTAGAACAGCTATCTGATGTGACACACTTCTCAGGTACATGCTGAGCTGTGTAACTGTGTGGAGCAACTTCCCTGGTCCACCTCAAGCATGTCAAATCACGATGATACTTAGCCGCAGCGTCCAGGTGGTCCTGCCAGGGTGCAGTGGGGGCGACCTTGGCACCAGCCATGCCCTCACCAATGGGCATGAATAGTGGGGAGAGAAAGAAAGTCAAAAAGACTGAGGCAACACAATGATATGAAAACCGCCATTTTCAAGGTTAGCCACTCCATTCACTAATTAAACGATAGTATAGAGTGTAATAATAAACACAACTCAAGTGAAGTCTTAAATATCACTGAAAACACATCTTCCTGCTTCCAAAGGTAGTTGTAGATTCAGAAAAGGTAATTGAGATAATTCCAAAGATAATTGGACATAATTATTCCAAAGATAATTCCAAAGTTGTAGATTCAGCTGAATCAGACATAAAAATATTTGAATTGTCTGAAGAAATATGAATGGATCATGCCAAATTTTGGTAAGGAAGATTCAGAGTTGGCACACATCTGGGCTACACATCATACTTTAAAATTCCTGATGGGTATGAAAAAAGCAAAAAAGAAAGTTTCAGATCAATGTGTTGCTATGTAAGTGCCCTATTCCAGAAATTTTATTATTATTTGTCACAAACAATAAACAGAATGTTCTCAAATGAAAAAATGAAAGAAATTAATTGAAATTTCTGCATTTCTTTATACACTTTTGTATTTGCGTTTGTATATTTTTGGATTAACTTATATTCAGGAAAGACTAAAAAAGAAAGGTTGAATAGGACAGAAACAAGTCATTGAAATGCTTTTAGGTTTCACTGAAAGCTGTCTTATTACTCTACCTGAAGTCTCTATCAGTCACTGTTGATGTCTGTGGGATTTTACTGTCTGATGGGATCTAAAGGACCTTCTTTGACCTGGAAGCATCATTTCAATGCTGCTATACTTTATTTAGTAGAGCTTGAGAGATGACCTTGAAGGCTATAAAAAATGCCAGGGCACCTGTATTTTTCCATTCTGTGGACTAGTTATTGCTCTTCTTGAATGCAGCTAACAGCCTCATTTCTTTTCCCAAAAATGCACATTGTTAGGAAAAAAATTAAGATTAGGATATTTTGCTTATTTGTTGATCTCGAGGTTCATGTGTTTTGTTTTATATCTGTTTACTAAATGAAAAAGGGATTGCTAAAAAAAAGGGATTGATAAGGGGACAGATTGTATTTTGTTTCATCTAGGCTTGTTATTTTCAGTAATATTTACTCTAAGATGAGGAGAAGTTACTTATATTAATTTTTGGAAGTCATATAGATCTAATATTTTACTAAAACAGATTCAAAATCAATGCTATCCCTAAATAAGCCTAGCCTAGATACTTGTGTTTTTGAAGAGTCATTTTCATAGTAAGATATTTATGCTCCTTTCATGTGAAGAAATATATTTTTTCAATATGAAGCATATATTTTTTGGTACTCTTTGACTGAGTGTTCAGTACTTGCTCACTTTTCTACTGAGATAGATCAAGTTATTTTGTGACAACATAAAATAATTTAGTTATTCTAGTTGCTTTTGTATCAATTAGTTTCTTTTGTGAAAAAAAGCATAAAATTCTTCTTTTTATAAAACAAGTAAAACAGATCAAAATATTTTTCACAAGTATCATGTTAAGGGTAAATTTGGAATAAGACATTTCAAAACAAAATAATAATACAAATGTGAAAGCTTATTCTCACTTAAGTCTAATTACAGTGTAATGTTGCCAATGGAAAACGCATTGAATTCCATGAATGAACCCAGATTAGTTCTTCACTAAGCCTGATAACAATATTCATTGAAAGGAGATTCTTTTCTCTGTTTGTTTTCCAAAGACCTTCCCAGCTATTTTTCCACATCCCAGTACAATTCTCAGCAGCCTCATTGCGTTACCTTCAGCCACATCCTTAGTTCCCCACCACATATTCCCTTTTCTAAGCTTCAAATGTAAGCAATTTTTATTCAATACCCACTACCATGCTTTGGGTTCGCTGCTCATTTTATCTGCTGATCTTCTTCAGGATAACAATAATGGTGCCCATGTAGTTATTAAAATATTTTAATGTTGC
The DNA here is from genome assembly GCA_013389825.1 of Crypturellus undulatus. Taxonomy (NCBI): domain Eukaryota; kingdom Metazoa; phylum Chordata; class Aves; order Tinamiformes; family Tinamidae; genus Crypturellus; species Crypturellus undulatus. The sequence goes on from VWPW01021686.1 coordinate 2,423,819, forward strand.
AACAATAAATGAAACAGTTCATAGAATTAATCTAAAACTCTTCAAAATAATGCAGAATATCTCAGTATAGAACTCCATAAATCACAATATGCAACTTTCATTTTATTGGACCATTTTGTAAGGAAAAACTCTTAGATTTTTTTTTCTTACGTACCAAAATTGAATTCAGTTTGTGCAATTTTAACATAGTAGCACTGGGAATTCAATGATCAATCTTTTTTGATAACCACAAAGTTGGTTGAACAAGGATTCACTAAGACTATTAAAGTTATAGAACAATTGATATGTCTCTTTCTATAACAAAATTAATCTGTTAAGGTAATTTCTTCATATTCATTTTACTTCTAATTTCCCCATTTTCTTACCATAGCGTTATGTATAAGTGTTGAGTACAATGAAATACCTATCTAAGTGAAGTGGTATGTTAGATTTGTGCATGTTTCCATGAATTTTAATGATCCAAGCTGTATTCAGACAGAAAACAGTAGAGATCCTTAGGGAGAAGAGTTCATTAACTTCCTTCCTTCCAGAGATTGCTTTAAGGAAGATGTATGCTCTGATACACGTAAGGCAAGTAGGGACCCTCAATGGAGTTAAATATGCTGGGCTACTTAATTAGTTTTTACATGTAGGAATTGTGTATTCAATTTAAATGAGTCACGCTGGCAGGCTGAAAGGTTTATTTAGGTTTTGTTTAGAAATGAGATAACATTTATTGAAGTGCAACAACATATACACCTGATAATCGGATGATGCTAGAGTTCAATGTTTCTCTTCCGTGGGGAAGAGAAACCATCCTGATCTCCATCCTCATCATTTTTTTTTTCTTTTTTTAAATACCAGGGGGAAGAAGGGAATGAGTAAATGGAAAAAGAATGGAGAAGGGAAGAGCGAAATTGATAAGGAATGAATGAAATACGTTAACTCTAAGAGTAGGAATTTTTCAGTGAAGATAGGACAAGAAAAAAACACATCTAAGACTAAAACCCTGATCTTTTGTTGAGATTGGTGGTAAAGAAGGAAAAGATTACTATGGGGAACATGTAAGAGGAATAAACTAGTTATAAACCTCCACATTAATGAAGCATTAAAGAATACATTTACCATTAAGCAAAGAAGTAGGTCCCCCTGAAGTTAAAGTTTTCATTAGGTAGTTTCTGGAATAGCACAAATAAGACAGCAGGAAGGTATTAACAGAGTTGTGCACATGGTTAAAAGGGGCAGGAAGATGGAAGACTGCATCAGCTTCGTAAAGATTCTGAACAAGTTTATTGGAATACATCTCTCAACAGAACCTATTCTGTCTTACTATGTGAATATTCATATTTATTCTAACAAAACAAGTACAGTCTTGTAGCCATCCCTTATCTTCCTTTGTGTCTGATTCATGTTCAGTGAACTTTGCAGGCACACACTTGAATTTTAATATGCCTATTTTGTAACATTTGATGGAACACATTTTCAACCTACTTACTTAACATTTATCAATAAAATTTGATTTAAAACAAGAGTCTGGGAACATAGTTGGATGATGACTGATCTCTAAAAATATATATATATACACAAAATCTGATACTGTAGTTAATAGCCTGGACTGACATCTCAATTATTTTCAGGGACATAAGGTTTTTTCAGTTGGGTTTACCATATATTGATGACACTCATTATCTACGCCATTATTAATTGCTGCACATTTCACTTCATAGCTCTCTGGGGATGAGGACTTTAATTTAGCATTCATTAGCAATGACAGGCTGTTGCTAGACATTTTTGCCATTAACATTTCAGAAAAATCTACTGATTATCCCCCAAACAAATGTAACATACTGTATGAGAAAAGAGTTTTCTGATAATGAAACCACTGCAGTATGATGATGTATTAGTCACTAACCTGGACCTTGGGTATTGTCCCCAGAGTTATGTTTGATACTTTCCAAGTCTGTCCAGGGGTATCATTCATGCCCATGTGGAAAGCAGCCGGGGTTAACAGTTCAAGCTCTGTGTGACACTCAGCAGCCTCTTCATAACATCCTGATTGTGAGTCCCCGGCAGGCACCAAACCTCCCTGGGTGACAGTTTAGGTCAGCAGACGGGGACTTCCTTCTACCAGAGCAGGGAGTTTCCTACCAGTAATACTCACTGCATCCTCCTGGTACTCCTGCATGGCTTAGGCTTGGCCAGCACAAGTGTGCACATTTGATAGCAAGTTTGATGGTAGCTTATGAGTCTGCTCATAAGCTGTCAGGATGAGCAGGAACATTCCTCCTGGTGCCAGAATTCAATAGCTTCCTGCCTTCACCGGTATGTGAATTTCCATTTTCCAGCCTCATACGTACTGATAGGCACTGAGCCTACCCATCCTTCAGCTACAGTTGGAGCCTCAGGACAATCCTTCACCCTGTTTGATGCTGTGCAACGTACTGAGCTCTTCCCATAGCTCCTCCTTTACTTGACAGCATCTTTCACTCCTGTCAAGCTTTCACTCACAAAGACAAAGCTTTCAACTACTGCACAATTCCTGCAGGCTAGAAAACCTTATGAAACCACAGAAAGTTTAGCCTCGGTGAGAGGTCCCCAAGTAACCTCTATAGCCTTATAGTTGCACCCACCTCCTGGAGGTCTTTGTGGGCAAAAGGCTCCATTGCGATAGGAACGGTTGCTCTGCAAAGTGCTCCGGACCATGTAGTTTGTCACCATCATAGCTGAAATGTTTATACTGGTCTGAGAAGACCGCTGAAACTTATTTGCCTTTACTGTCTCTCTCCCTCTTATAAACTGTTACATCTGCCTGTGACCTATTGCTGTGCCCTAGAATGGGCCTCTCACTAGCACAAGCTAATAGGATGCTTGACTTTCCTGAATTGGGGGTCATCTGAAACAAGGGCTCCAAGCAGCTGAAAGACCTCATTAGAAGCTGATAGGGCTTTCTAACAGCTTGCCAGAAGTCAAGGCATCTCATGGCTGTCCTTACCTGGCAGCAGAAGGCAGCCTCACATTCCTCAGAGGGTGACAATCCTCCAAAGAAGCTCCCAGAGGTTTTGAAGATCTCAAAGCAAACCTGAGTATGCTGCACAAACTGCTGCATCTGTTGGTTGTCTCTGTTAGCTGGTTGGGCTCTCTCCAGTGGGGACACATCCAATGTTTTGACAGAAATTCAGGCTCCAATGTTTGCCTGGTGCCAATGAGAAAGATGTGCCAGGCTGTTTCAAACAAATGCTGCTACTGTCAGTTTAGCAGTGAGACAAACCGCACATTGCATCAAGGTAGAGCTTAATGTCCAGCTGTGTGCTTGACTTCTAATCCATGGTTCTTTGATTTTACATCTTACATTGACAAATTAGACTTGAAATTATGAACTGCAGTTGGATAGTTACCTTAAGAAATGAGAACTCCCTCATTTAGCTCATTCAGGAACTTGATATCTTGTTCAACATCCACATCTCTTTCTGCCCAGCAGGAATAATTACTGGTTACATGCAAGCATATTTTCTTTTTCTCAGCTGCAAAAGTACAAGTGCATAACCAGTGCCAAGTATCAAAAGTCCATTTCCATAAATGAGAGAAGGCGGCTTCAGGCATGTTTTGATAATTGCTGCAGGGAACGACATTTCTTCAATCTTTAAACTGAGGAAGCAGAATGAACTTTCGCCCATATAGTATAAGAATTGATAGTCATTCATTCCCATTAGTTGCCACACTGGAGGGGCACCAGCCCCCGTCTTAGAGCATGATTACTTGCAGCAGGTTGCCCAGTATCACATTCTGTCAGGTTTTGAGTATCTCCAAGCATGGAGACTCACGGCAACCTGTTTCAGTGATAGATCACCCTCACCTGAAAAAGATTTCTCTAATATTCAGAAGAAAGAACTGCCAGTGTTTCAGTTTGTGTCCACTGCTTTTCACCCTAGGCACCACCATCAAGATTCTGGCTCCACTTTTACTGCCTCTCATCAGGTATTCGTAGATGTTGATAAGATCTCTGAGCCTTCTGCAGGCCAAACAATCCCAGCTTGCTCAGCCTCTTCTCAGGTGCTCCTGACATATCTCAATTGCTCCCAAATCTTCCTTGTAGCCCTACAGGTATGTGCTTTTATATGCAATTCCTTTGCACAGAATCTCTTATGGTAGTAATTAATTCTTACCAATATTTTTAAAGAGAAAAATCTTGTTCTCCGTCAATAAATCGTTTTCATTGGTATAAGGCGTTTGCTTCATACAATCATCCACTTTTGCCTATTTTTACAAGGCATTGACACTTAAGTAAAAGGCTTCTTTGAATTATTTATTTTTGTACTTTCAGAGACAGCTGAGATGATAGAATATTGGCATGTTGTACTAAATAATGGAGAAATACTCCTAAGTATAGATATTCATGCATTTCTGCTGGAGAACTCCATGGGTGTACTAGAGGATTCTATTGTATAAGTGGGGATAAGCACCTGTGGGACTAAAATATGCTAAAAAATAAATCTAAATTTTTCATGAACAATCTGATATTTTAAAAATCTTTGTTAGTCCTGTCTCATACTTTCACAAATGCAGCATCACTGATGACTTCCATGCTCAGAAAGTGTCACACCTCAGAGTTGAAATTCTGATTGAAAAATAGATAGCTATGTAGGTAACTATGCCACCCCTATTTGCTGCTTTCATTTTGCTTTTCAGGTGAAATCTACACTGCCCTTTTGTTTGGCTGTTTGTTTGAGTGAAGGCTACTGCCTTTACTTGTTTTAAGAATATTTTGAAATTTCTAGATCTTTCATAAGCGACTGAAAAAAGTATTCAGTGTGAAGTTATTTCTGCCTCCACAATCATATTCTGAACAGCTTCTGTAGAAAGTGTTTCCTCAGAAAAACCTACCTTTGCACGGGTAATGATCATGGTACGTTTTGAAATATATTTTCCAACTAAATTGCTGTTGCCATGCAACCCATTCTTACCTAATAGGCTAGTCTACCTTTCTTATAAAGCCTGTGGTTTTTAGATATCACGCAGGAATTTCCTCTTCTGCAGTATTAATTTTCTAACATTCAAGTGGGAGCTTTAAAGTACAGAACTTGGAGAACCCATCAAAAATAAAACTCCATAGTGAATGTTTGGGATTTTTTTTTTTCAACCAGTATATGTATTTGAAGCTCAAATTGTTTAATTAAAAGATCTTAAACTTGTGCATTTAATTTGGAACAAAGATAACAGTATATACTACTACTGGGAACAACTTTTGTATAGATTCTATTAAACTAGCTATTTGATTCTACTTTGGATTGAAATTTCTGAGATGTTTGAATCTCACATTTGTGTATTTCTTTAAACAACATGTGTATTATTTGGCTGTTTTCCTAAACTCCATTCAAAACTTTATCTTCATGAACTGTTCTTCTTAGTGACTTTCAATTTATATTGAACTTTGAGGCCAACTATGGCTACTTATCATGCTGGCAGACAACAGTACCTGCCATAAAATTCTAATATTAAATAATAGCGTTCATTTTAAATGTTTAGATCTTACCAGATTTTACCCTTTAAATTGGATAGATCTAGTTATTCTGAAAAGTGGGGTGCATGGAAATGAGTCAGATGTTGATAGCATAAACACTGATCTCTATAAACAATGCATAATTTTAATAATAAGCTCTGCTGATGCCAGTGAATAAAAGAGTAAATAGAAAAATGCTGTTTCTGGAAATGAAAAGCTTAATGTGATAACAGATGATTCTACTGCTGTATTTCTTGCTAAGAAAGGTCAAGTATGCCAAAGAATCATCATGTCCCATGGTCACAAAGAAGGAGTTGTCAAAGAGATAGTGTTCAAAGGCAAGGAACACGAGAGCCCCAGAGCCAATGGATGTCCTCTGTAGTTGAGCTACTGTGTCTAGGTGCATCTTTATGTGCCTGTATGGAAGATACTGACGGCCAATGGTATTCATCAAATAAACCGTGCTGGGAGATGCAAGACTGATCTTCTGCAAGCTGTGCTGTAATGTTGTTAGCACACAAATTAAAATGAATCCCTGATGAAATATCTGCTCAATTCTCTATCCTCTTCACAACTCACTCACTGCAAGTGTGCCTTCAAACGATGGGCCACCATGGACTTTCTTCAGAATCCATAATATGACTTTGCTATGAGGCTCCTGCTCTGCTCTGGGGCAGTAAGATTTTACCCAGATCACTACCACAAAGCTTAGCGGTTTTGGGGAATATAAGCAAGTACTTAGCAGTATTTTATTTTCTTCTCTCATATATTTAGATCAGACTGACAGCCATCCAGAACAAGAAGGATAAAAAAGGCTCCTGGCTCTTCATTAACACCAGGTTATTCTATTACCTCTCCTTCCATTTTAGCTTCTTAGCTCTAATGAAGCAGATTCATGGGTAGCAACAGCAGACCTGTCAGTAGCAACACAAATTTAGAGAATGAGAGGAAGGAAAAGAAAAAGGAAAGAAAAACAGTCAAGCAGAAACTCAAGGATTGGCAGACCATTCACTGGCTGCCTATCCTCTGTCTGGATACACTTTAGAAAGGAAAATAATAGGGAAATTAACAACCACTTAATCTACTGGAATCACTACTAGTGGGTCTATTTCAGTCCTTTGCCACATTAGCATAGGTTCTTTTTTTATATACCCATTTAGTTAATTAAAATTTTAACTAAGATTTTACAAATTTTGATATTAACACTGGAAGAACAGTGTAACTCTAGTTGCTCTAACTACTAAAAAACCATTACCATTTTTCTGTGAAGAATTTCCCTTGGAGACTTGGTTGTTATCATATTGGAATAATCATTCCAGTGCATATTTTAACTGCTGTGAAGTGTACCTGCTGCTTTGTTGACAGAATTTCTAGAGGCCATTAAATAAATAAATAGATCCCAGCATGTTATGTAACTCTTGATGCAAGAAACAAATCCAACAGGAAAGGCAAAAACATGTTTTCTAGAATGATTCATTAAAATAAAAATCTACACCTCTCTGAAACATTTTCTGTGTTATTGTCCATGCAGGACAGGTGACTTTTCCTGGTTTTCCATTTACACCAGAAAGCACAAGTTTATAATCCTGTCAGATCAAAGCTCTTTTAAGACTTAATTATCTGTTCATTATTTATTCTCATTAAGTCAACCTCTCAGCCTGAGGGAAAATTATACTTTATCAAAGAGAAATTAGAACAAGTCATGATTTGGCTCTAATTTGAGATATTTCTTTTGGATCGCAGAAAGTAGAGACCAACCATTGTGTTGTTATGTTCTTCCTCTTCGGTTTCACTGGCCTTCCTCCTGAGAGGATCTGAACGGTGCAGAGTAGACCTTTTCTACAGGTCTGCAGTGAAGATATTTTATCCGATCACAGAACTATTCCTGTTCTTCTTTAGAGTCCTATATCTCATTCAGGTTTTCTAAAGGACAACAAACAAATAGTTCTTTGTTTTTTTGATGTAGATACATACATATATATATACATATAAATCTCTATATAACAAAAATTGGTGCTGACTTGTACTTGGAACGTGGTTCAAATCAGATCCTTGAGATTAAATGGAGGTTGCTGCACTTTGGGAATTAAACCAACCAACCAACCAAACAAACAAAACATTCCTACTCTGAAATGTGAGCAGTTTTGGATGAGATCAGAAGATGAAATTTTAAGGGACACTCCAGCACTATTTCCAACCTCATCCAGATACTATAGCATCTGTGAAAGCCTCTGTGGGATTACAGCCACTTTTTTTAGCTGTAAGTATATGAAGTCTATTTCCAAAATTGCTGAGTTTTGTCCACTAGTTCCTTTATCCAAGATTGGAACAAAATAGAAAATGGCACTTTCTTTTTTTGTTCAGTGCCAAAAAGCATGCTGGATGAAATTGCTAGATCTGAAGTCAGAATGGCATAGAGAAGGTTTTTGCTTATTTTCACTCTTGAACAGCAGGTTAATTTTACACTCTGAATACCACCCTGGGTAAATATAATGTTTTCCAAGCCCCGGTCAAATTATGAACTGAAATTGTTATAGCACAAGAGGTATGGACTGGCCTAGAGCCATTTACTTCATGCTTCCTGGTTTTTATTGCTGAAGGTAACTGACTTCAGTATCTGTAGTATGCCATTTCCGCCAGTGACATTTGCTACAAAACTGGTATTGCATTAGGCAAGACTAGCCTAGATTAAATGGGTGAGGCAAATGGATGAAGTCTTTGCTTTAAAAGCATGGCTGCAGAATATTCACAATAATGCAGAATAACGAAATGTTGTTGGATAAATAGGCATCAGGCATCAGGAGGCATCTTGTTTTATGGTAACTACACTTGAACATTATGAGGAACCATTTACAAGCCGTAAGTAATTGTTTCTCAGCATTTCCATTAGAGTTCATGTTCAAGAGTTTATAACTGATCATAAACCTTCACAACAGGCTCGACGCACAAGGTCACATCATGAAAATAAATTCATTATTGCATGGTGGAAGTAGTTTGATAAATCAGTTGTCTAAAACCTTGCAACAGGNTTCACAATACTGCAGAATAACGAAATGTTGGATAAATAGGCATCAGGAGGCATCTTGTTTTATGGTAACTACACTTGAACATTATGAGGAACCATTTATAAGCCGTAAGTAATTGTTTCTCAGCATTTCCATTAGAGTTCATGTTCAAGAGTTTATAACTGATCGTAAACATTCACAACAGGCTCGACGCACAAGGTCACATCATGAAAATAAATTCATTATTGCATGGTGGAAGTAGTTTGATAAATCAGTTGTCTAAAACCTTGCAACAGGAAAATAATTTGAATAATTTGAATTTATTCAAATTATTTTGAATATTTCCAGACTGAATTTCCAGGCTGAACATTATTTTTGAGCAAGCAGATTAATTCACTTAAAAAAGTACATTCTGACAATAACTTCACAATTCATTTTCATTTTATGGCTTAATTGCACAAAGAATACCTCTGAATTCCTGTCAAACTAACAGAATTACTCTCAGGTATTCGAGCTTAGATCCTCAAAGGCACTAGAAGCATCAGTGGAAGGTAGTCACCTTAAAGTCTCTGAGGATCTCGACTTGAGATATTTCAGAGATAGGCAAGATTAGATGGAGGAAATTGGAAGAAAAAACTCTTGTGCAGGAACCAGGGTCCTGAGCACTGCAAGCTTCTACACTGTATCTGTAACCATTTGAAAATGCTTATATCATAGCCTTTAAAAAGTCCATGGAATAGATTTTTATATGTTGATAGAAAAGAGTTTCATTTTTTACAAGTGACTTGCTTCTTGCTATGTTTCTCATAGTAATATTTATTAGACCTATTACCTGAAAAATGCTTAGGAGATATAGTCATACAACAGGCTACTTCAATTTAAAAACATTGTGAAAGGCTGCAGGATGCAATAATATCTAGCATACTAAAATCATTACCTGAGTCTCTGAGACTGGAGAGATGTTGAAACTGCGTGTTCAAAGGATGGCATTTAGAATGTTCAGACAAAATAGCCAAAAGCAATTTCCTTCTAATGTTCCGCTGTTTTAAAAATTTAAAAGAATGTTCAAATGATAAGTACACGTTAAATATAAAAATGTTTGAGAATTCCTAGTGAAACAAAAATTCAAGGCCACAGTCAGCCTTTATGTAAGTATTGGAGAAAATGAGTCACAGCTATCAATCATATCATTCTATATTTATTGCTGCAATGAAAACGAGCCCAATAGGATTTTATAGCTGAACTTTGAGACTTGAGTATTCATTCTAATGCTAAAATTTTCTATGTTACTAGTACAAGATATAATGGCAAACATAATGTGGAGTGGAAAAACATTCCTATGAAGATAGAGCCTGTGAGAGTTGACATAGACCATGAACAGCTCGTGTGTAACCTTTAATATGAATATTTACAAAGTGCATCAATTTAGCTGGTGCATTGCCAGAGTTAGATAACAGTGTAACTTAAAACCCTGGGTGTACTTAGGAAGAATGTAAACATTTCTTTTAATATTTATTCAACTCTAAAATTCCTTGTTGCTGTGTCCATGCCTCAGCTTCTGCTTGGCACCTATGCTGCTGTAATGCGTCATTCTTTCGGTTTTGCTTCCATCAGCTTTTCTGAACTCCAGACTTTCTTTCACATTCTTCTAAACAGCTGTATTTTTTCCTAATTATTAGCCATTAGAAATTTCCTTTTAGCACCTACAGTGCTANCATTGCCAGTGTTAGGTAACAGTGGCAACCCTGTTGCCCTGGGTGTGCTTAGGAAGAATGTAAACATTTCTTTTAATATTTATTCAACTCTAAAATTCCTTGTTGCTGTGTCCATGCCTCAGCTTCTGCTTGGCACCTATGCTGCTGTAATGCGTCATTCTTTCGGTTTTGCTTCCATCAGCTTTTCTGAACTCCAGACTTTCTTTCACATTCTTCTAAACAGCTGTATTTTTTCCTAATTATTAGCCATTAGAAATTTCCTTTTAGCACCTACAGTGCTAATTTCCTTTTAGTTCCCACAGCGTCCCTGCACCAGGAAACACCGTGGTTCTAAGGGCTGTGCACTTACATTTTCTGTGCCATACCTCCATGAAAAATAAAAATATTTTTATATTGTGTACCTTCATATTATAGTACCTATGAGGTAAAACCTGTTGAGTCATTGTTAAATTATACCACCATTGTTAAATGTCCACCACTGCCTATGGGAAAAGGAATATAATCTATATGTGTTAAATTGACAATACAATAGTAGTTGAACATCAATTTAAAAAATCCTAACAATTATTAAGATAATGATAATGCTAAGCAGTAATTAATAATGCTTATCTAGCATGTTTTTCTAAATGTGCTTCTTAACTTAGGCACACAAGGACCATTAAATTGTTCTGTACATATTTTATGACGATATGGAACCAAGCAATTTCTTTGAGCAAGTACAAACTGGTAGCAAATGTCACGTTAACAAAATCAAAGCCCTTTCACATTCATATTCTTGAGTCATTAGGAACAAACTATAACACCATATCTCCAATGAAACAATAACAGGAGAAGCAATAAAAGAATCACTAAAGTAAAAACAGAAGAAGCAATTTATCAAGATCCTAACCATTTCTAGCTGTACAGAACAGCCAAGAAGACACGGGTCTCCAGTTAGTTTTTAGATACAGTATAGATACAGAAACAGTTCATTCTTTTTTCCCTCCTCCCTTGCAGATGGAAATGCTGTGGAAACTCTGCTTAGAGTTTCCTTGCATTAGCTTTTCTTAGCAGAATTTTGGGAACTGAGTGTTGCTTGTAAAATGCTCTAATCACTGAAGTTAGGCCTGGAGTTCTGATTTAAGGAATGCAATTTATGAGGATGCCATGGAGAGCTGCCCACGGCTTCCTGTCGCAGTGACCTTACGCCCAGCTCTGCTCACCTGAGGAGAGGCTGGAAGAGACACTGGTTTCCTCCTGTCCTAGCAACTCAGGAAGGGTCATGCTAAAGGTGAAACTACTACTAAATTATAAAGTTTAACATGGAATCTGTGGTATAGCTCGGTGCAGGTTTTCTGATATAAACAGCTTACTTAGAGTCTAGCAAAGAGCGCCAGCGCGCCCTTGTGGCAAAAATGCTTTGGTTTCCTCAACCGCCTCATGCTACTATGAAACGTTACCGAGCACACAGGTGCATACAGGACATTATACGAAACAACAGGGACGACAACAGAATATCTGCAAAAAAAAAGAGCTTAAGAAGACATTGTCATAATTTTTGAGGCATGTAATAAGGTGTGACCATATGTCAGCAACTAATATATGTGTACAACTAACGCTAACTTAGTACTCATAACTCCGCTTACATATATGAATTTGATGTATTTCAGTCTCTTTCTTATCAGTCATTTTCTTACAGAGATCATGCTGTGCTGCTGACTAGAGATCGGAGAAGCAATTGTGGCAATTATTTCTTCAGAGTTCTTTTGAAAATATGTCTGCTTTTAGAAGAAATTATTTGAAAATTTAAAAGGGACTGGGAATCATTTTATTAAAATGATTGGGATGCTTATTTTCTATTTATCAAATTTATTCATTAGTTGTAATTAAACTGGAAATTTAATGCATAATAGTAAAGAAAAAAATCCTTTAAAGAAAAGCACGCACATTTGTATTAAAATGCCAACATAATATTTAACTTAAGATTCAGAGGAGTTAAATTAAGCGTACACTGCAGTTTGGCTGACCTAAGTCAGTAAGGCCAAAAAGCTCATTGTCAGTTCATTCCAACAAGAGGATAGCTTAAGAAACCTGATGGTTCTTTTTAGAGTTTTTGTTTGTTTGTTTGTTTGGATTAATATTTGGTATTAGTATTTGAAAATGCAGATTGTGATGCTAAACTGAAAAAAAAATGTTCAGTTACTTCTCTATCATGTTTCAAGATAGCCTTTTCAGTTCATCATACTTCATATATGATAGCATCACCATTTTTGTGATCACTATATATGTCCCTCCTTTGCACTTATTTCAGGTTCAGTTAGTCTATTCTGAGTATCAGAATTGCTCATTGTATTCTAAATTTGTTTTCACTGGGGCCTTGTACAATGACATTACTGGTTTCCTTTTGTACACAACATGACTGAGATTATCTTTGCCTTTTTGATGCCCACTGCATATTGACAGCTCAGTCATTCTCAGATCAGCTGGAAGAGTCAGATTGTTTTCTTCTGCAGTTGCCCCCAACCACTAAATTTCAAGGTTATAGAAGTTTTTGGTTATTAACCCTGAAGTGCACAGCCTCATATTTCTGTTCCCGCTATATACATCTATCTTTCAGTCTCCAGCTCTAATCTGGAGAGCTCTAATCTGGAGCTCTAATCCCTGAGAGGGATTTGGGAGTCCTGGTCGACAACAGGTTGACCATGAGGCAGCAGTGTGCCCTCGTGGCCAAGAAGGCCAAAGGGATCCTGGCTGCATGAGGAGGAGCGTTGCCAGCAGGTCGAAGGAGGGATCCTGCCCCTCTGCTCAGCTCTGGTGAGGCTGCACCTGGAGTACTGGGTGCAGTTCTGGGCTCCCCAGGACAAGAGGGTCATGGAGCTTCTAGACAGGGTCCAGCATAGGGCCACAAAGATCTATCGTATGAGGAAAGACTATGTAAGCTGGGCCTATTTAGCCTAACGAAGCCTGAGAGGAGATCTGATCAATATGTGTAAGTACCTGAGGGGAGAATGTNCGCTTACATGATGTATTTCAGTCTCTTTCTTATCATTCGTTTTCTTATTTAGCCTAACGAAGCCTGAGAGGAGATCTGATCAATATGTGTAAGTACCTGAGGGGAGAATGTAGGGAGGGTGGTGCCATGGTGGCCAGTGGCAAGACAAGGAGTAATGAGTTGAAACATAGGAAGTTCCACCTCCATGTAAGGAAGAATTTCTTTCCTGTGAGGGTGCCAGAGCCCTGGCACAGGCTGCCCAGAGAGGCTGTGGAGCCTCCTTCTCTGGAGATCTTCCAAACCCACCTGGATGCCACCTTGTGCCACGTGCTCTGGGTGACCCTGCTGGAGCTGGGGGTTGGACTAGATGATCTCTAGAGCTCCCTCCCAACCTTAACCACTTTGTGATTCTGTGATGAAGAAATCAAACTCATATATCACTCAAGTTTATGAAGGTATTAAGATCTATCTCAAAATGAATACCTTTCCTGTGTCCAATGCTTTCTTTTTCGACATTATCTATTTCTTTTGATTTGGTTCCTGACCAATATTCACCTATTAATCTTTATTTTCCCTAGTTAATTAATAGTATCTGATTACTCTAAACATATATTAGAATACTATGTATAATATAATCTTATTGTAATAGATCCATATATTGCTCAATGAGATAAATCCCATTTAACAGAAGTAGACATTTCATAAGCAAGGCAGAACAATTAAGACTACAAGAGAGCTTAGATAAGAATTAGTTTGCAAACACATTTTGTGTCAGAAAACATCACTGTTTATATTAAAACTTGGCAACATTGATACATGAACACACACAGATATACCTTTTCCCCCTCACAAACATGCTTTCTCTCTGCACGTTAAAAACTAGCTGCACAAGTATGGCATACAGCAGGTAACTTTGGCTTTAAAGTACTGTAAGTCTGTTTTCTGTCTTGACTTGAAGATTTTTTTTCATCCTAATACTAGAAAAATTCTGTATTGCTCCCATAGAGTCCCTCTAGTGGGCAAGAGTAAAGCTGCAAGCCTGGCTTTGTCCAGGAAAATTACAGAAAGAGAACCCTGCTCCCCAGAAACCTCCAAACGCATAAAACTGTGATTGAAGCTAAGTAAGTAAATTGTCAGATATGTACGCATTGAAATCCTTTAGAACATAACTTTAAATATTCCTCCTCATTTAAGGTTAGGAAGAGCAGAGTCTGTGCCTACCAACCATCCTGGAAGTGGCAACTGTGTATCACCCCAAGCAAGTTTCTGTAATGCCAAAACTTCTGCTAGGCCCGTCTTACCTGTAAGTTCCCGTTTTCAAGCAATTCTTCCACAGCTGGCAATACTTCTCCTGATACTAGCCAGGATCCCATTGGCCTTCTTGGCCACAAGGACATAATGCTGGGTCAAGGTTAATTTGTTGTCAACCAGGACTCCCAAATCCCTCTCCACGGAGCTGCTTTCCAGGAGGTCAATCCCTATTCTGAACTGCTGCCTGGAGTTATTCCTCCCCAGATGCAGGGTCCTGCACTTGCCTTTGTTGAACCTCATGAGGTTCCTCTCTGCCCAACTCTCCATCCTGTCTAGGTCCCTCTGAATGGCAGCACAGCCCTGTGGAGTGCTGGCCACTCCACCCAAGTTTGTATTATCCACAGATGTGCTGAGGGTGCACTCTGTGCCCCTGTTGAAGTCATTGATGAATAGGTTGAACAGCACTGGTCCCTAGGGGACCTCACTGGCCACAGGCCTCCAAGTGAACTTGACACCATTTATTACAACCCTCTGAGCTTTGCCATGCAGACAGTTCAGTCCACCCCACTCGTGTAACCCACACTTCCTGAGCTTCCCTATGAAGATGTTATAGGAGATTATGTCGAAAGCCTTGCTGAAGTCAAGGTAGACTTCAAAGTCTATACTTTTCATTGATACCTGAGATATTTTCAACAACATTCATCATAGAGGTGGTAAATGTCATTCCAACCAAGGAATCACACCTCTTCTCTCAGCTTTTAATAGTGATGCTCTCTCACTATGAAGCAAGTGGACTAAGTGAAAACACAAAACTCAAACCGAATATGTAGTTTTCAAGACTTCAGTTAATTTCTTTTTCTATTTCTGTCCATATTTCACTTTGCAAACTGTCTTCGACAAATCAGTTGTTGTAGTTATAGCAGTTTATGCATTTTTAGTCTCTCTCAGATTTCCTAAGCTTTAAAAAAAAGTCTTTAATTGAGTTAAATGTGGACTAATAATCCAAACAGAAGCTACATTATACCAATGGTCTTTGGTCTGTTTTCTTCTTCCAGTTGTTTGAGAGAAGCTTTGTGTCTACTATGAATTGTAGAGAAATTCAAGAATATTTGTATGGGCTTGAAGACAATTCTCTTGTACTATTTTTGTTTAGATCAGTTACATCCAAAATTAGATCACGATATTCCAGCAGTGGAAGGGGGATTCAGCCCAAGGAATACCAGATAAATAAAATAAATTAGTATAATGTTTCATAACCAAAAAAAATCAAAATAATTATTCCAAACACTCCTGAACAACAGTATTGCTTGGAGTTATCTTATGCTACAGAACTATCCAAAAAGCTTCCAGACAGATGGTTTATCTGTGTATATTTGAAGGTTTGAGATTTACTTTCATTGTGCTCTGATACCAACCTATATGATTATTCATTTATTTCAGAGCTATTATCAGTCACTGCAGGTTTAATGCAGTTTACCCAAAATCAGTGCTTTCTGGTTTCTTGCCTGTAATGCTTTGCTCCCCAAACAGTAAGTGCAGCCAAACAAATATATTTATATTTCAAGGCATTTGTTTCTTGGCATAGCTACTGGCTTATTCAAAAAATACAAAACCGAATCATAAGAATAAATGGGATATAAAAATAAGAAAGAGTGATAAAAATTTCACATCAACACAAGGCAAATTTGAATATTTTAAGGAAAACTATTCCTTGTTTACCCAAGAGTCTTCCATTAAGGTGCATTTTCCTTCCTTAGAAAGCATCTTTAAGGGCATCCAGCAAATGCTACCATAGTGTTTTCTTTGCTACAATCCCAAATCATTGAATTGTGCACCAGTAACTTCTCGAAAGATTGGCTTCCTGGTGAGACTATTGCTTTGAATAATAATCCAACCAATATCAGCAATGGGATATGAATCACCTCCAGTTGTTTGCTAGGAGTTATGCTATAATATAGGTTATAGTATGTACACTAAATGCTATCTCTTGCAGCTTATGCAAACTACTTGTCATCTTCTTCTGTAATGAAGATGTGGCCTTATAGAGTCCAAAGAATTACACTGGTATTAAGAATAGGACAGAGAATGTAAGTAAAAAAAAAATCTAATTTTTGCAATACAAGAAGTAGACGACAACCAAGAAAAAAGATATAAATGAAGGCATGCATTTTTTTTTAATGTCATACAGTTAAAATGCGGAACTTATCCATTATAGGAGGTTGCAGAAGTATTGATGAGTTCAAAAAATGAACTTATTTCAATTTTTTGGAATTATATGAGTGGTCAAGCAGTGTCTATGGAGCAAGAGAGATAAAATTTTCTCCAGGTTAGGGAAAAGCTCTAGAGGCAAAAAGATAAAAGAACAATCTATGTATGTCTATGGGTCCTACACACTTTTTCCCTACAGGTATGCTACTGGGTACTACTTAAAAAAAAGAAGCAGGGCAAGCAGAACTTTTGTGTTGACCCTGTTCTCATCGTATTTTACCTGCTGCTTGCTGTTAAATTAACAACTTAGTACAAAGCGTGTTGGGAAAAGCAGAGTTCATTTGTCTTACCTCACTACATGGGTGCTGACAGAATGGCTCTCTACTCCTCATGAAGGACCTAATGACACCACAGGATGAAATTAATGCTTAAGAGAAAGAAAATACTGGCAATGATCGATAGTTTGACTGTTGTCAAAAAGTTGCAGTAAAGGATTTATATTATTATGTATACAAAAGTACAATGCTGTTATATAATACTGCAAAAATATTTCAAACAAAATATTCATATGGAGCATCAGGAAAAAAATAGCCAACATTTTTAATCTCCTTTAAATCTCAGTTATTTAAATACTTATTTTCCTTTTAATTAACTTTTGGACAATTTCTGATTTAGATTTTATAAGGCTACTCATGTGAACGTATAGATTTTGGAGAGTATATTCATTTTAGTAGACTGCATTTTTAATATGGATGCTAAGTATTCAGTCATTAGGGTTTTTAAGTTAGTTTACCTTAAAAAAGAAATGGTCTGCCATGCATTGTCTTTAGCAAAGACAAAAGAGAAAATTTTTTTCTACAAAACAGGTTTTGCATTTTTTTCATTGAAGGGTCTAATTACTTTCCAGTTTTCAGTCATCTTTTACATATTTATACACATTTTACAGAATTAATGAATGACTTGAACTTCACTTTGACCACTTTCATATACAGTAGAACTTCTACAGTTAGAAAGTTTTTTTTTTTTTGTTACTCAAGTAGTAGAAATATTAAAAAACTTCAGGACCTTNTCATTGAAGGATCTAATTACTTTCCAGTTTTCAGTCATCTGTCTTTTACATATTTATACCTACAGAATTAATGAATGACTTGAACTTCACTTTGACCACTTTCATATACAGTAGAACTTCTACAGTTAGAAAGTTTTTTTTTTTTGGTTACTCAAGTAGTAGAAATAATAACAAATCTCAGGCACTTAGTGTCTCACTGGGTATTTTGATTCTGAACAGATTGAGACACTAAAAATTGTGAGTGATTTGCTAAATTTTGCTTTCGGTGTGAATTGTGGATGCTTACAATTTTTCTTTGATCAGAGAGGCTGCTTGGAAAGAGTGCTTGTCTCCCTCCTCTCCCTCCATTTGGTGCTGATCATTCTATTTTTACCCTTCTTGGGTTTCTGAAAGTACCTGCTTCACAATGACAGCACTCAGGAAAAGCAGAGTTGGTTTTGGTGCCTAAAATATTAGGCAAACCTAGATTTTAATTTTTCATTCTCTTTTGCCTTTCACATCCTTTATATATTCTCTTCCTCCCACTGTTGCTTTGCAAAGCCTTGTAATGCTCAGGTAACTTTTCCAGAGCTTCAGGAATTCATGACCTCTTTTCCTTTCAGCCATCATTGAACTTTTTACTTGCTACTCTTTTCTATTCAAAAGCAGCATTCAGGAATTCTCACAATCCTGCTTTATCCATTAAAGTATTGCACCTATAAATTACTCTGCTATACTTTTAGCAGCAATTCATAGAAGCTGCTTTTTCATTCTCATCAGACTTTTAAATTCCCTGGAATTTACATCCATTTAAAATGCATATTCCTCTGTCTGAATCTTAATCCTATCTACTAAGTTCTACCAGTTCATTGAAATAGTCCTGTTCACTCTCTAAATATGCACACATCCAGTTCTTAATTACAATAAAATTATCAGTTTTCTTTCAATACTTTCTATTCTCAGAACTTCTCGGAGCTGCTTAACCTCATCGTACTTGTCCCTTTGCTAAATCCTTTACATGATTTAAAGAAGAAAAATCAAATACCTTCCATCACTTCTTTCTTGCTAATCCTTTACCTTGCACAGCAACCCAATACTCAGTTACATTTAATCTGTACCTTATGTAAAAGTAAGATTTCTGGATTTGAAAATGGGAATCAACTGGGCTCGTGAGATTGGAAGAGTCTGACTTTTCGTGCTGCAGTAGTGACTGAAAGAACATGCAGTAGTTCAGGATATGATTTTGAATTGTAAAGCTGACTTGACTGAAGCTATTTTATTTGTGTTACAGTAGATATTTATGTCAAAAATGTCTATTTTAATCAGTGAGGTAATTTTTGCACTGTGTATTGACAAAAATAATAAAATTAGTCAGAAAAGATAGCGATTTCCATTTCTTTTCACTGTATTAATGAACAAACATCATTTTCAGTGACATTTAAGTAGTTAAAGGACAAAACTATACTATACGGTGTATTTAATGCATGCTTGCTGGGCTCTAATTCAGTCTGTAGATTGTACTAGTTTGTACCAATCACGCGTTTTCTTTGAGATTCATTCCATCAGCTGCGTGTTTCAATTCAGTTGCAATATTTCTGCTAAGTACTATGAGCACAATACCGCTTTTTCTTGAATTTAAGGTACTCGTAGAGCCTTTTTCTCAATAGCTATTGGAAACTGTGGAGTCCTTTTCAGTTTGCTGACTATAGAGCTTTTTTTTTTTTTTTTTTTAAATTAATGCAGTTTTCTTTTATTTATTCCCTCTTCGTAGTTTACTATTTATGACCTGAAGTCCTCACTGAGCCTTAGGAGTCAAAGGTTGGAAAGAATTAACGTTCAGAATCTACTACAGTGGTAGGTCTGTGTAGCCCTGGCAGTGCAGCCAATCATGACAAGGTCAGAAGAAGAAAGGAGAAGAGGTGGTAAAGAGCCTGTGGTTGTCTTAGAAATAAAGTGTTTGTGGTTGTCTTAGAACCACATAGCTTAGATAGGATGCCCATTATTCTGAACTGATCAGAGCTGATCTCATCCTCAGAGCTAATCTGTTTTTCACTGGAAAAAATGGAAGGAGAGAGCTATGAAAAATAGCTGAAATGCCTTCTCAACTGTTCAGCAACAGGAAAAGGCAAATTTGCTTTGAAACAAGGTCTCTTTTCCAGGTAAAGAGAGAGAGAGAGAGAAGGCACACATCCTTTCTAGCTCTTTTTTAGAGAAAAAGAGGGATCCTGTTATTTTTTTTTCTATCTGGATTGACCTTGCCAAAGAGAGAATGATGTTCTACAGCTATAGATTCCCCTGCTGCTCCATATGCTCTTGAACAAAGAGTTGGATTTGATGACCTTAAAGGATCCCTTCTGGCCTAAATGAATTTCCTATTGCTTTCCTATTGGAGCTGATCCAAGTAGCTTCCCTGTATGACTCCAGAAGCTAGAATCATATGTCAGCCTTCTCTTTCAATGGCTGATTTTCACTTCTGAATACCAGCACGATCAGTAATAACTGTCCTGATGTAAAGAAAATTAAGTATCTTTGCTGTAAGAGATTATTCAAACCAATGTTCACTGTCCAGTCAGATTGTGAAGAACAGTGGAAAGACACAGAAGAGAGTCTGACCAGACATATAATTCATCCTTAAGCCACTTCTGAATATAGATTTTGTTTGTATCTTAATGTTTCCTGTTCCTTGGGTATTTGGTTCATTGTGATATTAATCTTCATTCAATTTGCAATAAAGAGGAATTTAAGGGTGCTTTTAAGATACAAGTTCATTCTATACCAGGGAGATTCTGGTCATGAAAGAATAACAATATCTATTTAGTTTTAGGATGGAATAGGCTTATAGATGTGTTTGCCTTTTGGCAGTAGTGAAGAGGCCTTCATAGTCAGTATTAGAGCTCAGACTTCTCTTTAAGACATTGAGAGTTTCAAAATAGATTTTAGTGGGAATGGAGTTAATCCATAATGAAGAATCTTGCTTCTGAAAGCAAGCAATCTTCACTGAAATGCTTGCTGCAGTTTCTCTTATCATAACACAGTCTTATCCTGATGCAATGTAGTACTGATATATGCTGCCATCTAGGGTCCTCGAAAGAAAGAATTGTGCTGCTGAGTTTATGTTTTTCATGGATGCTGAGAGAATCATAATTCTTGCTCTTTACTGCTGCCCGAAGGGCTTTCTTGCTGCCTTGGTTTTAACTTTGCAATCAACTCTATAGAAACTTGCCTCTGTATAGACAAAATCCTGCCAGGAATGAAGACAGCAGTGTACAGGAAGGGGAGGTGGGGGAAAGAAGAAAAACAAGTGATAAACAAGGCTACAGGCAGTAAACAGAGAGAAAAATACACTGATTACATTTGCAGTTACCTTGCTGCTCAAAGAAATCACAAATGCAGTGGAGTGGCTGTGTAAACCAGAATAAACGTAGCTACGGGTGTGAGTGAAAAATATCATGACCTTGAGGGGAATAGCAAAGGCATGAAGAAATAGGAGATGAAAGAGAAGGATTTGTGCACTCACATAGAGGTGTCACAGGTTTTGTGCTATAGCTGGCAGGCTAATATTTGTGGAAATTAATGTTTTCCAAACAACATTTTAATAAGGTGCATGCATTAGTCAAACCAAAATTCACGAAAGATCATTGAAGATTCCTCCATCAGCTAACCTCACATTTCCAAATGTGGCTAGATTCCCTAAAGCTGTATAAGATATCATCCAGAGAAAAAAAAAGCGCACATAAGAGATGCCATTCAAATCAAGTATATGCTGTATAGTAAGGGTTTTCCAAGGCATAATACATATTGATATAAGAATATTATAATTCCTTACATTCTGTTAAAAAGGAATGTAGGATCAAGGCTTTGAATAGTAATGTCAAAATGCAAACATGGGAGTTTCTCCTACACAAAATCCACAAAAAATGCATTCAAGAGAAATAGTTATATGATCCAAAATTCTCACTTGAAAAAATAATTTAAAATAACTTTCTTTTCCCCCAAACATAAGAGTATAGCTTTCATAAACTAATCTTTCACACTCACCTGTACAGTACCTCTCGTAAATTTGCTTTTAATCAACATTACAACTTAAACATTAGGTATGCTTTTTATGAACCATATTTGCTTAAAAAATTAAAGAGCAATATTGCTTTTTGTCCCCCGTTTTTTTCTTACCAAGCCCAAATTGATTTTAAATGAACAAAAATGCAATTGGAAAGCATCTACTGAGGAAGAAATGTTATATATAAGTTTTGGCAGTATTCACAGAGAAATTAAAGAAAAAAGATATTTTTTCCTTAGAAGTTTAAAAGCTACAGCAGTGTTGTTTGGAGATATTCTTCTGTCTTCATTTGTCCTTGGGATATACCAAGGTATATATGTATAGTTGATATAATTTTTTGCTTATACCATTACAAACTTTGCATTATAGAAACAGGCTGCAATTGTTTTAAACATTCCCCTGCAAAGGCAACTATCATTTTATCCAGCTGTGCAGAGCTCAGTAGGAGATACAAAACCTCCAACAGAATGAGCTTTGTTATATTCTAAAATGTCATGAATCAGAACCTGGAGCCAGAGGTGATGTTGGGTCCCACTGGGAATAGTTGACAGTTATGTAGAATAAGGAAAAAGTTAGTGACAGTTTTGCATATGGAAAGTTGTTAGAGCAACAAGGACTGAACCTTCTCCTCCTTCTTGAACAACTGGGGAGCTGTATTTCTGTTAACAGCCTTGGTAGGAGTGTCATGACAGGCCCTTCCCCATTGCCCTCATGTAACTGGGCAAGGAGTGGTGGCGTGGCTATCTTCTGTCTAAAACTTATTCATAACCTGATGGTGGCACCTTCAGTCATTCAGCTAATGCTCTCAGTGGTACAGGGAATATAAACTCCGATTGCCTCAAGCATGACCAGCTCAGTCAGGAGCAGGGAGCATTTGTGAGAGACTATTTCTGGCACAGGATCTTCAGCTTTGAAAATTACGCAAATAGGTATCACAGACAGTGCTTGTGTGTGGAAGTGGTTACTTGAGACAATAATCAAGGGTTGAAAAATCTGACAATCTGACAATTGCTTTGTAATGTCTTTGGAAAAGCTGATTTTTCTGTAGAGTCTGGTGCTGTCTCTTAGCTTAAGTATACAGGAAACTGAAGAAATCTACTAGGCCAAAGCCCAGGCTGAAACATTTCTCAGCTTCTAATTGTTTCGAACTTTTAGAATAAAAAGTCTAGAAAAATAAAGAATGGGTTCATTAGCAAAGAAAGCACACGGATAATCCACAATGCAAGAGTAAAACTGTAGATGATTCAAAATGAATCCCTAATGCAGCTCTGACCTTCAATGAAGATTATCAAAAATTATCCATGACTACTAGACTATTCTGCATTCCAAGCTAGGTAGGTATAACTGAGGCAAATTTAAATCATTATGTAAATAATTTTAATTATTGAGAACAAAACAACCCCCTCCCTCCAATCCAATATCAGCAAAGATAGTAGAACTTCCAGTAGACAATGGTACAAAGCAATTCTTCAAAGATAGGGTAGCAGTCAAATCCTTGTGACTTTATGGGTACTAAAGGTTAATATTCAAGTCATCAGCTGAAGCAGCGATATCTCTAGCTTTCTATGTTGAACTATATTATCATAAAAGTCTCACCAATGAGCTTGTAATTAGCAAAGAGTTTTAACAGATCTAATGAAAAGGTCATATGAATAAACTGTGCATAATGTGTTAGAACAATCTAGTGATAAAATGTAGTCATAATGATAAATTAGCTATGTATCACTCATTTTAGATGGAAATATGACTCTAAAAAGCACAAATAGTAAAGAAAACATAAGGACATAAAAAAGATGCTTCTGTAGTTTTAAAAACTACCTGGTACTATTCAAGAGAAGTGTGTAAAGGTGCCAGAACTTGCCTGGAGCTAGAATGCTATACAGCTGTATTTTTTTTTAATTAAATGTTTCTGTGCCTGTCTGCTCACATTAATTGCAATTCTATAGAGTGCTGAAGGCGCTATACAAAACAGAATGAATAAAACTTGAAAACTTATCTTCCTCAGACTGGACCCAATGCCAAAGTCATTACAATGGCATTGGAATTAGGCCAAGATTTTGAGAATGGCTGTCCTGCTCTCCATTTTGAGGATTTGTCTAGCTTAGACATACAGCAGACAGCCTCCTGGGGCTCAGGATCCAAGGTTACTGAGTTTACTGAAAGTTCTCCTTTCTACGGGATCTACATGTATTTCCCTCTCACGTGCCTTTTTTTTCTCATACTTCTCAGAGGAGTATAAGCAGCCTGACTTCTACAGAACTTCCCTCTATCTTCCAAGTTAATATCTAAAACACTGTCTAGCTCTTTTGACATTTAATATCTCTGTCTCTCATTTCTGTCCTATCCTTTTTTTTTTTTTCCTGGCATATCATAGATGAAACCAGTGGTACTCCCTTTCTTGGCCATCATTTTGAAAAGTTATTCACTGGTGAAAACAAAGTGAAAGCATACATGATTTTGTATGCTTTCTGTGTGTTGTACAACTCCTTGGTTTGCTTTGAATCTGTCTGAAAAGATCTCTGCTGACATTACAATGTTCAGCTTTACCAGCCGTAGTCTTAGTAGATAACAGATGCTGAGTATTTAGGGCAAAGTCAGCTTGGGCAATGACAAGAAGAAAGAGTCAGAAATAGTTATTTTATTTTTCAGCACATTTTCTTTTTGTATGCATTTGCATTCTCTTCTCTTCATGGTAGAGAAATCACTTTGCTAGCAACAATACATTGAAAGAGCAAATTCTAGGTATACATTGCAGAAAACATGCAGACTTTCACAGCACATTTGTGCACGTGCATAGCAACTTCAGAGTCAAACGTATTTCTTATCCTGACTGCTGTGTGTGTTGCTGTACAACTGCTTTGGGGCCTGTTTGGGAGTCTCTTGGCACTATTAGAATTTTTGCTCACTGACAAAGGGAGCAGACACGTCTCTAACCAAAGAATTTAAATGTATAATTCTTCCAACTAATTACTTGTGAATGAGTTACAGATCAAGAATAATTCACAAAACTTATTCTACAGATATTGATAAATTCTAGAAAATTGCAGTCAGATCACATATAATTTCTGAATGGAAGACGACCCCAAACAAATCAGTGAACCAATTTCTTATGATTACTTTCTCAAGCCTCTTTCTAACGCATCTGAAATCTGTTGAATGCTTCATGCAAGTTCAGATACAGTTATGGTAAATGATGCATCTGGGGTCTGAAAGAGAGCTTTGGTTAAATAGTCATATTTTCTACTGCTGAGAGAAAAGAAATTTCATATATGACAGAAAAATATTGTCTTTGGTATAGTGAACATAATTGGTTAACCTTTCAGCCTCTTAAAGTTACCTGTGTTGGAGAGGAAACAAGCGATGATTTGGACAGAAGACTCAGTATCTGGCTCACTGCTGTTTCTCTCAGTGTAGCAGGTTAGTGAAGAACAGAAACCTGACTGAACTTCATCAGCTTCAGATTACTATTCAGGCTAAATATATAAAACATGACCGCAACATTGTTTCTAGATAAACATTGCCTCTAGATAAAACGACTTTCAATAAAATTAGAAAATAAAACAGCAGGCTGAGCAGAAGTAGAATTCCTTTTTCTTTCTGAAATTTTCCAATGGACAGAAGATAGCCTTTGAATTCCATGGTCATCTCACAGACCTTTGCATTGTAAGATATTTTCACACAATATGTCTGGCTATTTGGATGAAATTCAAAAAGAGGCTTATGCTTCAAAGAGTAGGAAAGCTGACTTAAGCTTTACAATAAATACCAAAAATCTCTTATCTTTTCATATTTGTCATATGTTATAATCCTTGCAAGAATGGCCTCTGCAATAATAGGAAAAAAAGGCACAAGATTGGCTTGACAGACCAACAAAGGCATTAAACATAAGTGCCAGTTAGGGGACAATTATGGGGGTTTTAAGCTTTAGAAATGATAAATCCTCATTTATATTAAAATGTACATGAATTTTGAATTGGAATATTTCATGACATATAAATGTCCTACTTCTGAGAACTGACTTACTCTCTAGCATATGTGGAACAGAAAGTTTCCCCTGGGTCCTACCAGGGCAAGGAAAAAATGTGCTTGCATTCAAAAATGCCTTTTAATATTTTTATTAGTTAGCATATTTATGGCAAAGCTTATTCTTAATGGATCAAAATAAACTGATTCTTCTCCAAAATTTTATCTCAACAATGAAATAGCCAGAAACAGATCTCTGGATGGAGTATTATGGAGGTATTTCTGACTGAATCTATAGTTTGGCTGTATGTGTAATGGTTTATAAACTAATATTAAAAGCTAACGTTTTCTTCCCTATTCACAGTTAGTTAAGTCTCCTTATCAAAACACCAAACTTCAAAATATGTTTTTATATTTTCTTCAGATAAAATACTATTTATTTTAAAGGAAACATTTAAAGGAAAGTGATTCGGTTTAGGAAACTCTCCCCTCACTCTTTGAGCTGCCGTTATAAAAGCTCACTCTGTTCTCATTAATGTCTGTTAAAGACCAGTTTTCATATTGGTCATTCTGATTTATAAGGAACTGCTGTTTTTACACACCACAGCTAAATAAATCTACAACTCCTTGGAATATTGTCCAAATAGAGACCTCTTCCTTAATATATTTCCTCCAGATCCTACCATTATATTAGCTTGAAGCTGAGCTACAGAGCCAGTGAAGAAGCCCTGGACAAATTTATGATCCCATGTATGTATTCCTTCCCAGCATGATCCTTACCTACCTTTGCCCTTTTCTGAGAGTAAGGAGGATGGAGACAATTTTATTTAGCCTATGAAAAACTTCATATGTAATAGAAATGAACTTCTGTAAATTCAACTTCTGTGTGACCATATTTATTGTTTGTTTTGGATTTGTTACAATTTTCATCCAAGAATATTTAGATGAAGTTTTTCTCTGATTATAGCTGATATAATTTGCCATAACTTTTGAAACACTTGGTGTAAGTATTCCTAAATCAATAATATCTCTATCTTCATTATTATTTTTAGTATGAGACTACAGTCAATAGATTTTTAAAAATATCTGTTGTACATTAATTTTCACATGCTATGATGCACAGCCAACAACAGAAACTACAGAAAAATAGAGTTGAACTGTTTTTTTTTTTTCTTTTCTGCATATTTCTACTCATTAATCACTCATTTTACTAACAATGCTATTTTTTCTAGCTTTTTTTTGGTGATGTACCTCAATTTTTTTTCCTTAGGTTGCTATCTAGGATTATTCAAGTAAAGCATTTTCCCTACGACATTTTCTTTTGGTAAGTAACAAAAGTAACATCTCACTAAAACACCACAGAGAGGTGCTCTAAACCCACAGTAGCTATTGAGACTAACTGCTAAGAACAGATAGGACTGCTGTAAGCTTGCCTCCAGGTAGGAGTTTCTGATTTTAGTATCCTTCCTTTTTAAAAATATTTCTCATGGCAGTCATTGCAGTAAAACTTCTGTCCACCACTCCGAGCTTAAAATAATGAGATTCATAGCTGTCACCATATTAGCAAGTCAGGTGAGATTTATCCTGTGGAATAGACTTAGGCAGAATACTCAGCTATCCATCATCTCATTTTTCATAAATAATCTATTCGATTGAATAGAATATCATTTTCCCCGAAGCCATCACTATGTAGCAAGTGAATTGTTTGGGGCTATTTAGCAGAGGTCTCTGTCCTGACAACTGTAGTGCATGTGTTTAAAATATCATTCCTGTGAATTATTCTGAGGATTGCAACTGGTTTATTTGCACAAGTAAAGATCAGCATATTTACAAGTGGCCACACAATCAGCACCAAAGAAATAAAATTTCCCTTGAGATCTGACTTCTTAATCTTCCTTTAATCCAATTGAAATTAGTTCGGTAATCCTAGATTAGTTTTAAAGAATTGCTTAAATCCTAGCACCATTTTGATTGTCAGAGGGCAAGTGCGACTGAGGCATAGGACTCTCACCACTAGGTTATTCCTCCTGCGCCTTGGTTTGCATTAAAATCAATGGGAATGAAAGGTGACGGCAGCCTCTGCAAGCAGTACAGACTTTTGACCTATTCACAGAAACACAGAGTCACAGAACAGCTGAGGTTGTATTCAGTCAAAAAGGGATTCACCTGCTGTAGTGGCATCATGTTGGGGATCTTCCTATAGTTCTGCAAGTACATTTGGTCTTCATTTCTTCATATACTTTACAAAGCCAAGCATATAAAAACATATGTCTCCTGATCCATGTTCATTTTGTCTTATATAGGATAAACTTTGCTTTTATTTTTTTCATTATATTGCTAGCAATTCTCACTAAAAACCTCTTTATAGAGAGAGAGAGATATATATGAATTTCATAGATATCTGGATTTCAACCTTAAAACTCAGATCTGCTTTGGTATTCAAATGCGAAAACTTTAGTCACTCAGGGGCATTTCAGACTGGAAGATTTCAAAGGTGATTTATATTTTGGTTCCAGATTATTTCTGGTATAAAAATCAATTCTACCTTTTGAAAGTGTAATGTCTACAATAATTAATATTTATAAATGTTTAAGAAGGAAAGAAAGAAACCTTCCAAAATGGTGTTCCTGCCAATATAATCTATATTTAATAAATGACTTTTCAAGCAAGTTAGAGTTTTACTTTAGCAGGCTCTACCCATTTATAATTGAAATATCACTTGTGGTTGTCAGAGTCTGCATAGTACTATAATTCTTTTTCAGCTATATTGCTATTGAAACACACAATTTGCCCTGAGACCCCTAGGTAAGTGGGTAATTCAGATTGAATTCTTCAGTCTAAAGCTACAGCCTTACCATGCAATTTCAAGCTAAACCAAGGATAGATGAAGAATAATTGTATAGAGAAATGAAAGGTTAGATTAGAGATGTCAAAATATATTTTATCACTGACGTGAATGAAGATAAAAATTATCTTTTAATGCAGTTCTTAGACTATATATGTTCCATATAGATAGATAGATAGATACACAGGTGACCACATCGTCTAAGCATTTTTGCCTGGTTACCCTGATCAGGTTTCTTTTTAAGCATCTAACTACTTTTTTCCACTTATTTACATATAGATGCTCACTAACTTGAGGATCTTTAAAAGCTATGGTGAATACTACCTGACTACAGAAAGCTTAGTCTGCTATCAGGAGTACTGCATTGCCTGAAGTTGCATTAAGCATCGCCTCATCAGCATTCAGCACCAGTATCAAAGCATAAAGCCTAAAAGTGGGAAAAATAGTGCTGAAACATAAGAAAAGAAGATGAAAAGAGGCCAGTGAACAGAAAGAAAAGCTCCTTATGTCTGTTCTGAAGGTTCTTTTTCTAATGGATCCCCCTCCCCAGCAATGTTGCGAGTGGCAGGTGATGTGTCCTGCAAATAGATCAGCAATGTCACTTATAAAATCACACCTCTTTGGCATTCAGGTGTCAAAGCCAGTCAGCTGGTAGCCAGGCTTCACCCAAGGCTATGTTATAGAAAAATAGTATATGTTAGATCATCTAGCAGCAATTATAGTAAAACACCTCTGGCTTGAGTCAGAATCTCTGTTGCTTCCTAGAGTGAATTCTCAGTCACTATCATATTTGCTTCCTTTTTCACTCCCAGGTGTCAGACTTATTTGGCTGGAATTATTTGGCTGGGCTGAGTTTGTTCCACAACTTCTTCAGAAACTGAAATGCCTGTTAGCTCTCCAACATCTCTCAAACATGAAGAAATCTTAGTGAAAAACTGCAAAGATATAGATCAGATTATATTTTGAAAGGCATTGCAAAATGCATTAAATAAATGATGTTACACATTGTTAGATCTGTTCTAGTTATGAATGCAGTATTCTTTTCTTTTTTTCTTTTCCCAATAATAATCAGTGTGGCAAGTTATAAATGCAGTGAACCTCCCCTGCCTATCTATGATGGAGAGAACACGGAAAATGATTTATGGTATTATTGTATTGTGCAAAGCTCAGGTGCAGCTATAATATCTTGCTAGTTTCAGAAGCTCCTAGAAAGAGAGAAAGGAAGGGAGACAGAATTTTTACCTTTTCGCATGTGCAAAATGTACAAATGAAATTTGTATGTGCACACATGCTATAAGACAGCCTTAAGTCATGTTATTTGAAATATTTGTATGTCACATTAATTGTCTAAGGTATTTATTCAACCAGTTACTCTTACTATCTGTATAATTTTGTATGTGGTGGATACTTACTTCAGCTGTCATGTTTTGTGTGGCTCCATGAATCATTTTTCACAGGCTTTCCCTAGAACAGTGTTACTGTGAGGGAAACCCAGTTTTCCTCCAGGAAGCCTTCCTCTGAGGTATGTTTCAGGAGCCCCAAGGATTTCAAGAACTGGTGAACAGAGCTACCAGTCTGGGAGAAATTTGGAGCAGTCCCCGGGGCACAACAGAGGATGCCATAAGGTGACTGGATTGCGTGTGGAGGGTGGGTGATGAAGTGAAGGCTTGTAGCTCTAACAATGAGAGACTGGGGAAGTCTGGGAAGAAGAAAGTTTGTGAGGAAAAGTGAGAAAAAAATAAGATAATAACAATACTCATATAAAATGCAAAAAAATAGGGAGCCTTCTAGGCATTTTTATCTCTAGTTTCTCTGCCCTTTAGGCCTAATCATTTTCTTCACATATATAATGTTATCTCTTTGCTCTTGAAAGCTACAGGTCAGCTCCTTATTAGGGAGAACCTGCTTGCCTACACTTTCCACCCCCCAAATAAGGGAAGTATCCACAGTATTCTAGGAGAATGCATTAAAATACTGTTCCATTAGTTCACTGGGATCTTTAAAGGTTCTATTCAGCTCTAGTCTATCTCTATCTATCTAGAGATAAAGTCTTGTACAAAGGGAAAGACCAATCTGAGGTCAAGGCTTGTCCTTGTCCTGTGCTGGAACTTACTAAATTTTATTTTGTAATTTTCTACCTCATTTAAATAACTGATTCAAGTAGACTTAGGTTTTTCTGTCTCTGAACAATCCCTGACCTATCAAAATGTTTTTTTTTTTGGTCTAATTCAGGCGCTAGCCATTCTCTGGTTGTAGAATAAAAGTGACTTATGGACATCATTTTGTCAAACCTTAAACTGAAAATACATAAAAAATATTTTTCTTTCACTTTCTGTTTCCATAATTATCTTTGTTATCTGTGTTGAAATGTGGGTTCAAGTTTCATACCAAAGAACAAAAACCTCTTTTAGATTTCCTCTTAGTCTGTGTATACTTTACCAATATTAACTGTACTCTGTTGGTAAAAAGATTACCCATACTGAGATGGTCTCAAAACGAAAATTAAAACATGCTTAGGAAAAAAAATAAAAAAATCCAAGTTTAACCCTTGACCTTACAAAATGTAAAAAATATAATGATCCTTTTGAAAACTGAATGTTTATTTGGTTCCTTATTCATGTATCTTGATTTTTTGAAGCATTGTTTCCTCAAGAATTCTCAATAATATGTCAAGCATTGTGGCACTGAAATGTCATTATTATAACTTTTACATCAACTAAAAAACAACAACCAAGCAATTACTTACTATCACAGGTTGTTTAGATTTCCTATTTCAACTTCTAGGTTACACAGAGGTATTTTCATTTTCACTCTTTGCAGAAAATGATTTTAATTATTTTTTAAATTCATATAAATTAGGTATGTATTAAAAGCGAATAGGACCAAGAACTGCATATTTTAAATGCTTTAGATATTTAAGATGATATTTTGAGTTTGACAACACTTTAATGGATTTTGAATAAAATATGACTTCTTGCACAATCTGAAGTCTTATGCGCATGGAACAACTTTACACATGTGAAGTCTCTACAAGTCAGTGGAAATGCAGGAAGTTCTGGAGAAGGAATCAAATTTCAGTGTAGGAACCACATGCAGTAAGAGTTGTTTAGACTAAAAGCTAATAAAATTTAAATCTAAATTTTTTTATTCACTCAGAACTGCATTTTACTGACTACAGTATCTCTTTGATCAGTTATGACATTCCTTGTTTTTTGACTTTTCCTCTGATTGGTTGGATGATAAAGGAAGATTGTTCCCTTACCCAAACAGAATACTGCTCTTCAATGCCATTACATTAAGCAATTTATTTCTACTGAACCAAGATCCATTAGGGAAAATTATTAAATCTGCATGCGTCATTTGATATAACAGAAAAGAAATCCCAGTAGCTGAACGCTTTCCTAGGAGCAATGTTTCTTAGCATGCTTCAGCTTTTACATTCATTAGAGGTTTGACATGTCTGCCTAGATGTTTTTTTAATAACATGATATCACCGTCCTGGGACAGTGTCTTAAATTAACTCAGCTTTTCCCATGAATTAAAAAAAAAAAAAGATTTATAACAAAAATGTTAGCATAAAGTATACTGCTAAGTAAATGAGGATGACCAAGACATTTTCTCTTTTACCAAAGTGTGAATAGCATCCAGTCAGGTATGGCTGTCACTTATTCCATACTCAGAACAGGTTCAACAGGACAGAGCTATCTGAAGGGACAGGAAGGATAATATGCTGGAAATGGTACCTGAGCCTCTATCATAGTAGCTAAAAGTGCCGATAGAGCTAAGTAGCTACTGATTTGTAGAGAAGCAGACTGAATCATGCAGGCATATCTCATTTTGAATCATAGGTATGGATATTAGCTACATCCGCTCTTCTTTGAGCCTTTCAGGATTATAGTTATCAGAGATGCTCCTTCCTGAATCCAGGAATACTGCTGAGAAGGGGAAATTGCCTTTAGGGTCCAGTCCTCTAGGAGTTTCCTTGTGAACTTTCTATTCTGCTTCTGCTTTTTTTTCTCGCACTTCTCAGCATTGTACTTCACTGTCTTCGAGTAAATCACTGAACAATACAAATAACCTTTGTTACCTGGTAAAAAATAATAGTTCTGCCTCCTCTCCCTGACTTTGTTTGTTTGTTTTCACTGTCATGTATTGATTTGGATATTACTGTAGATATGATTCAATGTCTCTTTTGAAAACAGCTATTTTCATTCTTGTGTATGAATTAATAACTTCATCCCCTTCAAACTGCAGTGCTAAGCAAAGAGAAAAGAAATCACAGCTTTGTGCCAACTGTTAGAATCTGGTGCACCATTTGATCACAAAATAAAAAATATGAACTATTTGCAGTTAATCTGAACTTAATATGGGATATGAGTGAGTGAGCAGCACTTTCTGTAGAAAGCCAAGTAGGGAAGCAACTAAAATATTCTAATGATTTTAATCATTTGAAAATAAAAACATACTTTTTCAAGCACTGCCTATGAATGGAGAAAGCAAGATGAAGAGAAGAAAGATGAGATTAAGAAGCTCACACATTTCCCAGTCCTGTCCAGGCTTACCTAAGTAAGATCCTGATTGTCACTGTGAAATACTGGCACAGTCTGAGAACCTGTTCTTGGCTTTAAGTTATAGGCACACTGCACTGCGTATCTTATGCATATGACTTCAAATGCAGTAGCAGATTAAAAAAGGCAAGTGGCAATGCAGACACACATATCTAAGGGCTGGACTGAACTCTCGGAATCTCTCAAGTATACTAATTTTTACTTAGGAAGTTAGAGCACTTCTGTGAGATAAGATGAGCTGCCAGGTCGAAATAACAAACAAGGGCAATATTAATTGTAAAATAATAAGATTAAGATGATATAAAGCATAAAATGCTAAGATCAAAAGCCAGGAAGAGTTAATTCTGTTTTAATTTGAATAGATATCTTATGGAGGCTATCAAGGCCTGATGAAATGGACTGCAGCCAGAAAATGCTTATACTGATAGAGTGCTTAATAAATACTATTTTATTTAACACTGCTATATTTAGCTAAATTAAACCATGTAGCATTTATTGCTCCTTCCCTAAGATTCAAGCTTCTCTTTGACAAAATGGACAGCATCCAGGATCTTATCTACTGAGGATTTAAATGAACGTGTTCTGGTGTGGAAACAGCATAGGCAAAGTATTCAGGATACTCCAAGCAATCTCCGTTCCATTAGGAGAAGATAACGTGTCATTGCTCCACTCCACTTTGTCACTTGCTTAGGTAAGTGTGTTTGATGTTAAAGGATAATACGCAAACCAGATGAATTATGTATCTGCACTTCATGAAGGGGAAAAAGATCCTGAGTGATAATGCATAGGACATAGATATTAAATATTCAAAGTAAGAAAATTCTAAAAGCCAGTTAAGCATTTGCTTTAATCTAAAGGGTGCTTTCTTCTCGTTTGTTTGTTTTATATCAGTACACTCTTATTTGTTGTTAAGTGTTTCTTTTTCAAAACTTTTCACAGAATATATAAAGAATATTCTCACATATTCTCTCAAATATTTTTACTATTATGGAATATATCAGGAAATGTTAGACAAAAAATTTTTCAGGAAGCCTCAGACTGGTATAAAGCAGGGTAAGTTTACTTTAAGGTTGTGCCTTTGCTGAATGCGGAGATCCACAGGAGAAATTTCTGAACAGATACTGAATAAATTGCCCTAAGTATCAGAAGCAGCATATCTGTGGTGGAGTGAAGCTTCAGATGAGCCATTTCACTTCTCAGCAGGGTCGGTTAACTGGTGTGGAGTGTATAGCGACTAAACTGCTCCGACACTTAAGCTGGCACATTTACAGCTACTGTGGCATCTTTCTGTACACTGCATTGCAGTAGGGAATGTAGAAATACTTTAACTTGAAATGTGATTAAAGAGGCTATGAGCTAGCTGCGAGTTGCCTGAAGAGGAGGAAATTGCCCTCAGTTCCCTAGCTGCCCTGGTTAATTCTACACCAATTATGCTTAATGGCAAGCATAAGAACTACCCCCACTGCTTTCCGTGGGCTCAGAGTTTCCCTCTTCTAGGAAGAATACACCATGACAACTTTCATCCTGGAGGAAACAAAAGTCTAGTCCTTCATGTACTTAACAAATTACTCTGGCATCTGATACAGTATATTGCCCAGTTTACTTTGTCGGTAATTTACTTAATTTCCTCTTCTCAAGATAAAACCTAAGGGAAAGAATAAGGGGGGAACTCTGCATAGCTTTTCTCAAGTTCATGCCTTTCTTCTGATATGTTCACAGTCAACCTCAAAAAAGTTTTCAATGCCAAAGATTTGTGGATAATAAGCTTATAGAAAAATATACTTACTTATATGGCCACAATACTGGAAACATTCCAAACTTAGGAAGATTTCCTCCATTTTCAATAGGTTAAATGGTAAAGGGTCCTCATTTCGGTGGAATTAGCTGGCATTTACTTCTGTGCTCAAATTCTTATGATTTTTCCCCCATAAAAAGTAACAGGCCTCAGCATACAATCTGCTTTTTAATTTCAATATTTTGTTTTCAAACACAGTTCTATGTTGAAAGATAGATTAGCTATTTGTCAAAATTTAAAATGGCGCATACATAATTAAAGACCATTTTGCTCCATAAACTCAATTTAAAGTAATGCTGCGCTGTCATCTCTCTCCTTTATTTCTGGTCAGTCTCTGCCTAGTTGGATGTTCTGTTAGATGTGAGCTGCAACTAATCCATTTGTTTAAATAACATCATAACTTTCACCTCTTATTCTGTAGGATTCTCTAACACTGGGTATTTCAAGGATAGGACATAAAAAGCTGCCATTAGTAATATGGAAGGCCAAAATTTAGAATGAGGGAGAAGAGGAACACATGGCTTTTATTATAGTAGCCGAAAAAATCAGACCAATCTTTTACTGTTGTTGATACTGGTCTATATCATGCTGTTCACCTGAAACTCATGGTACACATGGCATGCTATGTTCTACTACTAATCATTATTAAAACACATAGAGTGAAATGCTTTTTGCTGTCCTTTATGATCTCTAATAAGATATGTTCTGTCTCCCCATGAATTCACAATTTAAGGGGTTTGATGCAGTAAACATTTGTTGCTAGAGAGATTCTAGGATCGCTTCTCTTTTCCCTCGTGTTGTATTTAAGCAACATACATCTCAACAGAAAAGAATGCCAGTTAGCAGTCCAAAGAAAGAAAACCTCAATATTTAAGCTCCAAACTATTTGCTGAATGATGGACATTAGCAAGGTACATGAACTGTCAACCAGATCCTAATCTATAAACTAGGAGAGGACACTAGCAACTGAGAAACAATGCAGATGCCTTCAGAATTTTAAACTTCTGTCTTATACTATTTTGTACCTCAAACAAAAATCCTTTAAGGATTCAAATTTCCCCATCTGGTATTTTTCCTAAATCCTAAGAGCAGATGTTCCAAAATAATTCTTATGTTTTCTTCTATTCATGATAAAAATGAGCCCAAGTTAAGAGAAAAGAATGAAAAATATGGTATATAATGAATACAGATGCTCTTTATTTCTTGATTTTTATAGAGCAGCTAAAAGCTACTATTTTTTAAAAGGGAGTATTGACACCACAAATCCCTCTGCCCCACTAAACACTGAGGATTAATTTATAGAGTTAACTATGACACCAAAGCCTACTGGAAAAGCTAAATATTTTCTTTACGGTAATGCAGGAGATTCATTAGGGTTATTGTTTTAAGTATGTACAATCTTAGAATTAGACTGCTGAAGGACAAATGATTTATTTTTAGAGTTTTTACTTTTCTCAAGTTCCAGTTTCTACAGGGAACTGTGTGGGTAATTATTTTTCATGTAGATTTATTCAGAGTTAACAAAAATTTTGTATAAAGCTAGCTGTATAATGAGAAGAACTCTTTTCCTCCTTTGTTTTGTAACATGATACTAACTCAGTTTATCATTTTGTAATATTCTACTTGGAGATTTTGTTTGTCATTGTTGCTGCACATTACTTGGTATAGTTAATAGTTCTGTTTTTGACTGAATTCTGAGCATAATTCACCACCTACCTGAGAGCAATTAGACTCATGAACAATTATTTTCTGAACATCATCGTAAGTAGATTTCTATGGAGTTAATTCTAATTTACACTGATATAAATGAGATCTGAAATCATACTCATTTTTCCTGCACAATTCAGCAGAGAGAACAGAGAAATTTACTCTGAATGTTAATCTAAAATTTGTTATTTTCGGTCTTTTCATTTTTCTACTATATTTAAAATATTTGGAAATAAGAATAAAAGACTATTCATTTGAAGAAGTAGAAAGTCAGAATCCTTTATGGGTTTCTATGACAGTTGTTCCTCTAGTTGATTCCCATATGAGGAATTCTTTGGGAATTCTGCTGAGTGCTTTAGTTCTTAAAGAAAAGTATCAATACTTTTTCTTATATTTATTGGGCTGCTTTTATTTTTCTGGAAAATCTCTTCTGTCTCTAATTTGAACACTAATAAATTTCATTGCACCATAACATTATTTGAAGAAACAATACGAAAAAAAACAATGTATGACAATTGGGAACACAACTGAAAGCTTGCTTAGGCTGGCCTTCATAATTCACAATATAAAAAGCACACTAGGAAAAACAGGAATTAAGTTTTAATCCATCAGCATTTGGAGTGTCGTCAAGCTGCACTCTCACTAAGTTTGTGGGTGATCTGTTGATATGCTTGGGATTAGGGGTACCCTGACCGTTCAGAGGAACCTTGAGGGGATGGAGGAATTTATGAAATTCAATGCAAATGTGAAGTCCTGCACAGAAGGAATCCCTTGCAATGACACAGGGCACTGACCAGCTGGGGAGCAGCTCTGCTGAACAGGATCTGGGTGTCCTGGCAGACCGGAGCCACCTGGCAGCAGAGAAGGCCAACAGCATCCTGGCCTCTACCAGGAGTGATTATCCCTTTCACCTTGATCCTCACTGGACCACACCTAGATACCACGTCCAGTTTCGTGTCCCCTTCAAGACGGTCAGGTGGCTGGAGAACTCACCCTGTGAAGAGAAACTGGGGGAAGGAGGAGCTTTGGAGGAACCCTCCTCAAGCTTCCTCCAGCTTGAGGAGGAAGAGGCTGGGATCATGCAGATTTTATTTCCAATATGAAGGCTCATAATATGACACAAATAAACTTGAACAGTGTGGTTTGTCTTACATAAAGTGTGGTTTGTCATACGTATTTATAAA
Organism: Crypturellus undulatus; assembly: GCA_013389825.1. Taxonomy (NCBI): domain Eukaryota; kingdom Metazoa; phylum Chordata; class Aves; order Tinamiformes; family Tinamidae; genus Crypturellus; species Crypturellus undulatus. Next base: position 2,461,612 of record VWPW01021686.1, read on the forward strand.
ACTATTAGACATAATAATAACAAACACTAAACATATATATATTTAATTTTATTTTATTTTCAGGAAGCTTTAGTGTTTGAGGGAGTATTCATATTATGGAGCACCAAATTTTTATTTCTAAGAATTCAGTAACAACTAAAAGTAAAATAATTCTGATATAAGCCTTAGTGAGACATTTTTCTAGGTATTAAATAGTCATGTATCTTTTTTTACCTTGTACTTTTCAGCAGCAAACTATTCCAATATAGCTATTAATATTTTTAAATAACAACAACAATAAAAAAGAACTTAAACTAGATTAAAAAAAAAAAAGCCTCTCTGTACCCACTGTGTCTTCATTTAACATTTTCGATGTTAATAANCAGATTTTATTTCCAATATGAAGGCTCATAATATGACACAAATAAACTTGAACAGTGTGGTTTGTCTTACATAAAGTGTGGTTTGTCATACGTATTTATAAAACTATTAGACATAATAATAACAAACACTAAACATATATATATTTAATTTTATTTTATTTTCAGGAAGCTTTAGTGTTTGAGGGAGTATTCATATTATGGAGCACCAAATTTTTATTTCTAAGAATTCAGTAACAACTAAAAGTAAAATAATTCTGATATAAGCCTTAGTGAGACATTTTTCTAGGTATTAAATAGTCATGTATCTTTTTTTACCTTGTACTTTTCAGCAGCAAACTATTCCAATATAGCTATTAATATTTTTAAATAACAACAACAATAAAAAAGAACTTAAACTAGATTAAAAAAAAAAACAACAAAAAAGAGTTTTAACTATTCCAGTATAGCTCTTAATACTTTAAAGTAACAGCAACAAAAAAAACCTCTTAAACTAGATTAAAAAAAAAAGGCTCTCTGTACCCACTGTGACTTCATTTAACATTTTCGATGTTAATAAATTATTCCAATGGAGTGTAATAACAGTAGATTTCTGTATGACAGGAGCAAATTTTCATTTAAAGTAAGATCATCCATTATAATCAGAGACAGGGCACTTGAACTGAAGATCCCCACTTTGTTAAAATAAAAAATAAGGGAAGTGGCATCTTTAATAGAAAATGTCATATGGATACATGACAAGTGATGCATATTTAAAACATTTTCTAGAAAGTATATATGCAGTTTTGTATTTTAGAACTTAAGAAACATTTTATAGCTTTTTCATTGGCACAGGACTCTACTTTTTTATTTGAGACATCAGTATCCATAAAGCAGCTTCACTGTATGCTTTATATGATAATAAACAACCACTGAAACTAATATACACTTAATCACAAACTCTAATTGTAAATGTAACATATTTATACTTATTTAACATATATATGCTTATGTAACTTGTATATACTTCTACACAGATATTTACTCATATATGTATACAAAATTCACTCTAGGGCCTCCACCAGCATAATAAATTAAGAAAGAGAACTTTGAGCTGTCTGTGAATACCAGTTTGACCCTTAGACTGCAATACCCACGAGGTAGAGCATCATTTGACATGATTTGCAAATGAAAAATTGCTATTTTGAACTAATGGTTTTGACATGATTTTCAAAGTCTGTTTAGCATTTTCCAGTTATACATTTGTGAATATTGAAATGACACTTTTAAGATCCAAAGTTATAACAAGTTTGTAGAGAAGCAAAAATGGGTAGAAATATTTATCTTTTCGATTATTGACTTTTTTGATTTGTTTCCTGCCCACATATGAGAGTGGGAGTGAGAGTTTTTCTCTTCATTTCAACGCCCATCCTCATTAAACCAACTGCCAGGATCTTCCTCAAACACACTACAAAGTTCTCACCTTCCTTTCTTTGAAAAAAAAAAGTGCTGTACACTGAAGATGATTGTTGATATATTTGATGAGTAATTGGGTCTTTTCAGTTCACCGTACATTCCAGTACCAGTTTGATTACTAGGGAGCAAAAAAAGAATGAGTGATAATTTCAGAGAAGCTCAAAGAATGTTTTGCCTCCTCTTTCTTCTGGGATAAGAGGCTAAGGGGACATTTCAGTAAGACAGAGATAGGGCCTAGGTTCAATAGTATACGCTAAAGCTTTCTAAATAAATTTCAGAATGAAATAGATAAACAGGTTGCAAAGTGAAATAATCTCTCATTATAATCTACATAGGAGAACTAAAGTATGTCAAATAGATAAACTACCTTGATGAAAATGCTAGATCCTGGGTAGAATAAATCAGTAAATCTCATAGTCCAGTAGAATTGCTTAAATTTAGAACTAAATAAAATTGCTCAATGAACATATAGCATGATAGAGAAAAACAACACAGAAAACAATACATTATCATCTTGTGAAGAATTTTAAAGCATGTTGACAAACAGATGCTAAAGAAATAAATTACATTTTCTGATTTGAATTTTAAAAGAAGTCTTCAGTAATGGCTCATTTAGTAAAGGTTGCTAAAGAAAGTGAGAAGTAAAGTTCTGTCATGGTTTAAGTTGTAGTACAGAAAAAAAGAAGGCTAGAAAGTAGCCTGTAATAGAAAATGTAGCTGTGTACACAGAGTTATAAATAGTCTGCATGTTTGAACTATGCCTCTATGCACTGATGGTAAATTTGTAGGAATGTGATGTGAGACCTAAAGATGTTAGAATATTCTAACCCTGCTTTTATGTGAAAACTTAAACTCATTGTTTGAGTTAAAATGAAAGCAAAGAAAAACTTGTCCCAAATTAGAGATGGGAATGATTCAGACTCATCTCTGTCCTTATACTGTTTGAAAATCTAACACAAGTTCAGGAAGAGATTTTCAACAAGCTGAGCTCAAATGTGAGGTGAATAACGAGACAAGAGAATAGGCAACTACAGCTCCATGAGATTTATGGCTGCCCAGCCATACTTTCAAGAACTTCATTAAAAAATTTCTTTTCCTAATTCAGGACAATTCTCAGCTTTGGCTACTGAACTGACATTATACGTATTTAGAAATAGTTTTGAAATCCTATGTAGAAAAAAAATGTCACGTTACTCAGGTACAGTACATATAGTAATTCTAAATACAGTAACTTATGCTTTCAAGATTAGAAGATTTAGATAATTCATTCACTTGGCTTGACACTTCTCCATAGAAATATACAATTATAAGCTTGCAACACTTTTTGTTTACTGATATAAAGCTTTGATTCTTTTTGCCGTACACACCATAAAATAAATGTATACTGCATACAGAAGTATAAATTTAAGCTGAGCTATGTTCCTGGTACTTGTACTAAGGTAGGGAGAAAATATTTCATTTGGATCTTATGAATATAGGCCAAAAGCTATGCTAAACCTGTATATCACTCTGCAGTATGCCCCACTGAAAGCATAAATCACCACTGCCAAACCTCTCAATTTCTCATTCCCTAATCCTAGTGCTTCTGAAAAATTGGCTCCTTTTTTTGGCACGTCTCTCTGTTGACGGACATGCTGTTGATTCTATATCTTCCAGGCTGTGTGTTCTCGGAAAAACCTGGGCAGAATCCAAGAATACACAGCTTCTTTGCGGCCAAGAAGGGAGAAAATAATTTGGTGTCCTATGCATATTCACTCCTGGCTTTCTTTATACAGGGCATTGTAGTGTTTGGTAACCTTCTTTCTCTGCCAGCAGTTCTACTTCCCCAACATGCAACTGGATAACACTTCTGTAGTTTGGTTCAGGTTACTTAGGAATGTATTGATAAACCTGCAGTGCAACACCAGATTAAAGGAAGGTGGGATCAGAAATTAATACTCTATTTAGGCCCATCCTGAACATGACAGGGAAAAAGGGCAAATAATTTAATGTTACTGTATATCCTGGCCTTTAACACTTGGATTCTGCATGAGGAGAATTTGAGAGATGGAATGGGGAAACTGAACTCTGCCTGTCACATTCTTCTTAAAAAAAATCTCCTGTCTTAAAAATCTAATATTCCTAGACATTAAAATATTCCGATATGTACATCATTAATCTTGGCATATTGCTCTATATTTCAAAACTATTAGCATCACATTTAGAGCCAAAATCAAACAGAAAATCGTCAACAATAATACATTTTTCACCCTATCACCTATAGGTAATGCACCATAAACATAAAGCTGGAAGTAAAATGTTATCTTAACACATTCTGTAGATCAAAGCATCATTACTACTCGTTAACATATAGAGAAAAATGTAAGCTGCTAATAACAGCAAAATAATATTCTTTTGTTTTTATGCTTTTCTACCTTAGATCTATAATTCTGGATTGTAGTTTAGAGCTATTCCCATTCATCTAATCATAATTTTACTAGTTTACTCAATTAGATTCAAATGCTAGTTATATATACTCTTCTGATGTCTTTAAGCATTAAAGACCTGTCACTTGTTTGAGGCTATTATCCCCTATGTACACTGTAATCAAGTTACCACTTAGCCTTTCTGATGAAAGAATCTTTGTTCTTTGAAGGAATAGGGTCTAGGTCTTGAGCCATTTTCTTCAGCTTCTGAACTCCCCAGCTTTCATATATCCTTTGAAAAGCTACAGGCTTTGCAGCCACATACAATATTCTAGTTAGGATTAAGAGATCATTCAGGGAACAGAATACAAATACAAATACTGACAGTAGAAAGGCTAAAGATTTTTAAGACCATTTATTTTAAATGTCTTGGGAAGTTAAAGACAAACTGTTAACTGAAGGCTGTTCTTTTTACACAAAAGGTATTTTTAGTAGTGCAGATATTCCTTATTTTTAGAAAGGCAATGTCTTTAATCTGATTGCATGCCCTTTTACTTTGCTGCAAAATTTAGACTATTTTTTCATACGCATTTGAATGATATTTCATTACCCAAATATATGAAAGAAAATTATTTGCAAACATACATATATCTATGAGAAGATGAGTTCATTTGATCTCTGTAGCAGATAAGTTCGTGTGACCTTTCATGGTCCATCACCTTTAAAATGTGCTGTTTGTCTCTAGCCCAGTGGAAGACTGCTGTGACGTAGCTCTGCATACTTTCTGCCTCTGGAGTTCTCTGGGCAGTCTGTAACATGCACTCTCTTCTCTTACACTGGGAGAGGAAGAAGAGGTGCTTGGGTTGAGAGCCTCTATGCATGAGTTCCTGTTCACTAAGAGGTAATTTCTTTGAAGCATTTTTGCCTTAGAGGTATTCTCAAAGTGTAATGGCAGCCTAGGTAGGGTGTAAATTCATGCCAGAGGTACTTCTTTCCTTTCATAGACTAAAGAATGAAACTAGGGAATTTAGTTTCATCAGACCGAGATATGCCACTGAGAATATCCACTTGAGTTACTGTCCCTGTTAGTCATGAGTGGAAATGTTATTTACGGTTTGCATCATAGCTTTTGTGGGCTTGGAAGATAAATTAGGTTATGGAAGGAACAAGGGAAATTAAAAGCTGAAGCAATTGAATTCTCCTGTATCCACTGTTCGCAATTTTTGTATAAATCAGGAACATAATACAGTGAGATTTAAATAACTACTCACTTATATGGAGTAATAGGTAACAGGATGAATTTCAGAAGTTTTGGAATGGAGTCTGTCAGAAATTATATACTAATCACAAACAATTTTTTGAAGAGTTTGGCTTAGTGAAGAAAGTCTTGCATACCTGAAGACTATATTTGGAAAGGCATCATGTACTGAAGACTAGTGATGAGACACAAACATTCGTTGTTGAAATAGTAACAGATTAAAAGCCCAAACTTAATGATCTAGAAGAAGGCTTCTGTAGTACAATGTAGTATCAAGCAAGACAGTATTATACAATATGAGAAAATTTGGCCTTAGGTCTCAAAACTTTGTGCACGTTTCATAGACTGCCGAGTCAAACAAATTACCCCAGCCCTGAGTTTATAGCACCAGCCTAATCAGCTTCGTTATTCAGCATATATTTATTCCTTATGAGACCAATATTAAAGTGCCTATTCTTCTATTTATCATGTGTCATATGTAAGTTCACAAAGTTTGCAAGTGTATGTAATTCAAAAATATGCCAAAAGTTTTATTTAATTATGTATTTTAAAAAGGTTAACTTAGAATGTTAGCTTTTCTTCCTTTAAAGTTATACTTTGACAAGAGAGATTGTATTTTAAGTAGTTATTATTATCTATTTACAGCAAATCCCCCAAATGCTGTAACTATTAAATATTATCAGTCTGGATACTCCATGGATTACTGACACACTTTACGTTAGCAGCTTACATTCCGAATAAATAGTACTTGGGGACCTAAGAACAAAATGAGTGGATATTACAGTGTTATGATTACAGGCACTCAAATTATTCATTGCAAACAATGCGTTTTTTTATAATCAGTTTGCAGTTTTTGCAATGTGCAGCTTGCTTCCTCTGAGAACCAGGAGTGGGAAAAGCAGACATTTTTAAGAAAAGAGAGTTCTTCATGGAAGGCTCCGTTATACCGTGAGCTGCCAGTTCAGTTCTGGGTATTGCCTTTGACCCCTTAGCAATAGAAATCATGGGTCGCATTGCAGTGTAGCATTAAAATTCCTCATGATCAGAATATAACCAGGTTTATGACTGTATTCCTTATTTCTTGATTCTCTTTCCATTATGCTATCCCTTTTCCAGTTATATTTCAAGTTACTTTTGACTTTGTAGAGAGTAAGCTTTCCTGGCAATGTGCTTATGTCCTTTAGATGAATAATAAATCATCAGACCAACACAAATTTGGAGTAATGTTACTTACATCAGAATCAGACCTTAATGTAAGTTTGGTTTGTGCTTTCTTTCATGTTTCACTTGAAGAAAACATTTCCAAAATCATTAAGGTTCCTAATCATTTGATATATGATGATTACATTTTCACTATGTCAGATAGGATCCGCAGAGCTCATTATTATTCAACTGTTCTCTTCTTTTTTAATATAATTTTATTTGATATTAAAACTATGGATAGCAGTAATTGTTCAACAGATTATATGCTATTTATAACTTTTCTTATACTTCAAATGTCTATTGCGTCTTTTCTATAGATGGAATATTATCTTGGTTTAAATGGTATCTCAATCAGTTACTTATTTTGTGTTGCAATGCAGTGTATATATTAAAAAGTTACTTAAAGCAAAGTCTGAACTAAATAATTAGTAGTTCTATTGTTAAATGGCAACTGATTAAAATGTATGATAAAATATTTTCTGAACTGTTAAGAGAAAAATATTTGAAACAAAAATTTGAAGACTTTATTTTATAACATTTAATAGAATTCTATGTTAACAGTACTTCTAGTAGCTTATTCAGGATCAGAGGCTTCGTCTTCACCTCCGTACTTTATGGTGTTCCTTTAATTTTGCATGTACAGTGACTCTAGATAAAGGAACACTTTTAATTCTTGTTCTCTGCTTCAGAAAGTTGATCCATGGCCAGATTCAGTGGAAAATCCTCCTATTGATTTCAGTGGCTTTGGATCAGAGCTTAATTCTGCTGAACTGAAAACCAATATATTGTTTCGAACTCCACTTCTCTAGTTTTGTTTAACTTTAATTCTTTTCCTGCTTCAGTTTAGGAAATGGTTCACATAATTCAACCTACTTCCTATTCAGCACATATTTTGCTATAAGCTGTCAAGATAATTAAATATTCAATATAAATTTGGGCACTTAAAATGACAAAAATGTTGCTGATAAGAATAATGGAAGAAACAGAAAAGCAGAAAAAATTACAAGGATAATTCAAACTGCTTCATCTGTAAATAATGAGAATTTAATGAGGCTGATATTCAAAAAAGGCTCTCACTTTTTAGTGTATAAAACATTCATTTTTCACATTAATTGTCTTTTCAGTAACATTCATATGATACTACTCAGAGAGAAAAGGTTATGTGACTAGAAATAGCTATTACACTTTTTCCCTCTTTCCTTGGTTTTGAAAAATCAAAAAAAATCAACTCACCCGTGGGCTTCAGATTGCAGGTGTGGCACTGAAAGGAAGATATCATCACACATCNATTTTGAAAAATCAAAAAAAAAAAAGTCAACTCACTCGTGGGCTTCAGATTGCAGGTGTGACACTGAAAGGAAGATATCATCACACATCTGATCTTTCAAAAAATATTTCAGCATTCAGGGGACTCACACCTTTGAAATGATCACCTGAGTGAATGGAGGGTGGAGTGCAGTGAAGACACCGCGGCCAAACTCTGTTGTGCTCCCTGCAGAGGTGGCGACCTGCTTGTACCACACAGCTGATAAGCTCCTGCGTACGATTAGATGTCTGGTGCTGGGCCAACAAGAGTAGCAGATTAGCCCTGTCGATAGACTTTCCTCAAAATTCTCCTCATTCTAATCTCATTATAATACCAATACACAACTAGAGTATGACTAGAGTCATGAACTAAGAAGGGATATTGTAGGAACTGGGGAAGAAGGAAGAAGAAGAAGGAAAGAAGAAAGAAGGAAAGAGGGAAGACTCCATTGTAACTTCTGGATCAGAAGATGGGCAGAACCCCTTTCCTCTACTCCGGTCAGAATGCCACCTGAAGATACTCCTCAAAGTTGAAAGCCCTCTCCCATCTTGTGGGGTGAGCGATGATCGCACATTTGTGCACTAGCTAAGAACTCCACCCCGTAGTAGAGAATTTCCTGTACTGACATTCGAAGCCTGTTCTCTACATATTGCATTTGAATAAATCGTGCTATTCCTCAACTCAACTACTTGTTTGGAAGGTATCGGGCCTACAGTTGACAGACTATTCATGAGTCTGGCCAATAATGCCAGAGTCAGGCCTATAGTTGATCATACTGTTCATGAATTCGATTCGCTGTTTGGAAGGCGACCAGACCTACAGCCTATAGACTGTTTGTGAATCCCGTACTGCCAGAGCTATCACAGGATTTGGTATCTCTATTAGGGGATGAGTTCAGCCGCCCCGAGTCCCTCTAACGTTTGAGGATCGGCTGGAACCCAAGAGGATTCACCTCTCCCCAAATTTGCCCCGCCCCCGCCACTATCAAACCGCAACGAGGCCTAAAATACACATTCCAGTTGAACGCTGCTAGCTGACAGAGGTATCCAGTATCAAACAGAATAGACTGCATAATCCCTTAAGTCCTTAGAAACACAATCACAAAACAGTATGTGTCAAAAGCAGTTTGAAACAGCCACAGTTTCCCACCTGTCATAGCAAACATTCATGAATAACACATAATTAACAAACAAAAAGACAAAAATTGCAGCTATTTTGGTCCAGGAATTTCCAGCCTAACGACTATATGCAGGTGCTTATTTTGTCTTTATGAGAACTTCCCCACTTTGTTTAGATCAAGCGAGATCTTCCTCACCTTGTAAGATGAATTAGTCTCTCAAGCTAGAGCCCAGACATACAACTCCAACATCAATGCAGTTTACATCAGATGTGGTTATGTTCACAATTCATTCTGTTATCTTGATATAGCTGATATAGCTGAAGAAAATCACAGTAGTTTGGGACTTTATGGAAAGTCAACCATTATGCATTAGAACAAAAGAAAGGCTATTTAGAACATATGGGGAAATCTAAAGATCCAAATTCCAGAAGGGAATCTACAGCTAGGGAAGAAGGCATCTAAGAAATGTATGCATGCTTTTTGGATCAAAAAGAATTTTAGAGTTGTCATTTGTCTTTACAGCTTGTGATACAACAAGTCATTTAAAAGTTGAATTTCGCCTCAGGAAGCAGGCCTATTGATATGGGGTGTGGGGTGTTGAGTATAAAATCACATTTGTTATGTACAAGCAAGAGAGTAACAACTAACCACCATGTGTGGGTGGACATGATAAAGAAAAGAAGAAGAGAAGCCTGAGAGGAGATTTAACGTGTTCAAGCATCTAAGTGGTGATTGTAGGGAGGATGGGGCCAGGCTTTTCTCCGTGGTGGCCGGTGACAGGATGAGGGGTAACGGGTGCAACTTGCAAAACAGGAAGTTCCATCTCCATGTGAGGAAGAACTTCTTTCCTGTGAGGGTGACAGAGCCCTGGCACAGGCTGCCCAGAGAGGCTGTGGAGTCTCCTTCTCTGGAGACCTTCCAAACCCGCCTGGATGCCACCCTGTGCCACGTGCTCTGGGTGTCCCTGCTGGAGCAGGGGGTTGGACTAGATGATCCCTGGAGGTCTCTTCCAACAGCATTCTGTGATTCTGTGGTTCTCTGATGGTATCTCCATCTCCATGTCTAGGATTTCTTATACTGCACATTGAGTTCACTTTGATTAGGCAAACTTATCACTCTGTACTCACATAGTTGTTTTTTTCCCAAAATTGGCAGAAAACAATGGAATACATGATGAATGAACTAGAAAGACCATGAAGGCTTCTCCTAATATTTCTCCTCCTTCAATACATGACTCGCTGATGAGATTATACAAAATCTATTTTCTTCTATTTTTAGAAACTCTAAGGCTATTCAGCATAATCAGATGGTAAGTGTTAATTAAATGTATTGAATATATGTGGAATGCACATCTGCAGTTTCATTTTCTTGCCTGTCTTTTCCCAGTTCATGTGCAATAAGTAGACACAATTCATCTTCATGCCCATTGACTATATAGGCATAGCTGATATCATTTTCCTTAATTCATTTGTAAGATCTGTTTCCCAGGTTTACTAGGCTCGTACTGTTTCCTGAGTACTTGCGATGAGATTAAGCCTTTTCTTTACATAATGGTGTTCCATGTGGATCAATCTCTTCTTGAGATGAGTGAATGTGCTGTGTGAAAGAGAAACAGAGATGGAGTGGGAAAAGAGCAGACTAAGATAAAAAAATGGAACAGATTTTACTTGATCTTTACAGAAGAAAGAATATTTATTATGGCTTCCAGTTAATTCTTATTTAGTTAAGGTCAGATTTTACACTGTGTTGATTTGCTTAAATTTGTAATGGAATATCAAACTTCTTCAGAGCTTCTGAAAATATTAGAAAACAGATCTTGTATAACCTCAGCAGTGTTAGGACATGAGTTGTGTATTGAAATGTGATGGACTCAGAGGTTTTATGTGGTTTTATTGGTTCTGCCAATAACCATTTTCCAATGAGCAATGGCTCATTTTCATTATGACTTACAATAATCCCTAGAATCCCTTCTCTTGAAGCCAGAAATGACCTTTCTGATCAGTCGGTCTAATATCCTGTGTAATAGAGGCATAATAAGGAAAACTCAAATAGTAAGACATGTGTCTAGCTCAGCAGCTTGTATTTCAATCCAAATAACAGCTAATGGTCTATGTTAACATGATCAGTAGTAGTGAGTAGTGAACCTGGAATTCCCTATGTCTTCATTAGTGGCTGACTTTTCTTTGATTCACATTTCCTATATGAAGCAAAACCTACTGTTCTACTTTGTTTATTATTGATGCAGGCAACTGGTGTCTTTAGAGACAGATTCAACTGAAAGACTGAGGAATGAATAAGCATGTAAAAATGAGGAGCTTTGTGATCCTTAGTTTTTACATGGCTAATTCTGTCTGCTAGGCAGGAGAGCAAAGACTCAGACTGCAGTGATAGCCTTTTCTGAAATACTGCCTGACCTATATGCAAGGACTAAGGGGCTGAATGTAAATGTGTGATTGAAGCAGTGGTGTAGAGAAAGTGGATTTAGGTATGGTAGGAAGTGAGGAACTTTTGTGAGAGAGTAACCTACATGGAGATCGTGGCCTGGAACTTTATTGTAATGGATACCACTGAGTGCAGGGGCTTGTATTCAGTTTTGCCTCTGAAGCAGGCAGGAGATAAGTGCAATTGTGGTTGGTAAGGAAGGCAAATAAATCTAACATGAATTTTCAATTTCACAGTAGGAAAACACATCAAAATTGAAGAAACCTCCTAAAAAGAAAAGCAAGAGATCTACTAATAGCTTGGAGGATGTTAAAATTATTATGTCAAAAGTCTAGGTAAAATCTGTGCTCCAGTTCCAAAAGTAGAGAAAGAAAAGTGGTCCAAACACCCTGTTGCACAACCACCATGACACATGGGGATCATAGATAGGCATGGCTGGAAAAAAGCTAGCGTGGAGGAAACTGAAAGCTTGCCTAAATAAGAACAGGAAAGCCCATAAAGTGCAGAAAATCAAATGCAGAAAGGAAACTGGAATGGCTGAGAAAGAATTTGAAGTTCAGACAAAGGGTGTTAAAACTGATAGTAAAACCTTTAAAATCAAAAACAGGAAACTAGTTAGGGAATAAGCTGAGATCATTTGATAACACAGTGAAAAAGGTACACTAGGAGGATGATAAAATTAGAAAAACTCATTGAACTTTTTTTATCCTAGCCTTTACTGTTGCAGATATCGGAAGACATGGTGGAATATTGTTTGTGTCAGATAAGTCAGAGGAACTAGAAAAATCTGATGCTAGTATTCATGAATTTTGATAGTAAATAGGCAAGTTAGATTCCAATGAGTCACCAGGACTGAATGCAGCATATTGAAAAGCTGGAAGACTTCACTTTGGTGAGGAGAGAGAAGTGAGGGATATTACAGAGGTTCACAAAAGGTCCTCCCAGATCACACAAAACAAGATACACGGGACACTCTTTTATATATAGCATATATAAAAGACAATACTTCTTTAGGAAGCAGGTAATTTTAAGTGAGCTACTGAAAATTGTGCTACAGGAGGTTGAGGATACAGACGGTGGCTGTATTTTCAATAGGGGATGAGACAAATTGGTGAATTTAGGGTCAAAATGCAGACTACAGGGCTTGATGGAGATATACACGCCAACATCCCTAGTATAGGAAACTGTCTACAGAGATTTTAGGAAGGTGATAGCTGACAGAAAGTGCCTCCTGTCTTCTTCCCTTTGCACATGCTGGAGACAGAATACTGCACTGTAGGCACTATCAGTCTGACCAAGTCAACCTTTTTTATTTTTTCTCTTATCCTAGAGATGATCTTTAGACAGCCTACTTGAAACACATCAGCTATCTGAGAAAGAGACGAGACAAAGCAGAGGCAGCACCTTCAAAGGGATAATACCTACATTGGGCAGGCGTGCAAAAAATAAGCCTGAAAGCTTGCAAAAAGCCTTCAAACTGCTAGCTTGGAAAGCAAATAGCTCTGGGATTGCTGAAGCCCAGGGTCTCAATTTTATAATCACCATGCAGCCCAGATATATACAAAAGGTTTGGCTGGGACTGTTCCAGAGGAAAATTTGAAAACAAATCTGTTCCTAATGTTAATGACAGCTATAGAGAAGCATTCATTGTAGATACCAAATCCCTTTGCTTTGGCAATATGCTGCTCTCTTGCATTCTTTATTTGTTCTCTTGCAGCACACTTTGTAGCTTGATAGCTTGATCTTTGGCACGTGTTCAGTAAAAAAAGCCACGGGGATTTGAATGGCCTATAAAAAAAGTTAATATCTGTTTTTTGAAGAAAATCTCCAGCTTTTCTTCAGCAACCAGATACTAAGATAGCTGATGCTTTTGTCAAAGTAACTAATAAACCACTCATAGCAAAGCAGTGTGTTTTTCCAAGATATTGTAATTTTATAACCCATGCATTATTTCCAGTACCTGCTCTACATCCTGTGACATATACCAAATCCCGCGACCAACATTTTTAGTACACAATCAAGAACCAGAAGTGGGTTGTGTAGGACAGGTGAGTTACTGCTGTATGTGATTCTTCTGTTTTCTCAGATGGTTGTGCAAACAGTGGCTGTGTCCTTTGCAGCATTTAAACAGCTCAAAGGGAAAGAAAAATGAGATAATTCAATCTAATAGTTCAGTGTGTTGAGTCAATGGTAGATAAACACAAGTTTATTTATGAATTTGAGGCTAGTGTGCAGATCCTAATTAAGATCTTACTAAGAAAAAATCAGTTTGACTTGGCTGCTTGTTTCGTACTTTATTTTAGGTATGGAAAGGACACATCAGAAAAACATTCAGGCATGCAGGAAATGCAGTATAATGTTTAAAAATGGTAGAATTTCCTCTATACCTCGGCTTATGTATTTCTTTTCTCTCAGTCTTACCCTTCCATTCCTGCTATGCTTTTGAAAACAAAAACAAGAATTTCTTATCTTTTTGCTAAGATAAGTTTGCTTCATCTATCTCAGTAGAGAAAAATATCACTATTTTTCTTCAACATACAAGACCAGAAAGGATTTCCTGGGTTCTCAAGTCCAGGCCCTGCTGTCGTAAGCAACTGAATAGTCTTAATTTTTTCTTACACTTGTCTCGTCATCCTAAAAAAAAGCAAATTTCTTGCTCTGCTGATCCTACTAGAACGATGTTCCAGAAACCAGTTACCATGGTCAAATCTATTAGTTTTTTGAAATTAATTAATGTGTAACATCATAATATTGGAGGAGAATAATGTTAGCTAATCAGACTAAATCCAAGAACTTTATGACTTTGTCCATGGTAAAGAATACCATACATACAGAATGTAGCCTGGTATCTTAAAAGCCCACAGTGCAATAACAACTTCATTGAGATATTATGATTAAGATCAACTTTACAATCTCATTTTGAAAAGCCATTTAATCTAGACCTCTGCCAGGATATATTATTCAGTGATTTTATTGGTTTATGTTCCGTATCCAGTAGGCAGTGGTGTGTGAACTACTAGAGCTTCTTTTCAGGTATAGGAACAGTTTCAGTAAGAAGACTCATTTCAAGGTTCATTAGGAATATATTTTTATTGTTGCAAATTAGTCAACAGCCTTTTCTTTTTAAGCATTAGCTGAGACTTTGAATCAGACAGTATTGTGTAACTTTTGCAGTAGGAAAGTCCAAGTTTTTCAGTTTCTAAGGCACAGCATTGAATTATTACTGAAAAATCTAAAAGGGAATATTTGATGACAATAGTATAGAATTATTGCGTGTCTGTGCCATTTGCATACTGGTCCTTAAGTATTAATTTTTAAGACTAAAATTTAAATTTTGCTGGATGGTTCTTAGACAAGATGCATACTCATTTTGTCATCTGGAGTTGTTACCACTACCAATATACAGCTACCAATATAACTCCTATTATGAGTAAGCTATATTCCTGTAAGAGTACTTTAAAACGATATCATTATTTTTGTGTAACAAGAGGTGTAAAATGTTTAAGTATGCTTAAGATAGGATGCATACAATATGTCTTTTGATTTTCACATTACATTTCTGTTGCAAGCAAACAAATACTTTATTCTTTCCTTCATACTAGCAAACACAGTATCTTAATTTTCTAAAATGCTTTATAAATGTTGCTATCATATATGTTTGTGTTGTAGAATCTTAACTCAGGGCACAGCCCCACTGAGATTTGATGTTCTCATATTGGAGACTGTTTAGATACTTCAATAGCATTTGATATTTATAGTTAATGCCAGTTCAACTGTTTTTGAATCAATAATCATTTATTTAAAATTAAAAATACGATACTTTTTCTGAGATACTTTTACTAACCCTGTGAATCTGTTTGGGAAAAGAAATGTTAATTTGTTGGTGTTAATATGATACCCACCACAAGGCTACAAGTTTGAATGAATATGTGGCGGCAGCTGTAAAACATATGGTCAAAAAAAACCTATATTTGTCTGGAAAGCATAATATTCTACAAGAAAAATTTGATGCATGGGCGCCACAAAGGAAATGGAGGCCAGCAGAGAGAAGCATAGTCAAACATTAAATAGTATATGAAGACTATCCTATTCCTACTTTCTCTACTTAAGTGTTAATAAATAATGCTGAAATTCATTTCCTGCTTGAGTTTTATGAATTGTAGTTGTGGCTGTTTCATTCATGTATGGGGCTCAATCTACATTGCTCACACAGTAATCAAATAACCCCACAATCAGTTGTTAGTCATTCTTACTGCACCACTGTGGCCTATTAGAGCTATGTCACCAGACACTGGACAGTAGTAGGATGTTATTTAGTCACTAAGAAAAAGTTCTTGTTGCTTATTTAATTGATAACTTAAAGCATAAATTTTGTGCAGTTGGCTGCTGCATATAAAAGGCCAAACATATTTCATTTCACACTATTGCCTTTGGATTTATTGGCTCTCTTTGTTGTCCTTGGGAACCATTTTGGATGCAAGGAACTACAGTTGTAATATTTAGAAAGAAATCAATGCTTACAGCAGAGGTGATCAAACAGTAAATAAAATCACCATTTATGGTTGTTTTAAGTGTATACTTTCATGTGTGCTTGGAATTACATCTAAATAAACATTAGACACAGACTAAGATTTTAAAAATACACAATTTCGAAGGTAGCATACAAAACAATTAAACTCCTTTGCCAGACTCCACCCTGAGGGTAATGCTATGCATCAAAATATACCTTGGTTAGGTTTTAGTTTTTGACAAAATATGATCGCCTACCAAATTGCTTTGTTCTGCAGCATAACAGCTCTAATTTATAATCTGTGCTTCAGTAGCAAGGGCCTTTTTGTCTTTCCCAGTGCAATTTAACATTTTTATTTACTTTGTTCCCTCCTCTCTTTTTATTGTAGTTACTGTGGCAACTGCATTTTGAAACACCTATAAGGAAAACTAGGCCTTACAAAAGGTAAGGAACAGCTGAAAACATAAAGAGTTTTCTTGTGTATCTACTGGATATCATGTTAAGGGCATAATAACACAATGCTGATCTTATAGACTATATTTTCTAACCAAAGACCTCTGAGCTGGTTGGACAGAAAGAGAAGCCATTGATTTGATTTAATAGATGGAGATAAGAAAAACAGAAGTGGAAAAATTCATGTACAGAGTGTTCTTGAGCACAACAAAAAGAAATCAGGTCTTTTTATACTGCTTTTATATGCCCTGGGCCAAAGTGGCTTTGCAATTTTCCTTAAAATGTGTATCTGCTACATAACTTAAATATGGCTTGAAGAGGCTCTCTCCAGCTGTTAGCAGAAATGTGGTACCCCAACAGCAAGGGGAAAAGATATGATATGTGTAATATGTCCACAAGGAATTGGAATTAAAACAGTAATTCAGCACATGCAGAGTACTGAACAAGTTAATTTGGCAATAACTTCTGGTGTCTGTCAGACAGGCAGGACAGGAGTAGTTGGTGACTCCCCAGCATACAGTCACACCAATGTCATTCACTCCTTGAGTGCCCCTTTGCTCACTAACAGCTGCAATGTCACACACGTTCACTTTTCATTGTCACATGCAATAACATCATCTATGACTTTTTTATCAGGACATTGTAATGAAAAATAGTGCACATCCTCAAGACCAGATGAGTGATTATGTGTAAACTGTACATTATCTAATCTGGAGCACAGAGGAATCGAAGGTCATGTAGACACCTGCCTCTTCAAGGAAGCAATAGAAGCAATTTATGCTCCTGAGCGACATTTCCTTTCTCATCAGTGAAGCACTTGGCGTTTCCCGTGTTCTCACGGCCTTTTTCTCGTCCTTGTTACAATTTGTTTTATTGCTGGTGTATTGCTGAAAGGGAACTAAGCCACAGTCTATGCACGAGGGAGTAAAATGTGATAGTAATTTGAATTTTTTCCACAGATAAAGTGGATCTTTGAAAAGAAATAATTAAAGTATCTAATTAAATTCACCTAATAATGCTTATAGATTTGAAAATTTTACAAATCTATTCACGCAGTAACATGATCAGATTCAAATTTTCTCACAGTACTGTGTCTGCAATTCCTGATCTGATTACTGACAGAGTGGGAAGCAAACTTCCTAAATATCTTCTGTTCTTGACATTATGTTTTCTTATCTGTTGCTATTTGCCGCCTTTTTGAGATCTGTTGAGAAAATTCCTTACATCCTTTCATTAGGGTTCTGCATAAAATACACTCTTCATTACTGCAGATAGCAGTGATTTATCTTCATATACACTAGCTGTCACCTGGGAATTTTAAAATGATCTAGTTCAGACATTCTGGGAAGCAGCTTGCTGGATTCTCATCTTCCCTCGGTTTTCTCTTTGGCAGTTCATCTGCCCTGAAATTCCTTTTCTGCCCTTTGTCTGCGAGGCTTTTGGGTGCTGGAATGCAAAAGGCACATTATGAAGAGGGAGGAATAGAAGCATAAAGCCATTCTGATAGATGATCCATTTTATTCCTCACACATCCCTGTTGTTTTATTGATTTACTAAACAGAAAGACTAATCCAGGTTTATACCAGGTATATTTTCTCTGGTCTCACAGGAATTTCTCCTCCCCACCCCAGGACTAAACAAACCCATTTTGACTTGGTATCTACCAGACACAGTGACAGTCAAGTAACCATCAACCAATCAATTTTATTGCAAAACTAATTTTTTACTTTAAACAAACCTCGCCATGCTTTGTTGACACAATTAAATGATTTCAGTGTTATGCCATATATCTAGCATGCACCCTAGGGAGCAGGTAGAAGCTACTGCAGAAATCATGACACACGTGCTTCTGCATCAAATTAAATATTTTCCCCTTAATCCTAACACCAGCAGCTGTTAGGTAGCATGGCTTACTGCATATGGCCTATATAATGAGACAGATTCAGGCAGTTCAAGTTCCTCTGCTGAATGCTGAATAAGGCCGTTCTCTCCAAGGACACCAAGACATATTGCTGTTGAAACAGTTCTCCTCATGCAAATGAACAGATTTAGCATTCAGGTTTTATCAAAAGGAAAAACAGCACCATGTTTTTTATTACCAGGGAAAGGCAAAAAAAGGCTGTTTGATACCTGAAATGCAGGAAACCTCCTCGGAGTTTGGTGTAAGGGATCAAATTAATCCTTTGCAATAACCAAGCAAGTTTTTAGGAAGCCTAAAATTGGATTCAGTTATTCCTAACAGATGACACAATGTCCTAGGAGAAGGGTAATAGGCATTTATTGATTGTGCAAAAGAGCAGAACCCTCTGCAGGTGGATGATGCAGCTAATTGACCTTTGGTATTAAGAGCAGAAGTAATCTGGTTCCTCTGTTTTACTCATCTCCCTTTTCATTGCTTAGTAGGCTTGCAAGGTTAAGGGTAATTCTTTTCACACTGTCTGGAACTGTAAAGACAGCTTTTCCACATTTGAAATTATCAAATCCTGGGTTTCAAGAGCACCAATTTAAACATATACGTAAAAAAAAAAATCTGATCTATGAAATATGATCTATGATCCAGAACAGTAAAGAACAGAGCAGATTCACTGACTGAATCAATATGAATAATACTTGCCTAATCTACTGCATGCTGTTGGACATTATTACAAGTGTGAGAAGAATTTTTTTTTTAACCATGTTTGCATTTTGCATATGCAAGCAGAATAGAAAGAATAGTACTACTGTGTTACTGTCAAGCTGGGTGAAAATTAATTGTGGCAGTATAACTGAAGTTGTTTGTGCTTGTAAGGCCAAATCCTCTCCCTACTATGCATCCAAAATAAATTAGTTACTCAATGGAGGTCAAGAATGAGTTGAAAATATTTCTATGGACCACAGAACACCCATAAAACCAGAATACAGCTGCTGTGCTACACCTGTGGTGGCATTTGCAGCTGCTCTGGCATGTATCTCACATGCAAGAATTTTCCTCATATGCTAAGATTTACAGCTGTCAGAGACCTCCTAGCTTTTCCCTTGCTTTTTTAGACAACACTGGAGCTTTCAGATAACAACTGTAAGCTGCCCAAGCTGACTCTGGAATCCTGCTCATAGGGTGCCCCACATATATGAGTTTTACTATAGTGTTGCTGGGTTCAAAGCTTCCACTTATAGGTTTAAAGAAATCAGTTCAATAAAAGAATATGGCCATAGTTGGAGTTGGATATAGGGACTTGTCTGTACAGCTGAAGAGTAAAATTGATGCCGTTCCTCTTCATACTAAAATGGCACCATCTTGCCCTAGGTACACAAATTCACATGCAAAGGATGTCTATCCTTTTACTTAAAATTTTAAATATATCCAAAAATTCCTACATTTTTAAGTCAAAATGGGTATTTTTTGAGCTAAATATTAGCACAATCCGTTCAGTTCTGAAGTGTGGTTGCTGTGAGCAACTGAACGGAAAAGCCAATTTATGAAAAAAACATGATTTTTCAAATGTCACTCCCAGTTTATAGAATATATTTTGAGATGCACTTCACATGGCAGGAATTTGCAGGCTGCTGTATGAAGTGGAACAGAATGAGCAGATCTCATTTTGAAGATATGCTTTATAAGTCTAACAATGCTGTAAAAGTAATATTATCACACATTCAACAAGGTAAAAGATATATTTTTCAGTATTCCATTTTTGATTCCAAATCTCAGTTGGATTAGACAATCAATAATGATTACCAAACTCCAGTAGCTCTGGAATTCTAGTAACAAACTATTTGACCTTCTTCTCAAATATCAAATAAATATAATATATTTTGAATGTTAGGACATTTAAATCAAGGAAATTCAAGCATAAAACCTGTTTGCATCATTATGTAAAAAATCTGAAAACTCACCATTATGCATTTGAAATTTGAGATGCACCGGTGTATAACACAACTGTTGATCATGGTCTCACAAAAAAAAAAGAAAAAGGGAGAAAACACCACCTTTTCCATAGGCATTTCAGTTCATTTTAGGCATTTCTGGACTTGTGCACTTTTGAATCAAGCTGAGTTTCTGCAACCAAAATGTACAATATTGTTGCAGTTATGACCACAACAAGAATGGGTTAATTTATTTGCTATGTCTCCCATATAATGATCATCATCACAAGAGCAGATTAATCTTATGCCATTTTCTGTTTTCATTACAATCTATGTCACATGAATAAGGTAGCAGAATGTTAATACCACATATTATCTCGGAAAGATAGCTGTATTCTCCATTGCTTTGACCTTTTCAGGGTTCTCTATTTCAATTTGATCTGGAAGCTGATGATTAATGATAATTAGAATAATTAAAACAAGAGGCTTGAAATATAAGTTGTCAAATGAATTTAAAATTGTATCAAATATTTTGTACTACTATATTTCTAACGTTTTCTTTCCCTTTCTCTTCTTTTCTCCATCACTAATTTGCAAGTTTTCATAATAATGGTAAATAAATATATAGCTGTAGGTAAACGGACAGACAGTCTTAATTCAAGACTGTAGATATGACTCTGTCTGATTCGGGAGAAGAGATCCATTTTGTTATGTCTTAAATCTGTCAGAGAGGACAACGTCTGGACTGCTACAAAACAACAACAAAAAACACAAAAGCTTGTGATATGTGAGCTATTCTTTAGACGTACCAAAAAAGAAAAAAAGGAAAAATCAATTTTCAAATCAATAGTATGCTCTTTTGCCCAAACAGCTTTGCTTAACAAAGAGTGAGCATTCCATAAAACAAGGCTGAGCTTTGGATTCAGATCATTAGCTATGATTTCACTATACTGTAGGTGCCACAGGGAAAGGGATCTTTACTTGTCTTTTCCGCCTTACTTTACTGTTTTTTAATTTTGAGAACCTAAACTTCCTACCAAGTTGGCTGATGGGTTAACAAGCGTGTTCATTCATCTGACAAGCAATGGTAGTTTTATAACAGACAGGTTTCCTACCTTCTCCCATGTTCTGTGATTATGTTTTAGAATCACCTTTTAATGTTATATTACAAACACCCAGAATTATTGTTTTCATATGATATGAGCTGGATGCAGATTCAGTACCTGGAGTTATATTAGTTTGCTTTACTTTAATAGGTTTAATTCTAACTCTCCTTTCAGGAGCAGAGTAGAAGCGATAACAAGTAGGATAAATAACATCAAAGTGCTGCAGAAATGGGCTCCTTCTACTCCTTAGCAGTTTGACAAACATCAGGTTTCAGGCACTGAGAAGAAGGTAATGGATGGAGAGCTGAAACAGGAGGTGCACCATTATGTAGAACATATTCTTCCTTCAGAAAAAGTTTCATAAGGGCCTGTTATTAGACCTTACTGAAGTCGAGTCTTACTCTGAGTACTGGCTACATTTCTGTAATGCTATAGCTACACATCTTATGTTAGATGCTGGGCTGCTCTATCTTAATTTAGCACCATTATGTAAACTTTAGTTTATTTTAAAAATATTTGATAATGCTGGGAAGAAAAAGGATAATTTTACTCTGATGTAACTTTTCTAATGTTTTTATTATCTTGGATTATTTTAAATATTTTAAAATTATTTTTGATAATTAATTCCTGACCAACATTTTATTTAGTAATTATTTTCTAGGTCATTATACAATAAACACCAGACTCGTTTTCCTGTTTATCCACTCACATGCATGTGGAATGAATCAAGTATGTTGCATCCATTTAATTAGTTCCAGTAAATGTATCACTCTGCCGTAATCTTGTGTTTGACCTTCCTATGTATTGAAATTGCAATGGTATTAAGTGCATACAATAGTAAATGCAGTTGAAACAGATACTGCTGAATCTAGCTCTAGGACAGCATTACTCAAAGTGAACAGAAAAGATTTTTTTAGGAGATAACCATTACATGAAGGTAGTGGTGGAAAGATTAATGAATATTGATTATTACTAATGATTAATATCTACAAGGAGTTTACATTCGTAAAAGCCTGAGGAGAGCTTAAAAGATAAAAATGCACAGACATTAAATAGCTTGGTTAAATCACTGAGGGTTACACACCCACAAAATGTCTTCAATAATCCAGAAGCGTGTGAAGACCTTGTAACGGTCATGAGGTGGATAGAAGATTTAAGAAGCATTGGGATGACAATGAAATGGAGAAAATTAAGGTTGAAAGTTGGAGGAAGCACTTTCCCAAAGAAAAAGCTTTGCATTTCACTGAATTTGTTTTATACTGTGGCACAGTATTTGCAACCCAATAGATGATTGATATATATATATATATATATTTAATAAACCACAGTCAATATATTGAGTGGTTTCAACAACAGTGCCAAGCCCCACAAATCCTCTCCAGATTCTCTTGTGGCAGATACAGGTCTTCATAAGGAGGGTTTAAGGCTCCCTCCTAAAGTTGCACTGAAAGTGAGAGGGACTACCCTTTCTATCGGTCTGCGACAGACTGCAAGAGAACAAGAAATACTTCTTAACGAATACTCATTCTCTGCATATAATCCCTGGAAAAAGTGGAGAAGAGGAGCAAGACATGGTATGTTCCAGGCAGAGTGATATGATGCATTTATCTGCACTGAGCAGCAGACAAGAGGAAAGTAGTTTTTTTTTTTTTTTTTCCTGTCTTTTCTGTCCGTTATTTAGGTGAGTAGTAGTTATTTAGTTGAATAGTTGAGTAGTTGAGTAGTAATCAAAAGGTGGTTGAACAGAAAGCCAAAGAATCTGAAATGAAGACACCAAAAGGTGGTTACTGAGATGGAAATGAGTTAAATAGGTCTAGATTAATCCAGAAGTGGAGTTAGACACCACGGTGGCATCATTTGCATATCCTGCATACCCCTACCTAATAACCATTTTCTACTTGTCATTAATTTATTCTCTTCCTAATTTATTCTCTTTCCCATTTTTTTCCTAATAAATTTTCCACGATACTTAAAGAAGCATCCTGCCTAATGAATATTAGCCATTCTGTGTATAAAATTTGTGTTTTGAGTAATAAGCATTTCTAGGGAGGAATGGGGGAAGTTACCAGCAAACACCTGAATGGATTTTAGATAGTGAGTACCCCATGTCATGTTTAGTTTAATTCTAATTTGCAACCTTGGGCATAAACTTCACTATATTTTCCATTTTGTCAGGAACAGTCATGAAACTATATTCCATTTGTCTCGAGCAGGAATTTTTATTGCTGTTGATTTAATCTGCAGGTGGGTCAGGTCATAACCCCATAAGAGGGAAAAGTCCCAAGGTTGCAGCGATGATACCCCTGCTTGCAGAAACCCAAAACAGGAAAACAAAGGGCAAGTCAGTCTGTGTCCTCCTTTGTTCTCAGCTGGTTTCTTTATCTAAATTCTAGGTAACTCCACAGATCATCTTCTCATTCTATACAGTGTCTTTCTATGAGTGAGTAAAATGCATTCACATTGTGCCACACAGCACCAGCATGTTGGGACAGACTGATTCTTTTCTCTCTTTAACATATGAAGCACTACAAATGGCAAGGAACTGTATTATCCAGGAAGCTCATCCCTTTAGCTGGGTACAAAAACAGTTTCCAAGTCTCATGCTGTCCATATATAGGTCTCCTGTAACTTTTAATATTTTCTAATATTCAAACCGTTTTTGAGAAAAATTGAATTCTGAAACTGATGAAAATTATGTCCATAACTATTTTGCTCAGAAGTTCCATGATTTGGTAGGGTACTCAGAGTTAAATAATTATGCTTTTGCTGTTCTCGCTAGCATTTCCCCAATTTGTATCAACCTGATTATTTTTCCAAGTTACAATGTATAAAAAACACATACACAAAACAAACAAACAAACAAAAACAAGAAATCCACTGTTCATACCACTTCTCTGCGATCTTGGCTGTTTTTAGCAGATAAATTTTCAAATTCTAAGTACCATGCAGGTTCTATCTGCTGACTATATTCACCTTTCATACAGAGCTTGCTCTTGGCGATGACACGGCATCCTCAGAAGCTACTTGTCCTGTTTTCCTTGGAACTGCAAAAGTGAACATATCTTTCCTTTATATTTTTTTTTCTAAAAAATCTGGGAAGTGGTGAAGACACAGGAATGGAAATGAAAGCCTGCCTCTGCTAAGCTGGCAGATCTCACTTCATGGCACCAGAGCTGTATGGAGCTGTATGTATGCAAAGCATTATTATTATTATTATTATTATTATTATTATTATTATTATTATTATTATTATTTAAGAAAAAGGAAGACTTTAAGGGATTTTTCCATTTTCGGCAAATTATCTTGGTACATTGCCTACATAATGAGCAAGAATTACTGTGAATATTTATAACAGAGTAACTTGATCTGAATAACTTTGTAAGAATATCAAAGAAAGCACTGGCTAATGTTCTACCTCAACCGAAATCACGTTCCTGAGCAAGTTTCACATTGCAATCCTGAAAGATCATAGAATCACAGAATCACAGAATGCCTAAGGTTGGAAGGGACCTCTAGAGGTCATCTAGTCCAACCCCCCTGCACACGCAGAGTCACCTAGAGCATGTGGCACAGGGCTGCATCCAAGCGGGTTTTGATGAGATTTCTTTGGAATTTGTGCTCCAGGACACATGAATAGATTTATTTAAATTTTTAGCAACCTGTGAGCATCTCATGGGCACATGATTTACTAACAGGATTTTTTATCGTTGTTTATTTTACAAGCACTTCGTAAGTATGTTTCACACGACATCTTTCTTATTTCCTCTTTATTATGCATGTTTAGGATTTGCATTCAGATTTTTAAAAATCTAAATCTAAATTAAATTCTTACTCTTTTATTTTCCTAGAAATTAGGCAAATTCACACAGTCATGGCTGCTTTTTAACAAATAAATTCACCTGGGCTATATAAGTTGACACACATCCATAGTCACTCAAGATACTGTCACATTCCAGTCAACTGGTTTATCCTGTTGGTTTTCCAAAATGGCATGCTTAGACTAAAGAACAGAAATAAGTTTTTGTCTTTGCATTTTTTGCTGGAGACTTTGATTTATTGGCAGCAAAAGGACCTGCTTTTGCTCAGCATTTGCCTTCACAGCACACCTTCTCATGTTGCTAGTTGTACATCCTCCCGTCTCCAGCAGATAGTGCTAAATCTCACAGACCAGCACGGGGTCCCACTTGAACTATTCTTTTTGCCTTGACGTGTATTTTAGTGTTTCATAACATCCAGTCTTCAGTATCACACCAGCTAATATGTTCAGCTTTGACCCTGCTTTGAGCAGGATGTTGGACTGCATGATATCCTGAGGTCAGTTCCGATCTGTGTGATTGTAAGATTATAGCTGGTGTAAAACAATTGTGAAATCAAGATCAGAAAGGTCTTATTTACAACTTGCAAATATTTGGAACTATTGAAGCATGCTAGACATAGTTCCAATACCACTCACATTTTAATTATTTCTAATACATGCTGTGATACCCCTTGAATAATTCATGCTTGATAAAAAGTAAAGGCAGGCACACATTAATGCCAATGTGTTTGTGTGTTGCACTGCTGTTTGAAAAACAAACATGTAATTTTTTAGCCTGACTTTCCTTTAAATTACAAAGGAGAATTTTTTATTTATGTTGTTGAAAAAGATATCTGAATCAAGCTTTTATTTGGAGAAAAATATTGATATGAGAAAAAAATATTAATCCCTAGCCTTGAAGCCTTGAAACAACTGATCTTCTCTTCTCTTCTCTTCTCTTCTCTTCTCTTCTCTTCTCTTCTCTTCTCTTCTCTTCTCTTCTCTTCTCTTCTCTTCTCTTCTCTTCTCTTCTCTTCTCTTCTCTTCTCTTCTCTTCTCTTCTCTTCTCTTCTCTTCTCTTCTCTTCTCTTCTCTTCTCTTCTCTTCTCTTCTCTTCTCTTCTCTTCTCTTCTCTTCTCTTCTCTTCTCTTCTCTTCTCTTCTCTTCTCTTCTCTTCTCTTCTCTTCTCTTCTCTTCTCTTCTCTTCTCTTCTCTTCTCTTCTCTTCTCTTCTCTTCTCTTCTCTTCTCTTCTCTTCTCTTCTCTTCTCTTCTCTTCTCTTCTCTTCTCTTCTCTTCTCTTCTCTTCTCTTCTCTTCTCTTCTCTTCTCTTCTCTTCTCTTCTCTTCTCTTCTCTTCTCTTCTCTTCTCTTCTCTTCTCTTCTCTTCTCTTCTCTTCTCTTCTCTTCTCTTCTCTTCTCTTCTCTTCTCTTCTCTTCTCTTCTCTTCTCTTCTCTTCTCTTCTCTTCTCTTCTCTTCTCTTCTCTTCTCTTCTCTTCTCTTCTCTTCTCTTCTCTTCTCTTCTCTTCTCTTCTCTTCTCTTCTCTTCTCTTCTCTTCTCTTCTCTTCTCTTCTCTTCTCTTCTCTTCTCTTCTCTTCTCTTCTCTTCTCTTCTCTTCTCTTCTCTTCTCTTCTCTTCTCTTCTCTTCTCTTCTCTTCTCTTCTCTTCTCTTCTCTTCTCTTCTCTTCTCTTCTCTTCTCTTCTCTTCTCTTCTCTTCTCTTCTCTTCTCTTCTCTTCTCTTCTCTTCTCTTCTCTTCTCTTCTCTTCTCTTCTCTTCTCTTCTCTTCTCTTCTCTTCTCTTCTCTTCTCTTCTCTTCTCTTCTCTTCTCTTCTCTTCTCTTCTCTTCTCTTCTCTTCTCTTCTCTTCTCTTCTCTTCTCTTCTCTTCTCTTCTCTTCTCTTCTCTTCTCTTCTCTTCTCTTCTCTTCTCTTCTCTTCTCTTCTCTTCTCTTCTCTTCTCCTCTCCTCTCCTCTCCTCTCCTCTCCTCTCACTTCCTCTCCCTTCCTCTTCCAAAATGGTAAACTTGCACAGAAGCCATTTTTTTTTTCATGAAATAACCATGAATTTTGAAATAGGCAGTTCATTTATGGGGGTATCATGGCCAAATTAGTCCATGTGCAGTAAAAATGGTATTAGCAAGGGCCAGAACAGTATTACTGGGTTTGCAGAGCATAGTGACACTAAAGACTAATGCCTTGACCAGATGAGTGTGTGCTTGGAGCCTGTTTCTGCCCTCCAGTATAAACAGACCACAAAACTGACATCAATATGGAGTAAAGATACCAGCTTATTGGAAAAGGTTAATCGTGTCATGGGAAGACAGTCCTCATTTCCTTCCCCTGCATACTCATTTCAAATGCAGTGTTTTGGATCACACATACAACATCTGCTGTGTGCTCTGTGGAAACCAGGCAGAAAAAGACATAAATAAGAGAGAAATAAAGGAAAAATGATTCCTTAGCACTTTTTAGGAGATCCTGAAAAGTATGCAAATGGATGTCATCAGATGGAAGGATAAGCAAAAAGAAAAACCCATGCTATTCTCTATTATTGTCTTCCAGAGGGCTTTAGGTTTCCCAAAAAAATTCGGGAGGAAGATTTTCCTCTCAGAGGAATCCCTCTCATTAGATATACCCCTTCAGCAAACTCTTCCTGTAGTGAAGACTATTTTTCAAACCTCAAGGCAGGGACATTTTTTCTCCTTCTCTCCTTCAGCGAATTTACTGCTTATGAAAGTGCTGGCTCAACAGTCCTGAGGTTGAAGTTGTTATCCACAACATTAATGAATAATGCAACATAGGCTCTCAAACTGTTTCCACAAAATGAATGAGGTTATTTGGGTCGTATCGAAACTACTAAACAAATTATAATTTGTATAACAAATGTCTTTTCTATAACAGATACTAGTAAGTTGTAGAAGAAAAAAATACATATATATTTTTACATTTAAATAACTCTGAGAACAGTTTCAGCTTTTAGGATTTAGCAAATACACTGAAAATGAGACAGCTGCTGCATTTGTGATCATTTTTGAAAGGCAGATTGTTATTAACAATATTGAGATAAGGAGCTTTGGAGAATTTGTATTTTTTATGGTTGATATCTGAAGTGGAGACAACACAAATGCCTTCTGTTCTTATGCAACAGCTTATGCAGATACAAATACTATTCAAACAAAAAGGTATCACAGTTGCTGTTGACTATAATGTATCATAATATTGCGTAATATATATGCTTTTTTTAGACCTAGATTAAAAAAAAGTTTAATGGGAAGAAGCATAATGGTAAACTACTGATGTAAGAATTGCTGTCTTTAGAAATTACAATTCTAAAAATTATATTTCTTACTTTTCAAGCATTTTAAAATAAAAAATAAAATCTCTCCTTATCTAAAGTTCATCAGTATTAAATCTGCTCTTTTCCCTAAACACAGTTCAGCATACATGACTTATTCTTTACAGGTATATTATTTCTCCTTGTCAGTCCTGAAGAAATTAGAACAGTGCCATGAATCATAAATAGCAAAGGTAACATTTCATGGAATAAATGTATGCCTGATACAGATAAGAATATCTTTAGATAAAAGTAAAGATAAATTTAGGTTAAATGTAGCAGGATAAAACCATCTAATTTCAGTTTTTATCATCTATAATAACATCAACATTTATCGAGTTTAAAGTTCTGCTGGCAATGTATGTATAAAAGGCTGGGGAAGGAGCAGAAGATACTATATTCTGATTCTAAAGTAGGAATAAATAATTGTCCCCCTTTTTTTCTTTTTATTTAGAAGATTGAAATCGGAAAAAAAAAGAAGAAAAAAAGGAAAAAATAAGGGCTTAAATAATTTCAGGGGTTTGTGCAATTTCCTAGAAAATTTCTTAAGATACGTTCTGACCATCTCTTCTCTCATAAATAAAAAAAGAAAAAGAGGAGAAACCCAATAGTCTTCTCCTCTTTGCTCTACAAAAGTAATTTTCTAACCGAAAAACTTCAGACATTGTAGCAGATAATTTAAGGACTGGAAAAAGAAACAGCTTTAGCTGTTGTCCATCATTCAAACAGATCTTTGATCCCCTTCTTAGTATTTTTTTATTATTTTTTAGCAGTAAGTAGCCTTTGAAATTGATAATACTTGTATCATTTCTAGTGGGCAAGTGACAACATTTTTAGAGCTCCCAATATCTTCTAGTAGCTTGTGAAATGAAAGATGCCATGTGGAAAGACAGCATTCTCCAACTTCAGAAATTACTATTTGTAGCATAAACAGCTTGGGACTTCAAACTAGTTCAATATTTCTGTAAAAATGTTGTGAAAATCTATGTCCCTCCCAACTTACCCAATGTTTAGCTAATGAACATGTAGGTAGCTTAAATTAATTAATGCATTTTAGTCATAGCGCAGTTCTGCCCAGCTAAGCCTCTCTACACTTAAAAGACAGTCCTTTAGCAAGCTGCTTGTCTTAGGTTTACCTTTGCATTGCTGAGGCGACTTAAGACTGCCTAATGCTTTGAATCAGACCAAAGTCATTTTTCCTGCCTTGGCACAAAGCCTCACTCGTTCATTATAACTGTTTCCTTCCTTTACAACACCTCGAATGAACAACTACCTTCTCTCCCCTCCCTCCTGAATATCGCAGATTTCTTAGGAACAATAGTGCAAACTATTGCATGCACTAGCCCTGTGAAGACACAATATAGATTAAGGTTCTTGTACGTATATCTAGTAGAAAGTGTAGCTCATGGACAGGCATTATCCTTATTCCAAATACTCTCGCTATTTGAAGACCAGAATCAAACAAAATAATCCTCTCACTCCTTTCAGAGTAGCAGGATTGCTACATCGTCAAGTTGGTATTTTCACAGACATGAAACTATGTATATATGTAGAAGTTCTCTGAGATGAGAGGGAGGCAAGGGCCTGGGGTGATGGGGTTAGATGGATGTGTTGTGCCAGACTACCAGAACTCCATTTTGTTTAAGGTAGAAATGCCTCGGGGAAAGTGTTCAACATCTCCTTGGGTAGCTGCCACAGCACAGTCATGGTCTCACGTCTTTACTGCTAGCTGGCAAACCTCAAAAAAAAGGAGAATAGGCATTTGTGAGTGCCAGAGACACTTTCTGACTGCGTCCTTGCTAGTTATAGTTCTGGAAAAGAGTAGCAGATACTTTGGACCACTGCCTTTGGGATCAGTTGAACTGGAAAAATAGAATCACTGGGAAGCTCTGAAACACAAACAACATGCTAGAAGATTATCTGAATGGTTATGGACAGGTCTGTATGTGCTTTCACATCTTGCATCTTAAAATACAGTTCTGGTATGTAAGCATATCTTTACCATTGAAATTGACTGACACAGGTTTTTTGATAAATAAAAACTCCTCGTACTAAAGGTAGGTGGAAGAAAAGCCTTCTAATTTCTAATATTCAGGATCCCAAAATACAAAATACAGTTGTCAGGGCACTGTATGTGTTACCCACTGGGCGTTGGACTGCCTGGGCTCAGAGATGACTTGGCAAGAGCAGGTGTGAGGCCTTGAGGAGAGCTCACCGAGGAAGCCCTGCTCACAAACCTCAAAGGGTTTTTGCCACAATCAATCAGCTCTGCTAAAGGAGCCTCAGCAGTGACGTTGCTCTTTCCAGCACACAGACATGTACACGGAGACACACACGTGCGCATACGCGCATACACACCGTCTGCTCAGGTGCTCCTGCTCTAGAAGTAAAGCAACTGGGCAGTGGCTTCAGGTAAGAGCAAAGCCTTCCTCATGCGGTTTAGCACTTCAGTAGAAGGAGGGTAAGAAACTAACTAACGTGCACCAAAACATGTTCCCCTAGCTGCCCCTCTAGCAAACAATATCTTTGTACTGATACTTGGGCGGGGGGGCACATTGTCTATTTCTTCTGTTGATATCTATTACCAAGAAAAATTCTGTAGGCTGCTTCTTCGAAGAGTGGTTGGTCACTGCCACCCCTGACTGTGATGGTGGACAGTAGGGATAGAATTTAGATGTAGATTTAACTTTATAAATAACCTTTAATGAAATGATGTATGAATATAAATTTGGTATATTTGCAGATTCACAAAGGTCAATATGAGAAGTAAAAGCCAGGGAAATTGCTGCAGAAAAGTTGGTGAACTTGAAAATACAAATATGAAAAAGTTTGTCACGTAGCTGATTCTTGTATTTTACTAATGCATAATTTGATATTCTTTCAAGTTAGTATCAGTTTGACATCTCTAGTGTGTCCTTCCTATTTAAATTCTGGTCTCCTTTGAACAACGGCTGCCTCTGTGACCTATAATGACATTTGAAAGGCTGAAGAATAATTAGTGAAATAAAAGTCTCATAATTACTATCTAACACCTTCCCACACAGAACCATTTTTATACACAGAATACTTCCCATTGTTGATGCTTTTTTCTTTTTCTTTTCTTTTCTTTTCTTTTCTTTTCTTTTCTTTTCTTTTCTTTTCTTTTCTTTTCTTTTCTTTTCTTTTCTTTTCTTTTCTTTTCTTTTCTTTTTTTTTCTTTTTTTTTCTTTTCTTTTCTTTTTAAATGCCTAGGCATAAAAAATAAATGCACTGACAGGAGTTCTGTAACTGTATCATGTGATCTGAATATTTCTAGATAGAGATTGCATCAAAATCAATTACATTTTTACTGATCAATCACTTTTACTGACAAATAGTTGAGTATTCCTGTCATAAATATGTCTTTAAAAATACAAGGAAGAGATGGAGGAAAAGAAAAATACTCTTTGTAACCTGTTCTTTAATGGAATGCATTTCTGTATAATTTTTAAAAAACATGTCTACTAAATCTGAACACAGTTATACCTACTGTTCACATTCCCAGCACATAATAATGTCACAAACAAGGTCTTCTTTTTGTCTAATTTGAAGACTTTATGTAAACTAATGGAGAAATTAGAGGAGAAGAGACATAAGGATGTCATTTTCTTTTCTTTTGATTTTTCTTTGATTATAAATTTTGATTATAATAAATTTTATTTTATAATTTAAAACAACATGCTATGTTTTGAGATCAGTGGTCGTTATTCATTCATACTTTTATGCTCCTTACTGAAACAGTTCAACCATCTCCCTTTCAGATTTTAGGATTACATCCACTTAGCTGAGGAATTGATACACCTATGTATGTAATCCATAGCTGAGCTACTCCTATGCATTTTTTCTTTAAAAAAAACAAGTAAAAATATTTATTTTTATGTAGACCTCATATATAGCAGAAAAAATGTGGGTCCATATGTCACATTTGAACCTTAAATGTTGAAATATCAGAAGAAGATGTTTCTATCAAAATATAATTTTAAGACCACTTTATAAATTTTGGATAATTTTTAGACTATTATAACTGGCAATATTGCAACAGTGTAAAGGCATTAAGTATTGACTTAAATGTTCTTGAAAGTCCCTGTGGATTTGAGCAAATTATGAGGAACACTAATAGACATATATTTTCTTTCATTAACCAAATAAAACTTAGCTTCTCATAAAAGTATCACAAGGGAAAAAAAATGGATTTTGATTCATTTCAGGTGTTCCCTTATTTGGGGTTGATTGGTTACACGTTGCTGATGTGACTCAGGCAGGGAAGAGTGCCTGCATGTCTATGTCCCTGTCTATCACTAGAATATAAGCACCAGCAGCCCGTGAAGAGGGCACCAAAAGACAAAGTTAAATGGTCTGTTTGCATTATATAGTACTTCATACAAATTATGTAGCCTGGTGAAGACAAGGCTAAAGATGAATCTAACTGTAGTCTTCCATTCTTTGAAGGGGGTGATCACAGCAACGATGATGCCAAATAAAATTTTCTGTCTGATGAAACTGAAGAGAGCTCGGATCAACAGAGCCTGTCAACTACAGCTCGGATTATAAAACAGAACTTACCTTGGTGTGAACCTAAGATGGCTGATATCCTTATCAGCTTCCTGATATTAGCAATGATGAAGTGGAGATAAAATGTCCTATAGGGTAAGACTAGCTTTAAAACCTATGGGTCCACAATACTATTAATTTGGAAAAAAAACTACAAAAACCATCTGATATTGATCACCTCTTAGGAGAAGATCCATCTTTTCCGGAACATTAACTTTTTGCAATTCCCACCAAGGATAAGATTATTAGTGGCGGAGAATACTCGTATTTTAGGATTTTATTGCTGTTTTTATATTGATTAAGGTTGACTGCAATGCCATGATTCTTTAAGTTTTAGAGGTGCTTATATTTTTTTATATACTGGCTTTTTACCAGTGTTTATCATAGCTAGGATATATTTTTACTGTGTTCCTCTACAGCTGGAAATAACCTATTAAACCACATTAAAATGAAAGATTATTGCTTGCTGTGCAGCCTGGGATTGGAATTAGATCTCTAGCTGCTCCTGTCAGAACACATCTGTCTGAGATAACGCTGAGTGAAAATAGGATTTTTATTTAGTGGAAACTGCAGTGGGGAGGAGAAAGGGCCTATGTGCGAAGAAGTTACTGAATGAATAGAGATGTGTTGATAAGGTAAGAGATGTGTGTAACATAATATCTCTGTTCTAGTTCATAATGAATCTGCAAGGCTTCAGAGGTCTGATGACAAATTAAGCATATAGTCTAAGTAAATTTAAAAAAAAAATCAAATATGTTCATTTTTGAGATGTGGTAGTTTTTTGGGGCAGCACAGTTTTTATTGTCATTCAGGTCATTTCCCTTGGGGGCTTTCATTCAAAGTCTATCACATTTCATAAAACTATATTGCATCTGTAAAAATGAGAAAAATGTGGAAGAAAGTCTTTGGAATCTAAAGAAAAACATCCCCAAATTATAAATTTGAGTTGTTATAAGTAAAATTTAGGTTTATGTGGATGGGATTTGACTACCAAAATTCAATAGCTTGTCCATATGGCAACATTGACATTCCTTTCATGAACAAAATTTGACTGTGTGCTTTTTAAAACACAATTTATTATATTCATAAAATAAAAAGGAAATATTGAGTAGTAGTCTTTATTAAATACATCTGATTTATGTACCTTTGTGGTCAATATGCATAAATAGAACAATGTTTTTGCTGAGAAGAGGATTCACTTAGAATTCTATACATAGACTATTATCTTATGCTTTAAATATTTATTTTTTTTAACACGCAAACTTGGATAAATAAGGTATACCTAATGAAGTCTATGTACTAAGTAGAAAAGCAGCTTAGAAATTCTTAAATATCTAGAGTGTTGTTCTTAGCCAGGATAAAAAAGTATTGAATTGATAACCAGCTCAAGAAACATTTTAGTAAACAGTAGAGACCATAGAAGGAATCAAAGGAATAAAGGGATCAACAAGAGTTTATCTTAGAAATAAAAACGCAATGAAATGAACTGAGGTCTCTCAAAGCTGAGTCAGATCTCACAAAGCTTTTGCTTCCATTGAGGATAAATGCATACAATTTGTCAAAATTATATGACATTATTATAATTATTGAAAAAGTTACATGACAAAAGTGCACCTTTGCTTGACCAAAAAAGCAGTGGCAATATGGATGCTGCCTACAAATTAATAATGTGTCCAGGCCTGTTTAGCTTGGAGAAGAATGAAGAGCATCTTATCAATATGTTTAAATATCTGAAGTAGGAGTGTAAAGAGGGCCAGTGTCACAACGAGAGACCATGGGCACAGACAGAAACATGGAAGGTTCTATATGAACTTGAGGGAAAATATTACTGTGAAAGGGACCATACACTGGAACAGCTTGCCCAAAAAGGTTGTGGAAACTCCTTCCTTGGAGACAGCCAAATGCGCCCTGGACACAATCCTGGCCAATGTGCTCTAGGTGACAGTTAGAGCAGGGCAAGTTGGGCTAGCTGATATCCAGAGGTCCCTTCCAACTTCAGCTGTTCTGTGATTCCATGATAAATATTTGGAATAAAATGAACACCAGCAATATCCTATAACCAAATTTTTATCTCCTGAGGCATATTCCATGCATAAGCATGGAATAGTTTAATAGTAAGTAGAATAAATAATAAGAGGAAGAATATAGAGACATCCTCTTCTACTTTGAGGTGAAATGTTCAGTACATGACATAAATTATGAAATTTCCCTAGTACTTTATATGGCCATCACTGTAGTTTCTGCTCAGCAACTCAATTTTTTCTCTAAAACAGTTCATTTAAATAAGCTTGTGTATTTACATGAAAATGAGAGATTGGGGTCTCTTTGGCAGTTCAGAAATTTCTCTTCTTAACCAGATCCGTATGATTCTATTAAGTTTTGTGTAACCGATATTATTGTGATAGCTGAGCTCTTTAGAAACATCTACAGCTAAAATGGTTTGCAAACAGGCTGGGTGCGATATCAGTGCAGCATGAAGGTTTCTCACAATTCATTTGTGTATTGAAATGAGTCCTATAACAGATGAGTGCCCCGCAGACAGCTGAGAATCATAGCAAATAACTTCTTTTTTTTGTCATATGAATGGGTAAAAAAACCCCTCGGCCATACATGATATATTGATGCACTGACATTCTGTACTTTCTGTCTGTAGTGCTGCACTTTTATGCTTTTAACTATGGCTGGTGTCAGTGCCTATTGTGGCAAGTGTTTGAATGTTTGCCATATTACATGTATTTGACTGTTTCTTCATTGGCGAGCTGAGAAATCACTTGGAGAGCAAAGGAAAATAGAAACATTGTGCATGTCACGGTCTAGTCCAGCTAATCCAGTACTTGACCTTAGCAGAGAAAAGAGAAGCAAGCTCATACTTTGAAAAAGCAAGTATTAGAAATGGCGTAACACTGAAGCAACATTCTGAATATTTTAATATTCAGTTAGATGACATGTGCAACAGAGAAGGAAAGTGTACATTAAATGGCAAATAATAAAAAGTATCAAGATTTATTTTTCCCCTTTAAAGGCAACAACATTTAAAAAGAAGACCATTTTAAACTCACAGAAATGCATATACTCTACCATGAGGATACTGCAGAGGAGCTACAGATCCATAATGTCACATCAGGATCTGCAGAAAACTGAAAATATGTATTCACACCATATTGATAGGTAAACAAATCAGATATCTACTTTCATGAGTATAGGGATTAGATCAAGCATCCACTAGACATCTATGAACATCTTCATTTCTAAAATTTGATCAGATCTATCCACTCTAAAATGGCTAATCCCTACAATGCCTTTGTTGACTATATGAAGACAGATGTGTTAAGATGAAAAGAGAAATCAATGTAAAGTCGCAAAGAGAAATCAAATTTTAAAGGAATTTTGCCCTCTATAAGGAATGCAAGCACAATGTTATGGAAACTGCATATAAAGCATGCCAGTAAGTGGTAGAGACCTTCACTGAGCAGAAGGGACAGTTCAGAATATTAATTAATCCCTGGCTAGCTGAAGAAAACAATCTTGTTAATGAAAAAAAAATCCATGCAGTTTTTCTAAGGTAATAACAACACAGAAATAAGGAGCTAGATTGTCATCAGTGTGACCAAAAGCATCTGGAACATACTTATAATACTTGCTCGCAATACCAGATGAGTCAAACCCCCTCCAAACTTGTGCCAAGGAGAAGCAACTGTGAAGATTTATGAAGTAACTGGTAGCTGAGGATCATCAAATATATGACTTTTTAAGAATAGTGTTGTCAAACTTGTTCAGTGTGTCAAATTAGAAATACATGTTAATTAATAGTGAGATATGCAAGATTGTCTCAGGAATATTTTCTTGGTCGAGTTTAATGTCAAACCATATTCCCAAAGCCTTGCTGAGAATCTATTTAGGTCCAGCAAGCTCTTCCTATGTGATCTGCCTGCCAAGTTACTCAGACTGATTAGCTCTAATCTCTGCAGATGTAAATGCTACAGATGCCCCAATCTAGCCTGAAGAGATAGCAGAGAAATAGTCCATATCACTTTGGAGTCATTGGATTTAGACTGCTGAATTCTAGAAATGAACATGTTATTGTTTCTCAGTTTATTCAATAGTAACTTTACCAACAAATGAGAACACATTTA
The DNA here is from genome assembly GCA_013389825.1 of Crypturellus undulatus. NCBI lineage: Eukaryota > Metazoa > Chordata > Aves > Tinamiformes > Tinamidae > Crypturellus > Crypturellus undulatus. The sequence goes on from VWPW01021686.1 coordinate 2,498,903, forward strand.
CATGATCAAGTAATATATTTAAAGACATAAAGGTAGGATATATCTGATCTGGAAACCTTCTCTGTTTGCCATCTTATCCATACCAAAATCAGTATCTCACTGCAGCTGCACTTTCCTTACTCGTATGATTAGAAATGGTTATTGAAATCCCCTGGAACAGAGAAATTATCTTCCTTTCTTCTTCTCTTTTCTCAAGACTTAACACTAGAATCCTATCATATTACTTTAATGCAGTCCTCCCTTAAACATTAGGGAGAATTATAATAGAGAAGAAACAATGTATTTAACAAGTATACATTTCACCTTCTAAGACTTCATATAAAGTTGACACATAGGTGTATGAAAAGGACTGCTGTGAGGATTAATTGCCAAGACTTTGCAATTATCACCTCATGCTCATAGAGTCAGGAAATTCCATCACACACATGACATTCCCCATATTGCAGAAATATAACACAAGTGAATGGTTGAAACAATTATTTTTGGTTGATGCTTACTTCAATTCCTGTATGTTTTAAATAAACCTAGGTTAAAATTCAAATTGTTTTCCACAGAGGCTAGGACCAAAGAATGTGCTCAGCCCCTGCAAATGAAGACCACAAATTTTGCTGCTATGGAAGCCCAGGGCCTACAGAAGACTACACAGAGACAAAAAGAAAAATAAAGCAAAAGAAAACAGACTTCTTAGGTTTTCAACATATTAATCTACACTGAATCTTCAGTTATTATATATTAAAACACTTTAGATGTTGATGTACTGAAATATTTTACACACTCTTTTATGTAGAAATGTTAATCTGAATGCAATGCATATAAACGGAAAAAATAGGGAAATCACAGGTAGAAGTGTAATGTAAACATTCTCATTCAAATCAATACTAAGGTTCAGTACTCTCTTGAGCTGTCCCAGTTTTGAGGCATGTTGAGTATCTTTTTAGCACATAGAAAGTTCTGATGTGTGAGGAAAGGGCACTCTTCTGGCCATGCACAGGTAACGTAAACACACAAAAAAGTATGACTAAGAATCAGATCTCAAGAACATTTCTTAAATTCAACTAGATGCCATAATATCAGAAGATGAGAAAATATACCTGTGCCCTGTTAATATAGTTCTGATAGATAGGACAGTATCACCTTCTTGACTAATACTGCTTCAAAACAACCTGCCAGGAAGGCCATTAATAACATTGATTACACTGAGTGCAAAAAAGCCTCTGTATGTCCCTTCTGAACCTATTTTTCTTTAACATCCATTCATACCTCCTCTGATCTTTTGTGCTAAAGCTGAGAAAATAACCTAGGAGGCATTATCTTTCCTATTATGATTTCTACACTACTATTGTAGTCTCTCCAATTTTCTTCTTTTTCCTGTGAAAAAACAAATGTTTTTGACCCATCTTAAAATTCATTCTTTCTTTTTATGAAAAGTGCTACATAAGTACAAGATATTGCTATTATAATGACATTCTTTTGACTTTGTTTGATTAGGTTCATTTCTTCAGTCGGTAATGAAATTCAGTATTAGATCAGAGAGCCCTGAAAATTTTCTTTTCAATCCAGTATGCGTTCTATCATTTACATCTTGCCTAAAATCATCTCAGTTTTTCTTCTCTTTTCACACCCTTCTAAGCGACTGCAATTCATCCACACTTTCTTTGGAACTTTGGTCAAAGTCCTAGTATTTCACCTAGTACTGCCTGAAACAAGTTGACAGGTCTGTGGTAGTAGTGGGGAGCTGTTCTCTTCTAAATATTAGAGTAGTGAGAATATACGATGAATACTAAATGACTCATTTGCTTCGTAATCCAGCAGTGCTGCCCCTTTCCTCAGCTACTTTTGAATTTTAAAATGGTGGAAAGAAAAACAAACAAAAACCTGTCTTTTATGCCCAGTTCAGGAGTGATTGCATGCTATAACAAGGCTAAAACCTACTGTGTCACCTCAAAGAGAAAACACTTGTCCGCATGAAAGATTCTCTTTTAAGGCATTTGTCTGGAGCACTTTGTTTCCTGGGGCTGGTCCCACAATTCATCAGGTTAAACAAGGGTTTTCTGCATTTGACTCTGTTCACCATCCCTTGAGCTGTGTCTCTTCCCTCAGAACCCTCATCGGACCATTTATTGTTATATATTTATCCATTTATCCTCAAATGCTTTAATCATTTATTGTTATCCTAAAATGCTTTAATCATTTAGAGTTGTTTTATTTTGTGCAGTGCATTAAACACCCCATCCCCTGTGCTGTGGTGACAAGCACTTGCGAGCTGAATGCAAGTGAGAATGCAAGAGAATATTGGCAGGCTTCAGCAGACAGATTTAACTGGGACCAAACAGAGCTTAAATCACCAGCCACCTCTTGACTGCCACTGTCCCCATCAGGCCACATCACTGATGCTTCCATAACGTGGCATCCCAACATGGCTGACAACACCTCTTAGCAAAACTGATAGTGTCACACATGCTTTTATGCAGCAGTTCTAGAGTTTAGATGATATTCTATCCCCTTAAAATTGCCAAAGTCTGCCTCATCTGTCAGAGTTATGATATTTTCTGAAAGGTCACTCTCCCTTAAGCAATATGATAAATTAGTTCTATTCTTTATTTCCTCTTCCCCCTACCCACTTAGAAAACCCTCTAAGTGAGTATGGAGAAATACAGCACTTTCCTCATATACCTAGTCACTGACCAAGTAAGGTATAGAAATCAAGCAAAGTATGGACTAGAGGTTTTCAAATATATACATATATATTTCAAATATATATGGGGTTTTTTATTTTCCCCTCAACTCAGAGATTTCCATAGGACTGTCAGGAATGAAGTCAAGATTCATTAACACAAATGAGAGACAGCAAAAGTTATTCTCCCAAGACCAAACTGTGAAAAGCTGATGTTCAAGCCCTTAGAGGCAACTTCTGTTCCTCTGTAAGAAAGGTTCGCAGAATCTACCTACTGCTTGGACAGGCCTCTTGTATAAATCCTTATCATATACTGTCATATACTCCAAACTGGAACAAAAACCTCACCCTTAAATAATCTAAGAATTAAAACAAAGACAATATTTTAATCTCTTTTGACATTAAGATACAAGACTTTTTGAGAAACCAAACTTTGTTACTGCTTTAGAATAAGATGCGTTAATAAACAACTTAAAAACATTTAAATTTTTGCTTCATCATTTCTGTTACTGTCCTTGATGGCTTATGGCTCTGGGTTATCATAATTTGGACATTCTAACTTTGGAACTCTTTACACCTAGATTTTTCTCTTATCGTGAAATGATAGGCTTAGTATTGTCAGTAGACTGATTTTTAAGTTTTGTAACATTTATTATGCCCTTAAGAGAAATATAAAATACTGATTGTAGTAGTTTCCTAAACTTAACCCAATTCAACTTTTTAATTTTCTGTCTCCTTCCTAACTTCCAGGGTTAATGTTATTCAGCAACTTCTGCAAAGGGCAGAACTTTGATTTTGTTATTATATATTAAATGTCATGAGAAATATTTTACTGCATTTTCTCCTGTCAAATATAAAGCCAAAAGAAAAAAACCTAAAGAATGCAAGAAAACATCCAATAAAAACACCCAATAAATACTCCACAAGAGTTAAAAAAAAAAATTAAGAAATGTTGTGTTCTTTAAATTATGTTTAACAGTAGAGTATAAAATTCAGTGCAGATATACTGAACCACACTTTGAATTTGAGATTGAATTAAAAAGAGATGTTATCCTGTCAAGGAAATATTCAGTAGAAAATTGAACCATAGCAGTAAAAGTGAAATCAATTGGTAGCACTTTAGACAGATATGCTTTTGGTACTTGCATACCTGTTTATAGAGGTCTTGTTCTGCACGACAAGGAAAATAAGCATTAGTTAAACTAACATTTTAGTGCTTAAGAAGTAAAGGTCTCTAATTCCTGAAAGTATAATGTGGCTTTGTTACCAATATTACCTACAAAGTATTATCAGAAGATCAGAGATCAGAAGATCAGAAAAGTACCCCAAGGAAGGGGATCAGAGAGGCAGGCAGAGGTGATAGAGATGCATAACTTCCAGTGCACATTATTGCCAAGATGTTGTACTCAGTAGCAGAGATAAAAGTAGGTAACCTCCTTAGCGTGGGTGTTAGGGAAAAAAAAAAACAAAAATATCTGACACATGCAGGTAAGCTTCTGCTTAATGCAAAGCAGGTCCAGATATCCCACTGCTCTGCACAAGCACATAGTCAAAGATAAAAATGCAAATTTACTTGCAACACAAGTGGTACTCAACCTCGAAGTTGCTTAACCCCTGTTGCAAGTGCCCCTTCATTCTACTCTCTTTCTTATCATATTTTGGTAAGTAGGTTTTAAAGGTGACAGGAAAGGTGTGCATTTAAGGTTAGGGTCACCTTTAATTTACGCATTAGAAATCAGCACATTGATATTAACTTTTTTGTGTGTGAGAATATTAACAAAACATTCCAGAACTACAAACGGTTTAGGCTTGCACGTAGGAGGCATGTTCATGTTTTTCTTAATGTTTGGCTTAGTAAAAGGCAACCTTAATGTTAACAAAAAATATCACACCTCAAAATAAAATCATATTACTTATAAAGCAAACAGGACTCCTGAACTAAGCCAATATCAGTCTTCTTGTGCTCGTGCATGTGTGTACCAGTGATATTCTAACAAAGCTCTCTCCAGGAATCACTACTTTTCACCTTCTTCACATTAGTCTCTAAAGCAAACAACTTTGAAAGTTAGGTTTTTATCCTGAACAAAATCAGGCATGGCCTCATGATCACCCGATGGGTGATGCTTGATTAGCTACACATTTGTTTTAATTATCCACCTGCTTTCAATTAAGTACCGGGAAATCCACCCTGTTAACAGTACAAGCTAATTGCCCTTGTACATAAACAAAAGTCCCTTTTCTCACAGGTTGTATCTGAAGGATAAACCAGTTAAAATATATATTTTCTTATATTTTTCTTAAAATGTTATCCTAACTATAGGTTAACAGTAGTAATAAAATATTTTAACACAGTCTATAAATGAAGGAGTACTGTGAACCTAAAAACAAGTCCTACATCTCACTGTGAGGATCTACTGAGAGAAATTCATTTTAGGCAGTAAGAGTTCCATCTTGAAAGCAGTACACAGGTGGTATGTGATCTTAAATATCCAACCCTGCCCTCCAAGATATGGATATCTTTGTTCCATATGTTGCTTTGAAAACATGTTTTTTAATGGCTGTAAGATCAGCTGCTATAGCCAGCTGTAAGAATATTCCTGATGATCTCCAGATGTGTAAAGTGATACTGCACATCTGAATGCCAGATTTTAGAATCTGAAGATAAAATATTAAAAATGGATTTTAAAGAACATAGAGATACCTAAGATGTCTGGATTATTTTCCATTGGCCACAATTTAGTGTTTTCCGTAAAATACTGTGGACGTATTTTATTTCATAGTTCTTTCCTCTCCTTATACTACAACATATTGGGAAAAAAAAAAGAATACAGGCAATATAAAACATTAAAAAAGATCTAAAGAAAACTGAAAGTAGCACTAGGTAGAATAGTGTATCTTTAATAAAAATAAAAGTAAATAGGAGCTGTTGTGCATTTTACAGCATATAAAGAAGTAAATTTTACAAAATACATTATGCATTTGTATTTAAATGGGCACTACAATTTTTATCTTCAATGGAAAATAAAATGGAACAAAAAATCCAGCACTAATAAATGAAACAGCATATAATACAAGGACACTGAACTGTGGAAAAGATGTCTGTTTTTTACTGTAATGCTGGTCAAAATGTAAATTGCAATCAGATTGTACGTAAAAGAGTCCTAGACACTAAGATTCCTATGAAATCATTTTTGGAATTCTGCCTATTCTGGAAAATAATAATTTCAGAGAGAAAAGGGATGTGCTATTCATTTTCTTCATTCTGAGAATGTTTACAGCACAGAGTAGAAGATGACATATAGAAGGAAGGTATTATACTTGATAGTTCTTATATACTGGTTGTAAGAAAGCCTGCCATAAGATCTAATTATCAAGAATTGCCTTTTCTGCCCCAAAGCAATCATTTTGATGACAGTCTTCTATGCACTGTAAAACAAAATGGGAAGTCTGTGCTATATAAACTGGCTCAGCGCTTCCTTTTACTTCCTCTGATATCAGTCTCCCCATCTCATTTATTTTCCACACATTAATGGTAGCAGTCACCTTGAGCTGGTGATGCAGAGTAATTTTCACAGAAACCTTGATCAGAAACCATAAATCAGCCTGATGTGCTTTTATGGTCTAATAACATTCTGCCTGCTCCTACAGGCCCTTATGTAAAACTGCATTGCGGAAAACCCCTCGGATTGGATTTTTCACACGTGCTCTTCTATGCATCTGTATCTGTAAGACACAAACTGCTTGCAACCTAATGACATTAATATATTATTGTTTGAACCTGTGAGCATGACAACATTCAAATATCACTAGCAAATTTCTATGCAGGTGCTTCTGTGCTTTGCTGTTCTCTGCTTTTCCCATTTTAGCTCTCTGAGACGAGCTTTTTTAATCCTGCTATTCCACACACGCTGCATCAACAGGCAGGGCAGGCAGAAGCCGACTGCTTTGTCTAGCTTAGAAAAGGCTGGAGCAGCAAACCGCTCTATGGCTGGTGCCTCCTATATCAGCAAGGGAATGTTTATACTGCTTAATAGTATAAAATCCTTATTTCCCATATCTTCATATATATAAGACATATGTATGAATATAAAGCACTTTAAACATAAATGTATAGAGAAATTGTCAGAAACTCAGCTTCTGATTTGATTTGCTGGCATGCAAAAGCCCGGGCTAAGGGAGTTACGTTGAGCTGAATCAAGACTGTGCCTGGACCGATATGGATATCTTACTCCTCAGAAATGCTGTGCTGAGTCTGATGCTGAGGAATGTTTATAGAAACAACCAGATTTGTTTGTGGGCTGAGAAGTCTGATAGGTCTAGCTTTGTTTTATACTAAAGATGGAGCTTTACCAATGTATGAAAACTGTGGGGCCTGGGTTGGAAGGTGCTGCTAGCTCTGGTTTTCACCATCTGAGTTAAGTAGACCTAATTAGAGATGTACCAGGCAAGGAGCCCATTCACAGCAACTGCCATTTAAATATTTGCTATGCAGTAAGGACTGAAAGAGAACAGAGCGAATAAGACTTATGGTTTCTAATGGAAAGGAAGATGGTTTGAAAGAGGAAAAGAGAGAGAAAGGAAGGGCCAGGAGGAGAGGGAAACTGGAGCCTCAAAGAATTGAAGCGGCAATGATGAATTTCTCCTAGCTTAAAACAAAGACCAAGACTATAATCTGGGAAAGAGGGCTGAAACTGATTAGGAAAGGCAGAGATGGAGAAGAAAAGAAGCTAAAAGCTGGTGAAGAATTAAAAAGGGAAGGGGTAGCTGACTGGTTATGAATAGAAGCTGAGGACTATCTCAGAAAGAGTTTTCTCTCTCTCTCTCTCTCTCTCTCTCTCTCTCTCTCTCCCTCTCTCTCTCTCTCTCTCNCTCTCCCTCCCCCTCCTCCCCCCCCCTTTCCCCTCCCTCCCCCCCCCCCCCCCTCCCTCCCTCGCTCTTTTTTTTTTTCCCCTTCCCTTAAGAGAGAGATAAATGGAACAGAGAGTAATTGAGCCAAAATAGTGGCCAAGAAAAGGGAGTGGAGAGAATTGGAGGTCTAAATCTAGGTTTTTATATGCATTCCTAGAATTAATGGTACCTTTAAAATATTAGCTTCTGTATGCAGAATTCTTTTTGAATTTTAATTATATTAAGAGTCTGAAGAATAGAATTTGTATTTAACTTTATCAATACTTTCTCATATCATGCAGTTAGATTATGTGTAAACCACAGTTTTTTTTTTTTATTTTATGAACTGCAGGTTTTTTTCAGTGCCTGGTTTGTGAAGATGGATTCTAATTTGAGGAAATGCTGAACATTCACACTTACATGATGTGTAATAATGAATACTCTGAAAAAATCTCTTGGATTTGGTTTTTAGCAGTAATCGATACCTTTGAGACTAATCCTTATGTCCCTCAGTTCCTATCTGAATGAAGAATAATGCTACTCCCTCGATGATATGGAAACACATATATGCACTATATATACACTATATATATATATTTATATATATTTATATCTTAATTAATTCTCTTTAACACAGGTTTGTATATGTAATATATGTAAAAACATATGCAAACACAAGTCATATGCAAACACACACAAATATGTATATTTTATACACATGGCTTTGTTACCAAGTGGATTGTGTATCATTTTTGATTCCTTATCCCATATTTTATTTTGGTTGAGTTATCCTTTTTTCCGTTACAGTTATCTGTTATACCATTATATACTGTTATCTGTTACTGTTTTAAATTATCAATTACTGTTGATAATTTATTTTTATTGTATGTTTCTTTTTTCTGCAGCCTTTATGAAGCCCAAAAGTCAAGCAGCATCAGCAGCTGATAACCGCAATCAGTGTCCAACGAAATGCCTATGATTCACCACATCTTTACTGTTAGATTTTACAGATAAATCCCCATCACTCAATAAGAAAATATTATCTTATTTACCAAAAAAACCCAAATCTATCATTTCAGGACCTGCAACATTAACGTCTAAGCAGAAAACAGGATAGGTAAATTCCCATCTTCCTGTGATATTTCTCACGATCCAAACATAAGTGTGATTTTTTTGTCTGTTTGCAGAAGCCTTTACAAAACTCTTCTATTTGTGAACAGGATAGCAAGGAAAGCATAGTGGAAGGAAATGAAGTAAAGAACGATTTCTTTCAGACTTGCTGATTCATGGTTGTGAATAATGCAGTGGTAGCATTAAAGTAAATGTGAAGAATTTGGTCTTAGCATTCATTCAGGAAGAATCTTCTTTTTCTATCCAGAATAGTTGCATTTTCCTGCAGCACCATTTGTACACAGTTGAAATTAAGGAGGGAAGTATAAAATTAAAATGAACCAAATGTCATTTGAAATAGGATTGGTTATGGGAGGTGATACACTTTCATTGTAAGCTTCCATAACTTTAAAGAAAATGATTACATTGAAATGCAATGGATACTACCAATCTTATCGTGAAGACTTATCCTACTTAGTTTAGTACAAGGCACAGCAGCATGAGACACTTGAATTACCTCCCAAAGAGACTTTTTTAATTTAACTCTGCTAGAGTTCAGCCTAGTGACAATGCAAACCATTGTGTCCTTGTGTGGTGATTTCTATAATGACATGAGTTAAATCTAGTTTTTTTGAATGTTTCTTATGACAACATGATTTTTTGGGGGAGGGAAGGGGGCACGGGCAGAGTGGGGAGGCAGGAGAGGGAGGAAGGGAATGTTATAAGGGAAAAGGTATTGGTTTCCAGAGAGACCTTGCTGATGGATGTAGTAGAAGTGAGAATAGGGATGATTTGTCTTGCGCACTTAAGAAGGCCTTTCATTTTAGTTGACTTGATGCTAGGGTAATAAAAATTTATGGTCTGCTAATTTTTTGTATAGAAAACCCCCTCAGTGTGGGATGATAAGCATTTCTTTTTTTTGATAATATGTCTATGAAGCTGAGCTGTTTTGACACTATTTGTAAGGTGGGATGATAAGCATTTCTTTTTTTGATGATATGTCTGTGAAGCTGAGCTGCTTTGACACTAACTGTTTGTAAGGTTATTGTGACCCTAACAACGACATGAACATGAAAATGATGTGGAGATAAATGAAATGGTGTTTAACCAATGAAGATGGTAACCCTAAATGTACCATGGTAACCCTAAATGTACCATGGTAAGTAAATGGGCAAGTAAACGATACAGTTGCATTTATAAAAATGCATACTCTCCAAACTCTTATCCCAAGTCAGTGTCTTTTATATCTGCTTGTCCTAACTTTTATTCTAAGCCAAGAAAGAATATGAATACAGTTTAAAATGTTTCCTAAGGTTTTGCTCTTCAATTCTAGCAGCGATCTTTTCAATGTCTCTTGATTTCTGGTGAAATAAACGCATACTTATTTTGTTTAACTTTTGCAGGGCTGTCCAAAATAGAACGTACTTAGATAAAACTACTCAGATAAAATTAATACGCTTTATCTCATTTTAATTTTACTTCATTTTCAGCAATTCATATGATGGAGTGAATTTTTTTTTCAACATCACTGTAGTAGAAAGATCTGTATAACCTGACAAATATTAAACTGGTGTGTGTGTGTATTAGTGTTCTTATCTTCAAATACACATTTCTTTTTTTGGCTTATCTTCCATTATAATCCATATTGTATCAGTGGTTGTTTCCTTTCTGCATGCAGTGTAGCCATGGCCATATCAGTCACCAACACTGTTGTTTTTGTTTTTATATTTAACCTTATATAATTTCCAAAACCTGGTGCTCTGGAGCTGTGGAAATCCTTTTCTTGGTGATGGTCAGTGCTTCATAGATGACTTAACTTGTCAGCATTCCTCACATTGGAACGAAATAAGATCTGAACAAAAATACTTGCCAGTTTTGTTTATTAAATTATTTGGACTTTCTACTGGTTTACTTACAGATTTAAGACTGTAGTTGACTTTTGCAGAATGTAACAATGTACCATTGATGGTACAGGTTGCCAGGTATCCATGACTGAAAATAACTCTTCAGATTCTTTTGTACATACTCCAAGAAACTGAACAATTCTTTCAGGTTCCCCATTTTAATGACGGCATACTTCAATAAGCACCTGCAAATATATACTTCAGAGAAGCAAGGCTGTATGTAATAGCAATACGTAACATTGACCTGTGTCTTTTTCATTTTCCCAAGAACCAGGCCTACTGGAAGGATTTTTACTGGTCTTACACACTGTCCTTTTCTTTTCTTTTTCCTTTTTTTTTTTTTTCTTCTTCTTCTGCAAGGTCCTCCTGATCTGATTTAAAGTAAAAAAATACTTTGTGTTTTGTTCAGCACTTCTCTTGCAAAGAATTTGGTTCTTTTTTTTTTTTTTTCCTTTTTTTCCCCCTACAGCTAGAGAATTGCTCTGTCAGTGGTCGATAAAAATACCTTCCTCACCTGTTCTGCAGATGAATCCTATCTAAATAATTCCCTCTGTTGTTTTGCCACTAGCAAAACAAGAATCTTCCAGCAATGAAATCTTAAACATTTGCTAGTGGCCAAAACATTTATTGAACTCCTGTGAATGGCATCAGAAATACATGTTAAAAATGGACTATTAAGGCAGCAAAGAAATTATATAATGAACAATTTTCCTTCAAGAAGGAAGCAAGATGAATCTGGAACTGAGTGAGTTTTTCTTCTATCACTTACCAACAAATATGACTGGCAAATGCTATTGAAACTTCTAGAAATGGGCATGAACTAATATTCATTTGTTTTGTATATTACTTATATCTCAAAACCTGCAGTACTGTAATTCTCCCATTTCTAGTTCTCTCACAAAGATCAAAACCTACTGCAGTATTTCACCACTGTGGGCCTAGAGATTCTGGAAAGAAACAGAGATGTCAGGGTGCTGTATGGTAGGTCACAAGCTTCAAGTCATATTTTAACTATCCAATGCTATTATGTGGAAAGCACTGTGGAACTGGGGAGGGATTTGTTGCGCTGTAGTTCGAATCACAAGAGCTTCCTTCCTTGTTTTATCTCCAAATATTCTAGGCTTTAGAAGCTGACATATTTGAAACCCTTCCTCAAAACCATAAAGGACAAAATAGATGCAGTGGCAATGCAATAATAAAGGGAAAAATAATCTTTCAGACTACCATATACATTAAAATAAGAAAGAAAGAGAGAGAGAGAGAAGTGTTGAAAAGACTTTTGAAAGAATTTATGAGGGAACAAGAAGGGAACCCAAAGAAAATCAGACTGCAAGTTCAAAAGGCTACAATGCCACCCACTTGGATGCTTCTTACTGAAGAGCTGAAATGAATCTGAACTCTGAGTCTTTTGAAGTTCCCATCATTAATGCAAATGCAGCTCTACTGTGGGTGGGTAGTGCTATGATTTCAACTAATTGCATTCAAAAGTACTTAACAAAACTGAGAAACATTCCAGCATTCTGCTTGAATATCTATAATGGTCTGAGCAGAATTCACATGCCTAGGGGGGCCCTGTGAATTGCCAAGCTCACAGAACTCTATATATTCTCAAATAACCTTTTTTATTTCTTTGAACTGTCATCATTTCTTGGTAAAGTTTTGTCTATCCCCTATTGTGCAGGTCATGCTCTAATTAGTCCAGACACTTTAAAACTGGAGAATAGATACATTTTGGGAAGCTCAAGAGAACCCTATTTAGCAGTTTTCTGGGGGAAAATATTTTGAAGTTGAAGAATATTGTTTTCAATGATAAGAAAAACATTGGTTTTCAAGAAAGACATAATTTCTATTAATTAAAAGAGAAGTACTGCTGATTTCAGTGTCTTTCTTGTGTTAAAAATAGAAATTACTTCATAAAAGAGTAATTATGTTTGATCCTTCACTTTTTGAACTGAAATAAAGACTTTTTTTCATCTAACCTCTGTTCATTATATCTTTGTGAAGATATAAGAAGGGGAAGTATTAAGCAAGATTTTGAAATTTTCCAAATCTTTCACCTCGTGTTATTTGAACCAACAGATTAAGATTCATAAAATACCAGAAGAAAAAGTGGCAAGTAAATCAGATTTTTCTCATGTTGGTGGTAAAAGGTTTTTATTTTATTATTTAGATTTCCTCCTTTCTTGTAGCAAGATCTTTATTTTTTTTCCTAACAGAGTCAAATGTTGTTCACAGTTGTGAATGTACAGCTGTTAAACGCTATGTTTCAGGAGCCTTATATATTCAAGGAAGGTATTTCAGAAGTTTCCTCGATGATTTTCATTGGATTTTAAGTGTCCAGTTCATTTCAAGTCATTTACAATTCCTGTCTTAACATTTATCTCCTTTAATAACTAAAGAAGACTAGGGAATACTTCTACCTTCTCAGTTAACAGAAATGAAAAGCATTTTTCACTGCAAAAGGAAGGAGAAAAAGTTCTGTTCTTTAAATATATCCGTAGGTAACAGCATCCATCATGACTCTAATGTTCATGCCCCAACTCTGCATGTATTTTTCTTGTATATATATATAATATTTAGAGGATTTTTTTGATGTTTTTAATCCTTTATCTTTAAAGGTTACTTTGGCACCTTCTTATTACTGAGGGCAGTATAAAGCATTGTTATTTGATGTGAACACCGATGCAAGGCTAAGAACAGTGGAACATGGAGAATGAGCCAAATTCCCAATATACATGGGAATGCCAAGCATGCTCTTTCTTTTTTCAGATGTGATCAATTCTCAGAAGCTACAAAGTCCCTCTCATCTTAGAGTTGGCACATTTTGTAATGTTCCTCAAAGTATCCTGGACAGCGCTATCTATCTATTTAATCCAGATCAGAAAAATATTTGGTAAAGCGTTTTAGCAATACAGTCAGTGCCTGACAAACAAGTAAAAAATACAGTATTTATGCTGTCTGTATTGCCATTTTCTTTTAACTCTATTTATTTTTTTTTCAAATTACTCCTAACAGGAATGTCTATCTCTAGTGACAGAATAACTCAAACTTTTGGAATAGCTAAGTTAGACCTAATGTATTTATGTTACTACTTGGGAGAGTGGAATTGAGGGTACTCTCTCTATATCTGCCTGTCTCTATAATCTTATTCTGCCATTATAAAGGAAAGGACTTTTTAAACACTCTGCTTTAACTGGTTAACATAAGAAAAAAACAAAGACTTGGGATGAGGTTCAAAAATACATCTAAAATAATTCTTGTAAATTCACTTGAATTATGTTTGTATGTATCTTACATCTTTTCTCTGGGCTGTTCAAGCATGAAGACAATAATTAAAGTTGCCTTTGGACTTTTTGCGGTATCTGCTCCTACTTTCCAGTATATCATATATAAGTACTTAATAGCATATTAGTGAATCTAATGCACTCGAAACTTGTAAAATTTCCCAAATCAGAAATTAGAAAAGATTATAGAAGAACCAAAGAACACTTGTGTATTTTTAATTAGGACAATTACACTCCTAATAATTTCAGGAATGGAATGGGCTACATAATGCAAAAGAATATACCAGTTGACTATCTTATCTGTCAGTTTTGACTCACTGTGTTTTTTGTATAGACAGTATATAAGAAAAGACTCAGAGTCTTTATTCTAACTTTCATTGAGGAATTGCTGGAGTTACTACAGAATATAATACATATAGTCGTAGTCCATTATGACTTAAAAGCTGATTGCCTCGCCTAAGAGGCATCATCTTGCTCCTGCAGTAAAGCACTCCAAGACAATAAATAGTCTAATAGTATTTTATTTTGTTTTATGTTAGCTTACCTCATATAATTAATAATCTTATTTCTGTTGCTGTTCAGAAGATGTGCATATTTTTCAGGCCTTGACTCATAACCTGGGAAAGACACACTGCCTGCTTGGAATGTCCACTGATCCTAGTGTTATTTAAAACTGTAAAACTCAAGGGCAACCAGAAGATAAGGAAATGCCAGGTTCCCACTGAACTCTGCCTGGATTTTGGGCATATTGCATCAGATATGATATAATCATCAGCTATTACATCAGATCCTAGTTTAGTCTTTTCTAACTTTTATCTTCATAATAATTATCTGAGAAAAAAAGTTTTTTCCTTTCAAAAGGGGAAAGGTCAGGGCTTTTTAGCCTTAACTTTTTTGTCTAATGTGAGATAGTAATTCAACATTAAAACAAAGGTAAATCAGATTTATATTGTATGCTGAAAAAATTTAGATATTTTTTGAGTTTCTTAGATGCTTCTGTTGCTAAGAGAGAAAATTTTGATGAACACTTGATGGTGTTAAAATGTGATTTTCTTGTGTTTTGGGGAAAACTTTAACGCTTGTGTATGCATTTGTTTTCAAGACTCTAAGTTCAAGGGCATTTGAAGAATCCCAGACATTATGCTGACTTTATGTTGCTATTTAGAGCTATCAAAGCACCTAGAAC
This sequence comes from Crypturellus undulatus, assembly GCA_013389825.1. NCBI lineage: Eukaryota > Metazoa > Chordata > Aves > Tinamiformes > Tinamidae > Crypturellus > Crypturellus undulatus. The sequence continues at coordinate 2,513,948 of VWPW01021686.1, forward strand.
TCAAGCACTCAGGCACCCACCTGAACCTGCACAACTCTGAGGTGAGATCAGCGAAGAGTGTTGGTGCCTGCACAGACCCATATGAAAGGAAGGGACAGTTCTTCAAGATCCTTTGGCTGCTTCAAGGTGCAGTTACACTCCAACCATATATCACTGCATAGAGATTCTCTCCAACAGTACAGGCTTGCATATAATGCTTCAGTATTTCTGGAGTTTGTTTCCTTAGAACTTTATGCTTCCAGTAGCAGTCGAAGTAACGAAGATATATTTGATTAAGATTTGTGAAAATAAAATAGGTTTAATACTGTTACATATATTTCAAAGGATTTCATATACATATATATTTCATATACCTGTATATATGAAATATAAAGATTGAAATTAACTATGACTCTGTGTACATTGCATTATTGGATCTTGAAATGCCACAAAGTTGCTCTAACAAAGAGATGCTCATCATCTCTTAATGTTTTCCCTCATGCTTCATGTCTTTTTTTCCCATATATAAGTCTTATGTAGGTTCTCCGACCTACATAAGGCCTGTATATGAAACTTTCCCTGTTGATGATCTGCAGTTGGTTTCAATTTATTTAGCCTTCTCACAGTCAATATTCAGAATACTTCAAGTAGTAAAGTAGTAAGATCAACTGAATGATACTTTGACATGTAGTCAGGAGGAAGTAACCACTATCGCTACTGAATCAGAAGTCTGACTCATCCATGACCCAGACAACGCATGGCTTGGGACAGTGAAGGATGGCCCAGATCCTTGAATGTCTTCCACAATTCTCACATCAATCACTCCTGCAGCCCTAGATGCAAATGATTAGCATCATCACATAGTCTGGGTCCTCTGGAATGTGAGAAGCTGCAATCTACCATACCTAAGCTGCGTCTGTTTCTCAAGCAGTGGCATACCAGTAGTATGCTGGTAGAAACCTCTGACTAGGTTTCTATTGTTCCTATAGAAATATATATATATATATAGACAGAGAGAGAGAGTCACACTGGAGGGAGAAAGTATTTGCCTGCTCTGAAGGTTTCTTAACAAGAAGGCCAGATGAATTCTAACAGTGGTGCCCAGGGTGGTCAGTTTTCCACCTGTTGTTATGGGAACAGCAGAAAGAATCTGCTCTCTATCTCAAGCAGAAAATAAAACTTACTGAAACAGAAGTGTTTGAGAGAAGGTACGAGAGTCTTCAGGCCAGAATTTCCACTGAAAAACACATTAGTCATATTTTGGCACGGTTCTTTACTTTGTAGACAAGTCCACCAAGAGTGCAAAAGGGACTCAAACACCAGGCAGTTTGAAGGACATTTTCAGAGCCCAGTTCTGACAGATCCTCCATGCAAGAATGAAGCAGATCTTTTGGGCAGAGCTGTCAACAAGTTGCACCTTGTAGTAATGTGTCAAGAAGCAGAGACTCATTTGATGACCTGTGGATGCTGCAGTCAGTAGCTGTAAACAGAAAAAATTATATCACTGACAATACAGACAGGTATCCTTATGTCACAGACACCTGTATCATGCAGTAAGAATTGGTTGGCAATTGCTCTTGGATATAGAGAAAGAAAATTCTGACACATACAGCTGTTATAGCAGGTGACTAATGTAACTGCTGCTTCTGTGATGATCAGTCAGGCTCTGGCAAATGATGATATAATTATGTCTATGATTAGGATAATGATGGTTCTGTTCAGGGGGTAGAAATGTGTGAAAATGCCCACAGTAGAACTGGGCGAGCTGCGCCTGCAGCCTGACTGTTTCCCAGCCTGGCTATGGTCTTGTAGCACTCGCTGGCAATTATGCTAACAGTAACTAACTACTAATAGCAAGACTGAAGTCTTGCTAACAGAAGCCTTACTAATAGCAGTCTGTGTGTTGTAGCACAGAGTGACAACCACCGATACAGACATGGCCAAGCGCATACACAGTTTCTTCCTACCTGCCTTGTTTGGGCAGGTGATTTTCCTGATCTCACTGATCTAGTTTGTCTGTCGGGAGCCTGCTAAAATGTCAACTTGGGGAGAGTTTTAGGAGCAACATATTGATGAGGATCATGACAGCCAGTGGCCTGTGAAGGGACAGAGATCTTTATAGACCTGTGTACAGTATAAAAATGCCATACCAAGTGAGGGAGGGCATGAGCTGTTTATTACAATAAATCTACTCTGCAATTATAGGATTTCTGAAGTTTCATTTCTGGTAGAGGTTAGGCAAGTAGACTCTCCGAGCTGAGCTAATTCTGGCAAGCCTATCTTATTGCCAGTAGCTGACTTAGCATCATTTATCCATTTAAGTATTGGCTCCACAATCATCTCTTTTGTTCTGTCTTTCTAAAGCATGGATCAAGCACTCAAAAGGCCAAATGATCAGGCAAGTAATTTTAAATTAGAACAAGGACAGTGCCAGCAAAGCTGCCAGCACAATAGCAATAATCTTCATTCTACAAGGTACAAGAAATACATCAGAAAGTTTAGTAAAATGGCCGATTCTTGTAACTTCAGCAATACAGCCTGGTGCATGCAGGGAAGTCTGGTTAATCTGTTGCTGTGTGATTGATTGCTTCTGAAAGTAGTAAGTACAGTGGAGTTTAACTTTTTCTTAAAGATAACAGTCATCCGCATTTTGCAATTATCTGTGTTAGTCCCATTCCCGAGTTTGCACATTCACATCATAACATTCCAGCACAGGAAAGAAACCGCCTTAGCCAGCAGCAAAAGTCTCTGACTCCAAGTATAGCACATAGCTATATTTATAGGATGATAAAAATTTTAGGGAAATAAAACCAAAAGACATACTGTTACATTTCCACTTTTTTAATCCAAAACACAGTAACATTATTCTTGTGTGTAAGAACAGGAAAGCAAAATTGACTAACAAAGAGTGATTGGTTAGAGTCAAAGCTAAACTTAATATTTAATTCTCACTGGCCTTGAAAAAGCTATAAAGATAATTTATTTGTATATTCTTTATTGTCAGTGGGAGTAAAAATGAAGATTTAAAAATTAACCCTTCTCTCCACATCTGTCCTTTCGTCTGTATCAGTCAGTTTTGCATTGCTAATTGTGTGTACCAGAAATTATGTTTGAATTTGTTTCTACATGAGTGAGTATTGATTTAATTATGCATGGAAATAGAAATGATGTCTGAGGCAATTTACCATACTTATGTCAGATTCACTATATGACTTTGTTATAAAAAATAAAACAACACAACAGGCTGAGTCTTGATGTAACTAATGAAGCCACTCATGATTTTCAAGCTACAAACTACACGACACTTTGATATTTCTGTTGCTCTGCTATCTTATTTCACAAATTAATTATAAATATCTAAAATCAATTTCAGAAGAAGCAGCGAAGTATGCAGAGCTTCTATCCTTATTAATATGCTGGGTTTGGAATACAGAGCCATCACATACCAAGGCTATTCACGGCTGTTTTTTTTATATAGAAGACAAGGACAAACTGGGCACTGTTACTTCTGGAGATATCTGTAGACAGGCAGACTAGCAGCCTCTTCCCGGCACACATTTTTATCCAGTCTCTCTTTGCCTCCTCTGTTCATTTTCATCACTTGAGACACTTAAAGTCGCATAGTATGAAACAGGAACAGACTCCCACCTCGTTACAAAATGATGATTTGTTTCTTGAAATTTTTATACATCTGTAGGTAAAAAACTCCAACAAAGCCATAGGGTTCAGATTCTAATGAGAAAATGTTTTAAAACAAAAGAAGGGATCTTTAGCATGCTAACTCATCTTTGTAAATTAAATCTTGATTTTATTCCATCTTTGTATTTTTGCATCAGGAGCCAGAATCTATATCTGGCACTGCAGGACTACTCTGTGAAGTTGCCCTATCTTCTACTGTTGAATTATCCAGTCTTTTTCTTTCTTTCATGTAAAATTGAATCTCATGCTTTGGTTTTCTGATGCAGTTCTACTAGGGTGTACTACTGAGAGAGATTGAAACAGTAATAATGGCAATCTAGGCAGAACTTTCATTTAATAGTAGTAATTTTCTCTGCCTACAGGATTGCACATTTGTTCCAAATGTCTTCAACTCTTTCTAATTTGCTGCATCAGTGGGTCAAAATTAAAGTCCTATGCTTTTCCAAGTCCGGTGAGATACACATACCAAAAGCCTAATTTTCATTATATGTATGCTTATATTCATGTCCAACTATAATTCACCTTAATTTGGAAGAAAATGGCATCAAAGGAAAGTAAACATACAAACTGGATTTCAACATCTATAGATTTCATTTGGGATTTGTGCAAGCAACATATGCCTACATATGCCAAAGCATTCATTAGTATATTCCAGTTTTTTCAAACATTTATTTTCCACCTAATACGGGGGAAAAAAAAAGGTTCTTTAGTTTTCTTCCATAATACACATGCAATAGCTCCTGTGATATTTCCATTCTTGCTAATGCTTTGACATTTTTTGGTTCAGCAGCAAAACAGAAGATTAAAAAGAAAATAGATTTTCATTGCTTAAGAAATATTGTAGAACAGCCTCTTGTAAATAAGGTAAAACTGTGACCAACGGCCTATCAGTATCATGTAAGATCTGATTTAAAACATTGCAAGAACATCTTTTAGAACTGTACTGAATGCATGTGCAGCATTTCTACTTCTAATTTTTATGTTACCAGAAGTGATCCTGCATTCCCTGAGTGAATTCCTATGCATGTTATTTTGACAGAGTAAAGGCAATCCCATGCTATAGTTGGTAGCTGGAATATGTAGGAGGTACTTCATAAATTTTATTGGTTTAGTAAAAATACCTGTGGTTTATTTCTTAACATAATTGTTCTCTATTCTTTCAGGGATTTTTCATATTTAGTACTGATTTTTATTTTTTTGATTGAATGCAGACCTTTATCAGGTACGTGAACTGCTATATTTTGTTTCCTGTTATATTTCTCAGTTATTTAAGACCTTATTTTTCAGAACTGAAGGAGCTGTTTTTGCTGTCAGTCTGAAGGAGAGAGACACATATTCTAGCTTATTCTTACTCTTTTATTTCTCTCTCTCTCTCTTTTTTCCAAAAGAGTTAAACTATCTCCTAATCACACTAGGTTTCACCAAGTATACTGCTCTTATTATCAATTTCATAATTCGTTTCAAAGCACTATTAAGTCATTTCCTTATGAACTGGTTTGTTTTACTTAAAATTCTTTGTAAATGGACAATTTAATCTTCATGAATTTGTCTCAAATCTTACCTCTTGACTTCACAGACAGATCTATTGGATGTGATCAGATTAGGTAGTGTATCTCACATTATCAGATCTCATCACTGAAATTGAAAATAATAAAAAAATGCCTTAGAGCATGAATCATGTATGTTAGAATCCCGTGAACTGCACCTGCATTTAGATTTAAGCTTAGAGATTTGATTCAGATTTATGTTCAAGAGTTTGTGCTTCTTTGTGTCAGATTTATCTCAACAAAGTGTAATTGCGTAGTTATAACTATGTACCATTAATAGTTTTCTTTCTCTTTCAGTTTATTGGAAAAAGATTGCTACCAACCCACTTTTAAGTTCACTTGCAAGTTTATTTGAGTTCAACTTTAAGCATATTCCCTTATCTGTTTATTAAATGTAATGAACAGCGACTATCTTTGAACTGATCTTTATTTGAATGGTGCCCTAGTTACTGTGTTTTCCTCTTTATTTTTGCAAATAAGAGTTAAATGCACATTCCTATGGCAATTTGATCCCTCAATATTAGGATCTCTCTTAGGATTTCTTAAAAACATAATGTGAGAGAACCTTTATTTGTCTAAATTTAAAACATTCTGTAGTAAACAATGCCTGTATATATTTTTTGTCCTGTGGTGCAATCCAGCCCACTTGATTTTTTATTTTTTTATTATACCAGTTTAATTTTTCTAGGCTAATAGAGCTATGCGTTCCTATATGGCTCAATTCAAAATATAGAGAAGGGACATTAATATGTTCACGTTTTTGCAGATACTTTTAACGAGCATACTTTTGTATAAGTTATATAAATAATCTTAGGGAAAAACAAAAAAACAAATATGGTAACAATGAAAATAGCATGATTGGAATGGTTTACTCAAATAATTCAGTGATTTCTTGTATATGCAATAATAATAAAAGTATTAATTTTTATAGCAAAGAAGAGTGGAACAGGCAGGGGCTGTTGCCATTGTTCACTTCCCTTAGCCAACAATTATCTTTCCATTTTAAATACAATTGCTTTTATGTCAGCTTTAAATTAGGAAATCAAATAAAAGCCTCTGTTATGGATTAGAATTGAGAGAATTGCAGTGACCAATAACTCTAACGCCTCTCTCCACATCACCCCGCATATCTTTCCTGCCAACTTGGTCACTTCTTTGTAGATTGTCATCTCCTGCCTCCATCATTTCTTATTTAAAGTTTATGCATTTTATTATTAATCCTCATTAGCAGAAGTATAAGTAAGTAAAAGTTATTTTTACTGTTGCCAGCATTTCCTGTTCTTATATGATACCTTTTCGTGATCTCCTTAGTGCCCTGTCTTCACACTTCAAGCATAAAAGAGGCTTTGCCCTCCTTTCACCATTCCCGCAATACAAACGTGGGAGCTGAGGGAGGGCTTACAGAGGAAGCCCAATCTACAGCATGTGTGCTTTTGTTGGGGCTTCTAGCCATTTCTCTCATCTCTTTGTGTAGAGGCAGAGTTAAAGCAGCTAGAGTCTAGAATACCTGTTTTCTCCGATTTCGTTTATCAGGTCCCTTTTGATCGCCTGCCTCCCTTAAAAACACCTCTTTTTGCTGAAGCTAATGCAGCTTAGCTATTATGACAACCTTGGGTGACTGCCTGCAATTCAAGGAGGAAAAAAGCTCTACAGGCTCTCTCTGTGACATGCCATTGATTGACTCACAATTTTTCCTGAGTAAGTTTTAGACAGTAATGACAAAGTTCCATTCTCTCACATTTTCTGGCACTGCTTTATTTCAGATATTTCTCATTTTCCTGTTCTCTACGCAAACAGATTTATTTTCTGTGTCTCTCTCTCCCCATTCTGTCCAGATGCTCCAGTTCCTCATATAGCTAACATGACATGTCTAATCACTAAGCAAATGCCATTATCACTGTTCCTCTTCTCTGTTTAGTTTGGGATTTCTTTTTTAATTGCTGCGTCTTTACATATCCATCAGAAAGCTTTAAGTTCCCTTGCCACTTGTCATAGCAATAAAGAAAGTTTACGAGTATGGAGTATTCTCTTTCCAAAGAGTATAAAAGAGAATTTCAAAAAGTGAGGATGACTATGAGGATTTTTTAAGGCATGGAGCTGTTCTTTAAGAGGAGAAATAAGGAAAAATAGGGAAGCTGTCCAAGAATTTGAACTTACTCATTTAAAAGGCAAAGAAACTTTGAAGTTATATATTTTGCATTTTTTTCTCTATCAAATGTTATAAAAATTACATTAAATAAATCCAAGGACAGGACTCTGTTTTTCTTTTATATATAAAATTGATGCTGAAAATCTGATTCAAATCTTTGCAAATGGTTCTCTTATAATGGACTTAGGCTCTATGCATTTTTCAGCCCAAGAATCTGAAGCTATGATGTCTCCTCTAAAGCCTGTCTCTTGAAGCAGATTTGTTTTCGACTATAACCAGTAGTATACTTTTGTAAGAGGAAACCACCTGCAGACCAAATGAAAGGAAAATTCAAGCTGATGCCTATAAGGGATGTGTAATTTGTGTAATTCTCTTCTGCTATATTTTCTGGCCATGCTGAGGAGTTTATTTTGCCATTGGCTTGAATAGGTAGTTTTGGCCAAGTTATGTTCAGTTTTGTTATGTTACTACTGGGTAACCAAGGGTTGATTAGCAGGTCTTCTTTGCACTGTTTTCCCTACAGAGTTTTATGCAGATATTCATTCTGTGATGGAGCAGCAGGTTTTAGATAGGCAAGAATAGAAACATTTAAAGCATTGCAAAAAAAAACTTTACTGCTTTCATATCTCTTGCAGCTACTATCCAGAGTTAATACAGAGTCAATGACTACAAACCAGCTTGAGAGAGATTGCTCTGGCCTGCTTCAGACAAGGTCATAGTCATTTTTCTACATCTGTACATTGTATGCTTTGTGGTTTTGACAAATTTTGGTGTCAATCAAAGATGAACCTTTACTTAAGAATTATATTTACACTATTCTTTTTCTGCTTAAGACAGACTCCAAATAATATAATGAGCAGAATACAATTTAGGCAATGATATGAGTTCAGGATGCCTAAATATAAAATTATTATTATTATTGTGATACTCTTCAATCATTAAGTTGTTGATTAATTATTGCTGGTATCCTTTCATACTCCCAAACAGATAACTACTGGCCTAAGGAATAAAATCAGCACAAGAATGAGAAACCAGAGAAAGTAAATTTGTGATGAGTATTACAACTTCCTCTCTGCTATGTTTGTTTTAAATCCTTCCTTTTACTCTAAGCAATAGATACTTCCATCCAAACACAGAAAATTCTGTTTTGAAACAAAACTGTATTGATATTTTGATCTGTCATGTTCCTAATCGTGCAGTAGATCATATGATAGTTATTTTGCATAGTAATTAAGGTGAGATACAGAGACATTTTGAGCATGATCTAGATGTTAAGCAGCGCTGTGCACACGTATGTCTGTTTACATATCTGAACAAACAACGTTAAAACTTGTTGAGTTTTGAGATCTGTGTCTGAGACTGATGCTCACCAGAATAGATTTAGTGAATTAAGAGTGTTTCTTCATATCTTTATTTAAAATCCAGAATTTGTAGACTTCTTGTTTTTTTCCCAGACAGAACTAAAAATGTCCTCGATGCTAGATTCTGCTTTGCTAACCATGAGTACAATGGAATGCAGCTCCTACTTTCTGTATTGAGAGGTTTGTTCAGCTCTGAGTAGTTCCAAAATTCCTTTCTAGAGTGCTTCTGCATGTGTCATGCATGTGTCTGTGGGCATTCAGAACCAACTCAGACCATCACAGACTTAACCTCTTGTAAAACATGCCCCTCTATTTCCATTTTGCGCTCTACAACCCCCACCACGTTCTTGTTTAATCTTTTTTTTTTTTTATCATAATGTGGCCCAACATGGACAGCCACTTGTATAAAAGAAGGCATTTGGTGCAATAACTAACTATTCCTCTGTCCTCTTTGCTCTTCAAATCAGTATTCAAGCAGGGAGTTTGCATGCATATACAGGAAATGATGACAATGCAAAGAAAATCATGTAGGAAAAGAGTTCCTAAAAGACATTGTAACTCAAAATAATTAGTGTTAGGATTGGGAAACAACTAGGAAAGTGAGTGGATAAATGGTTAGAGCCAAGACTGACCGTCACTTTATGTTTACCTCTGTTTTTAACACTGCTCAATAGGGAAAGTCAATTAAAAATATTTATGAGTGATAAGATTTTTTTTCTCTCTTAATTTTATTCTTGTTTAATATTTTGACATGAAAATGACACCATATACCTTTCTCATAGATGGAATACTAGTTTTTTAATTGGTTCAAGATGGCTAAGAACTGAAATCTTCTTGTTGTTTTCTTAATTTGTTTGTGTTTTGCTAATTGGATGTAGTCATTAACAGAAAGGAAGTGATAAAAAATAGATGATGATGATGATAATAGTAACAATAAAATGCAAATGCAGATGCTCACTTTGACATGCCAAATCTCTGCATAAGAGTTTGTTATAAAGAATGCCCTATCTACAGCAAGTACTATCAATGGAGAAACATCAGAGTTTAAATAACTCAAGATTAAATAATAATTTGAACTATTCACATTTACAGAATAAATGTTATCTTTTGTCCATGCATATTAAACCTGCCCTGATGCTTCCCAAAGGCTATCAAGGCATGGACAAATTTTCACTGTGGAATTTTTCAAATTTGTGGATCATGATAGGGTCATGACAACATCAACTATTATTTAAGAAGGGTAAATAAAACTAGTTCCCTTAAAGGCCTGACTGAATGTGACCGTTGGACTTTACCAGCCTTTGAACTGGTCCTTCAAAAGCATTTTCTTGACTATGAGAGGTCACAGTGTCACTTCAGTGTATGTTAAGAGATTTTAAATCCTGCTCTTATTATGGCAGAGGATGGACTGTGTGCGCCAAATATTGCAGCACTGCAGCGATTTCAATGATATTCTATTCAATTTCTCTGTATTAACCACCACAGGCTTTTTTTCTTAGTCTAATTAAAAAATAGACTGGAATGAAAATAGGAAGAACACATTTGCTGTCTATGTATTTTCAGTATAATTATTTTATTTGTATTCCATATTTTCTCAGGTCAAGGCTGCTTTTCCATAAGTACTGACTATTTGAAGTGAATTCAAGGCATTCCTGTTTTGCTCTGGCAGATTGCTCCTCGGGATTGCTCCAGTGCTTCTTCATATTGGAGCATGCAGTATGAATCCATATTGTCAATCCTTCCAGTCCTTTATTTTTGGAGAGAATTCCATGGTAAATGGAATTTACATGAAGACTGAGGCAATTTGGGAAGGCAGATTAGGGAAAAAGATCAGCCTGTAGTAGGTATTGAAAATTATTAGGATGGATCCCAAAGGAGAAAACAAACCAAAACAAAAAACGCATATTGTCTATGGACGGTACTGTTGCTTGGTATAAAATGAATGGTACAATCGAGGAATATGAGGAAAAGATCAAAGCAGTATCAGCTATGGCACATTTCAGCAGCTGCCCAGGGGCATTAGGCATGTTTTTTTGCAATATTTCTCATGCAGGCATGTCATGATTTGCAGATACATGGAGGGTGCCAGAGCCCTGGAACAGGCTGTCCAGAGAGGCTGTGGAGTCTCCTTCTCTGGAGATCTTCAAACCCCGCCTGGATGCCGCCCTGTGTCGCGTGCTCTGGGTGTCCCTGCTGGAGCAGGGGGTTGGACTAGATGATCCCTAGAGGTCCCTTCCAACCTTAACCATCCTGTGATTCTGTGATTCTCTCTCTGTCCTGCTTTAAGGAGAGGACTGAGTCACAGTCATCATGTTTCTTGGCAAGCCATGTTAGACTAGGAGCTCCAAGTGCAGCAGCTCCTGTGAAAAATCAACTTAGCCATTCTCATCCTTGCAAGTAGATTTTTACTTTGGCAAGGTAGCAGCGAGACCAGCAGCTAGCTGTAGCCCTGTATCAAGCTGTTCAGCAGAGAGAGGCACAGGCGCATCGTGTAGTCCAGCTTGGGGCATAAAGGTGTAGGCCCTCTGGGATGTCTATTAATGTAGACATGTGAGTCTAGACTGTGTTTTAACCACCGTGGAGTGGCTAGAACTCAGTATTACTCTATGGTGTTTAATGTATTCATATTTGAGGATGAATTCCTTGTGACATTCCTGGACAAAGCCTCTGCTGTAAACACAGTGGAGAGGGTTCGCTGGACTTGAGATTCTCCCCAAATGAGCACTCTTGTGATGCTCAGTTATGCTCTAAGACTCCAGACCAGAAAGGACGATAAGGGAATTTGGCTGAGAGTGCCTTTGTGGGTGAATATAGAAAGCCTGACTCCATGGGAGTTAAACATATGAGAACTAACTTATGATTCATACTTTTTTTTTTCCTAATTCCTATTAAGTAAAAAGCTAATGAGTGACTTTTTTAAATGTTCTAGGACAGAGTTTACCTGAAAAAGCTAAAATCAGCCATTCGCCATATGGACTTTATAACACCTGTTTCTCCTTATTAATCTATAATAGATGAGAAAAATTAGGTGCAGTTAGCTGCATACGGCAATGAACCACAGTAAAACTATAGATAGTTGCATTTTTAATTAAAGCTCTTTATGAAATATTTTTATCCCCAACACTGACTGGTAAAATGATGAGCTTATACCAAACATTTTTGTTTTAATTTCATGTTTATTTATTGAAATTACATTTAGAAAAATATATTTGTGCTAAAATGCTCACCTACCTGAATAAGAAAAAATATTTTCCCTTCCCTATTCAGTTTTACCATTTAATTTCCTGGTATTGTTAGTCAAAGCCAGTCTTTTATTTTGTATGTTGCATAGAAATAACAGGATAAAAAAAGAAGGTTGTTCTTATCTACTTCACATTTAGACTTTTCCTTCCAAAATAGTAAACTTTCACCAAAAAAACCCCCAGCAGTTAATCAGACTTTAAATGTATTTTTCCATTGCTATTGCCTCCATTTTATCTCCTTGGAATGTTAAAATAGGCATAATCTGGGATGACCATGAAATATAATAGAAGATTTTTGGAAGTATTTATATGTTTCAAGACTTTTTTTTTTTAATTAGACATTTTGGAATTTAGTTTCAACTAATCTTCAGTGACCTCCACTTTCTGAATAATTAAGTTTCATTTGAAATCATTGATGATCTGTTATTTCATTGATGACCTATTATTATTAAATGAATAGTATTTAGGATCAGTTTTCAAAAGTTCCTTTATAACATTTGCATTTTAGTTTCTCAGAAGGATATCCAACAGAGTTGTTTCAGTCCTGTCTCTTCAGGTTTGCACATGCATCGGTGGCAATTAGCCAAATCTATGTGTGGGTGCTCTCTGTGAGGTATCTATTTCTGTTTTAAGGAAAAATAACCAGAGTTTTCACAACATTAAGATTAGGCTTTAAAATTTATAATATTCTAGAGAGTTAAGATACCTGAAGGAGGTAGATAACTGTGAAAAAAAAATGTATATAAAAAATAGATACATATACATATATATAACTGTAAGTCTTTAAGTTTACCTTCACTTTTGTGTGTAAGTAATGGCAATGCTATTTGCATGTTTCTTTTTTTTGTTATTTGTACTCCAAACATGAAACAAATTTTACTTTAAGTTGGGGGCGTAGCAAAGAGGAGCATTTTGATTGTTGTATCCAAAAGCCAGTAAACTAGACTTAAATTTAACTAGAAAAAGCAACAAACCAGCTAGAACTCAGTATTACTCTATAATGTAACAGCACGAATTCCATGTGACATTCTTGGACCAAGTTTCACTATTTAAGAGAGAACAGAGTTTAATTTTTTTTTGTGTTACAATGAGTTAAATCAATGACAATGTTGAAGATTACTCAATCAGAGACTGATTTCTTTAGAGAAAAGTCTTTATTGAAACTTTTAGATTGATAGTATAGTGTTAGAGAGAAATTGAAATTAGATGTGTGCTTTTTCAGAGATATGTAGCGATTTACTTTAGAGATAATTTTATTGTTTTTTAAGATAAAACTTGATGAACGAAGGAAGAGAGGGGATTGGGAGATACAATGTGAAAATTCAGACCACTAAAAATTTTTTTAAAAAATCGCAACAAATATTTTAACTACATTGGATGAGTATAAATCATGACTACAAAGCATCTGAATGATAGGAAAATGTAAATGCAGTCTAATTTGAGGAAGTAAAGTAAATCTAGACAAGTTGTAAATCTAGAAATCTATAGAAAAAATTACAAGGCCTGATATCCAACACTGACATTTTTATGCAATACTCTGCTGGACTTTATTGCCCATATAAATGGATATGAGAACATTGTAACTTTCAATTTTGTGCAGATAGCCACATTAAAAATGGTTTTGTGCACTGTGATTTCCATAAATAGATTCTTTGAAAAGGGGGTACCCAATTTACATTTATGCAGACAGTAAGCTAATTCTTCCAACTTTTTTTGCTTTGATGCACCAGAACTGCAAAATTCTGAGTGGAGATTAACATGCTGGGCGGAAGAAGGAGTGAGTAAAATGAGTGGTTTTGCAAAGCTGCCGTGATTCTCTATGTTGTTTTTAGAATGATCACTATTATTAACCCAAAAGCTCAGATATTCCTAGGCTCTTCCTCTGCAACAATAATAATTTCTTTTTATTTATAGACTTACTGAAACTTAGCATGGCCACTGCTTAGCACCTTATCAAAATTAATGTATTTATTTTTAGCACAGTTTGGAAAGTAGGGAATTAAGTTAATTTTGTTATAATTCTTCTTTCCTTATTACTATTCCCACACTATAGCTGTGGTCTGTAAGACATTAGGGGTGTTTTCAGAAGCATCCAAGGGTTTGGTAACACGTCTCCTTGATGTATCATTGGAACTGGTGGTCTTAGATCACTCCCTCCTTTTGGAAAAATTATCTCCCAAGATAATTTCCTGGGAGATAATTCCAGGAGAGCTCTCTCGGACAACAGTAACAAGGCCCAGCCAATTGCCAGCATGAGAAACTGGAAAATACTAGAAAAGAACGATCGGAAGTTTTTGTTTTCTTTGTACTATAAATGAGGTTCATTGAAATTGAAAAGTACTAAATTCAAAATGATAGGAAGTTTACTGTTTTTCACAGAGTATATAATTCAACTGTAGAACTCATAGTCAAAGGTTATGCTTCAATCTAGCAAGATTAAAAGAAGGATTATGTATTTACCATAACAGCCAGAACATCCTTTTATAATTTATATTTAGAAGGACATAAAAAAAATTCATGATTAAGGGCTTAAGCCTGTAAATATTAGGGTTTATATAAAATCTTTCAGGGGGTTTAGTCCTCTCAACTGAAGGCTTTTTCGTACTTCTCAGAAGCAGCACTTCATAATCATCACTGTTGGAGCTGAAATCCTGAACTGAACACTCCATGGAACTCCAGTTTCTGTGTGACTGCATTTTAAAGATGAATAACTTAATATAAATTCTAGAATATAAAACATGGCAACTCTGCATTATGTTACACTGGCTCAATATTTGAACAGTATAGAGGCAGAAGATTGTCAAGAGCAAAAACAGGCTACCCATTAGAATTATGTTTGTCTTGGAAGATTAATCCAGAGATCAAATAAATAATATGAAAGAGGGAATTCAAAAGCAATTAAAAATATATAATTTAATTATAATTAAAAATGGAACCAGAAAGACGAAAAAAACAGGTTTGTTAGGCCAAATTTGCTTTGGTTATTGTGTCTGGAACAGAGAGAATAAACATAGGCTAGGCTTTGAGCAGCCCAGTTGCTGAAAAAGGCAATGATAAACTAAACATTTTAATGAGAAGTCTGCCTATCCTGTATGCCCTGAAGCAGATATTTGATTTTTTTTTTATGTATATGTGAAAGTTAAAGCATATTAATAAGGTCTGGGTTATTTCTGAGGCTCTCTCTCTCTCCAAAACAATATAATACAGTTAAAATATTTATCTCAATGCTGGTTAAACATGTCTACTAATCTTGATGACTAGGAAAATATTGAGTTCATATAGAGTACCTATAGATGTGAAGAAATGGTGCGATAAATGGATGCTAAATTAGACATCATTAAGCGGCTTTCTTTATTGCAATAGGTTAATGTAAATGCACTAATGTAAATTTGATTTAAACCATGGGGTCCTCCCACTTTTGTCTTCCAAGTCTGGCTTCATTCCACAAACAGCAAGCTCTTAACTGTGATGCTCTGGCTCATATAACCCTGAATAACCAGAAGAAATGCTGACCTTCAAGAGACAAATCTACAAACCTGAAGTATGAATTCTCTTGCAGATATGCCCATTTTTTTCTATTCTGGGTAGAGAGAACTAACAGAGACTGTAGAAATAATTTTGTTATTTAGGTTTCTAAAATTTCAGGGAGCAGAGTGAGGTACTTTATGTATCTATATCTTTTAATATTAATATATGATACTGTTAAATATATTTTTTCATAGTAGTTTTGTGAAAGTTGAAAGTAAACCTTTCAATCTTATTAGCCATTTATTATCAAATACAGATGGAAAATAAGATTTTTCTTTGGTTCTTTTTTGCATACTATTTCTGTCTCTGCCATTTGTTACTGTTTTTGGAAATTTAGAGCAGGATAACATTATTTAGAATCACTCTATATTATTCAAAATGTTTTACAATTGCTCAGTTTTAATTCTAAACCAGAATGTTTGAAAATGTATATATACACATATACAAATAAATACAAAGGCATATTGATCTCTTTTCTGAACAGAAGAAATAAGCAAAAAGAAAGTTTTAGAAAAAGAATGCTAAAAATAACAGCATTGTTAAGAGATATATCTGATAAATGCATTCACTTTCTTTCCCTCTCTGGCTGTATACTAATGGACGATTATGGAGAATAAGAGCCTGAGTTTTGAAATATTCAAACAACGCTCCCCAACAAGCACAAAATTGTAAATCCATGCAAAAACTCTCTGATCACAAAGATGTTGAACTTTAAGTGTCCAAGAGCATGTCTATACCTAAGAAAATTGCACATTTATAGGAAATGAATTTAAATTGTCTTTGTCCAGGCGGAATACACTGGAAGTGGTAGCTAAAGGAGCATAATTATGTTGAAATGATCCAAGAAGGGTGACAATCTTTCATGAAGCCTAATCATCACTGTGGCTGTATCTATGGCACAGAATGGTCAGGAGCAATCTACTGAACTGCTAGTCCTCAATTATCATCATCTTTGACTTGTTGCCTAAGTACATACCGTATTCCGGAATCAATGTGTATGCAATCTGGAGTCCTGTTTGGATAACTATCTTTGAGGGCATTTGGATGCCTTTTTCTTTTTTCTTTTTTTTTATCCTCCTTTTATACAGTCTCAATTTTAACAGTTAAGTGATACAAAAAAGTCTTGCCACAGAGTGACCTGGTCTAATGTTCTTCACAGCTATTTTAGAGCATTAAATTATTTCAAGGCACACCCTTGTTTCATTTGTGATCCTTCAGGTTTAAGTGGCAAGAAATATTTGTAGATTCAGTTGTCTTAGAGGCAGGAGGTTACTTTCTGAATTGCAGAATTTGGGCAAATCCAGGTTTTGGAGAGTAATATTTTAATAAGTCTTGTGAAAGTACACCCCTGCATTATATTAGAATTCATAGACATGTAATATGCTGTGTAAATTGTTTAATTTTATGGCTTGTGTTGACCTTTTTCCACCTCTTGAATATTTTTGCTTATTCCAGCAAACTTTTGATACAGTTACTTGTCCTCTTAAGTGAGGAAATCTCCCTAATAATTTTGCTATTTCCATAGAATGTAATTTCAAAATGGTAATACTATCTCTTTTCAAAGATAATTTTAACTTATTGGATATTCTACCTATGTTATCATCTATCATGTAGAGCTTAATTCATAGTTAAAAATTCCCCTACACTTCCTTTCTTTTTTTCTCAGCAGCATATGGCTTTCAGCTATGTGAACCAGTTATAACTAGTAATCCTTTTTATTTCTGTTGCCACTTCACAGTATTCAGTTCCACATCCCTCACTGTAAATTCAAATTTCTTATTTCATTGGCCAAGTTTTTCACATTTTAAGGTACAAATATTTAGAATGTTTCTTACAGATCACACTAAGTCTCCTTTCAACATCAGACATAGTCAGAACCATCTTCCTGACTACTGGTCTGATCAATATCAGTACTTTTTCTTTTCTTGATATTCTTCCTATAGTTTTGTTTACATTTCCTCTATGTATTAAAAATGCATGAGAATCATCTAAATCTCTTTCTCAGTCTTCTCCTTGGTTCTTTTGCTTTGCAGTTCCTCTTATCAGCTGCAGCAGCCGCAGTCCCAAGGAGCTATGATGCCAACTTCTCTCAGAGAGTATATCCATCAGTTCTGCCTCTCAATAGATATACGTGCAAACTCTATAAACATACCTGTCCTTGATGCAACTGTTGATTTTGTTATCTTGTTGCCTTGGTCTCTTCCCTGAAGGTTCAAGTGAATGTGGCTGAAAAGCATCTGAGCTACCATTTTGCTGTAGTCTTCAGTCATGCTTCTACTGCACTGGGGAATCCTGAAGTGTCATTTATCGTGCTTTGAAGAAAGATTACTGGATTTTTTTCTTTCTCTCCTCAGAATTCTGTTCCACTTGAGTTCTACAGCTCATAGATTTTTTTCCTGTTATGCAGCACAATCTTCCAGTCTCTAGATCATCAGTAGTAAGATGTGGTTAATTCTCCTTAGGAAAGAACACTGAATTATACAGACAGGCTTTTTTTTTTTAAGGCTTTTTTTTTTTTGGTATGATTCTTCAGTCATCTGCATTTTTTCCCTCTTCAAAAATCTTGTGATACATCAAAATAAATTAATATGATTATCAAAAGGAAAGTTTTTCAAAAATAGTATTTTTTTCTAATAAGGTGTAATTAATCAACTGTGAGATCTAGTTAAGTGTAAAAAGACTTTCAAAGACTTATTATGTTCCACTCAGATAAAATATGTAACTGCTTACAAGAAAAGTTGTTTACCATAGCACAGAATATATTTACAATGGAAATAAAAGGAGATGAATAAGTTTTTTTCCCAGCACGCTTAACTGGAAAAAAAGCTTTTGTTTCTCTGGGAAGATTGCTTACCTGTCACAGCACGCTTACCTGTTACAATCACAAACACCAAGCCTAAATATATAAGGCCTTTTGCTTTTTCCCCTATGATCTGTAAAAAAATGATGCACATCCATTGGAAGCTGTGGAAATAACTTATAAGTGCAATGCTTGTGGATCTGACATGGAAAGAATCCCTGATGATTTATGCCAGCAGTTCTAGAGTTGAAACTCATAAACAGAACAAAGAACAAAGTTTTAGTGGAAAGCAGAAGAGATAGGTTTGCATTCCTTTCTATGATATGACCCTATCCAGAAAAATATGTTTTGGAGGAATATCAAGAAAATACAATGTTCTTCAGACATATAT
Source organism: Crypturellus undulatus (assembly GCA_013389825.1). Lineage (NCBI taxonomy): Eukaryota > Metazoa > Chordata > Aves > Tinamiformes > Tinamidae > Crypturellus > Crypturellus undulatus. The sequence goes on from VWPW01021686.1 coordinate 2,532,644, forward strand.
TAACTCTATATTCTTGCTTATTCTTTCATTGTGGGTGCTATAGCGTGGAAGAGAGGAGGTTGGCAAAAAGAGTGAGCATAAAGTGCTCACTTGTCTTTTCGATGATGGAAAAGCACTGAGGTGTGGGCGGACAGGGGAATTCTGTAGAGGTTCTTAGCTAGGTCATTTACAAAGCTGAAGGGAGAAGCCCTCAGGAAAAAAAAAAAAAAAAAACTATAGAAGTTCAAAGTGGCAGAATTTTTCACTGCTTTCTTTATAAAGAAAGTGCATAAGTGTAATGGGAAAATATCAGCACTAAAAATCTTTCTTTTCTTAAAGAACCCTTCCAGATCCTAGATATATGTACTTGTCCATAGTATATTTATTGCCACTGCAATGGTTTTATTTCAAATTTCAAAATTAATTATTAAATAAGATTTGGATTGGAAACCGTTCTCTGTTTAATAATTTGGTTGTCCCAGAAAACTTTTGTGGGTATATCAAACTGCTTTGCCTTTCTAAAACTTTAAAGGTCTTCAGAAAGCAGAAATGGAATTATAACAATATTTTAAAAACCCAGAATGATTAAAAGACTTCCAGGTAAATGTTCCATAATAGGCTTATTCAAGGAACTTTCTTGCATAATAAGAAAAAAAGAGGCACATTTCTCCCTTTCTCTTTTGAAACCTCCTTCCCTTTGCATGCATCCTCCTTTCAAAGGTCCAATCTTTCATCCTTGGGTATGAATATATGGCAAGATAGAGACCCAGCCTCCTTGTGCTTTCTGACTATAGGCTGGCATAAGACTAAAACATGTAAAAAGGCAGACTGAATCTCTCCCTTCTCTTTATGTACACATGCTGCTTAGAGCATGAAGGAATCCAAAGTACTTTGAGTGAAGACCAGAGGACCTGATAAATTCAAAAATTTGCACAACAGAGGGAGCAAACTGGTGCCATCAGGTGTAAAAAGCCTCTGTAACTCTGTAGCTCCAAAGAAGTCACTGAAAAAAAATGCTGTAGATGTACAATATCAGCCATATGAACATTGTACTTCTGAATATGAGGTTTGGACCAAGAGCTGAATCGAAGCCTGGTGTTTCTTGCACTAATATGTCAAATGTCAAATGCAAATGTCAAAAGTCTTGCAGTAATATGTCAAATGAAAGAAACTCCAGTATCCTAAAACAATACTATGATTTTATACCTCTTTATTTCTTTTCCTCAGTAAAAAGAATTAGCTATAAGAAGGAAGACACCAGAAGAATTGTTTTGTTTTGCAATTTCTTCCTATGGCAGAATTTGTAAACATAATGCATGCAAATATTTCTTAGTAAGTATGCAGTCCATCTTTTCATAGCTCATCAAGCTATTGCAGCAATAAAGTTTTATGTTATAAACATATTTACCAGAAGTAGTGTAATTGCATTTCAAGTTAGTATATAAAACATAGAAAGAGCATCCAGATAATACATTGTCAAATTTTCAATTGACCACACTGTATTAAGCTCTGTTTGATCTATTATATTATGTTTAACAAACTCAAGTATGTGGTTAAAACGCTCAAGTGCGTTTTCTCAGACTTGAAGGATTAATGTATATGAAATTAATCCTGTTTCATGCTCACTGACCTGATGTTCTGTATCCTTGAGGCCGAAGAGTACAAGAAACCACTAGAGAAAAAAATGAATCATTAAAAAAAAGGGAAATTTAGACATTACAATGTCAGACTACTCAAGATTTAGGACCCAAAGGGATCGAGTAACTGGAAGGAAATGGAAATGTGGAGGACAGGCTTCATTCTGACTTTGTTTGGATTTCTCTGCTTTACTGTTTTCTTTGATCTCAAAACTTCTTGCAAGTGCTAGTTTAAAGTTATTGAATGCACTTCAGAGAAAATAATGAAGGCCAGACTTGGGACTATTCATCATCTTGAGTTTTTTTATTGTGATAGTATCTGAAATGTACTCAAAAGCTGAGCGTACATCATGCAACAGAAATACTAAGACATGGCAAAATTAATAAGCTGATCAAATCCAAAATTGATCCCACAGGTATGCAGTAGCAGGTGAAAGCAGAGGAATATGGATAGCACCATGTACTATTCTTGCAAGGAACATTGAGAATTAATCTTGAGGTTGACAGAAAACGTCACTGTATAAAAAGCTTCCAAAAGGCTTTTATTCCTCCTCTGATTTCTTTGAATGTTTGGTCAATATTTTCATAAATAAGAAGAAAAGGTTTTATAAAGGAAGAATTTTACGTTTTCCCCATTGGCATGAATTAATAGACTGTTTACTTCATGTCTGCCATTATGAAGGAGCTGATTCCTTAGATGAGAGATCAATTCTGATATTTTTTAAATAGCCAGGGAATTACTAAAATTTAATTATACCAAAAAGCCTAGTATAAAACTTGCTGGTATTGAGGTAAGTTCCTTTAGACCTCCTGCTGAAGCACCTTTTCTTTTATATGGGCAGTTTAATCATGCTTTATGACTCAGGCAGAGATGCCTGGAAAACCCTTTCAGCATGTTTTGCAAAAGACTATTTCATAGCATCTGCAATGACTTACACCAGATGATACATTAACCTCCCCGCAAAGGAACTGTATAACAGCGCACTCTATTTACAGAATATCTGCTTTTTAAAATGTAAATGCTCTTCTTTTATTGCTGGCACAGGGATTGGTTGTGGTCTGTGACGACCTTTCATTCATATAATAAGTGATATATTAATAATCTTCATGACATACAGCTTCTTAAATTAATGCATATATAAATGTCTATAGTCCGTGTTTCCATTTCAAATAAATCTTAGAGGCTTTTGGACTGTTAGGCTTTATGCAGCCTAATGTATGACTAAGGAAGAAGAATATGTTGAAGAATATGTTTATAAGCGCCTCAGAATATTACTTTGTGTAGTAACTTTCTAGTAATATTGAACAGCCTTAAAAACTCTGATGAGGGCACCCGCATGAAAATTGGAATCAGTTATAACTGGGGTGCTTCATCTATTTTGAAAGTGATTAGGCTCTAACTTTTTGAAATGGGAACACCAGCTCCTATTCCTTAAACACTCTCTGTGCATTTCAAAATGAAACTCATCTTTCTTCCATGCAAATATGTCTGCGGAAGATTCATCGTAATTTAGCTTAGTAATTGTACTAAGTACTTAAAAAAAAAACCTTGGCTGAGGCTACTGAGGCCCCTACTGAGGCTGCTTTTCAAGGTAGTTGTTAGCTTTTGATAGCTATCCTGTTTTTTTTTTTTTTTTTATCAGTTATAGGATTTGCCTTATACGTCATAATGAAGAATACTGAAAAGGAAAGTACTTCATTGCCACTGTTCCTGTCTTAAACTTACCTTATCCAAGACTTACCGATTATTGGTTTGTATCCAATGATTAATGTGTGTTGCTTAAGACAGTATCTGAATGACATATATTTTTGTCCCTAAATAGTGTTACAAATTCCAATTTATCTTTTTGTTCTTCTCTGTATCCATGTTTTGCCTGGGTTGCAAATTTGCATGATATTTTTCTCCCTGTTCCTTAAAATTCACTGTTTCATAAATGAACTAGTTCAATCATAAGACTTCACCAAGGTAGTTTTCAATTGATTAAATGTACATAATTTTCAAAGCGCAATTTTAATGCAAAATTAGAACTACCAAGTTCTATATGAAATACTTAGAACAATAATTTCTTGAACAATGTACTTAGATTTGTTTGATCAGAATATTTTTCCAGTAGCTGTAATGTAATTCAAAACTCACATAGGATTAATATAATACTTTATTGATATTGCAAAATTAAGTTGTTAAAATAAAAAATAAAGAAAATATTCAAGAAAATTCAATAAGGGTTTCAGTTCATAGAAAATTATTCGTTATGATTTTGTAGATGCAGAAAGATTTTGGCTTTGTTTATTAAGAAGCAAACTTACATAACAGCACGATTTTTAATTATCAAAGTAAGGTGACTCTTCATATTGCAAGAGATTATTAATTGCAATCAAATAACATGTGAGCACAGTCATGAAAAGCATACTTGCTGAGTAACGATCAGTATATATGAAAAATCATCAAAAATACATTTTTCATCCAGTAAGTTAATTTTTTCCAAGAGGTTTTGCTTGGAATCTATTTAGGCTGTAATTCCTTGACAACTTTGCGGACGTGCAATATCCTGCTAGAATCTGAGGTGACATAAATGTCTTTGCTAATCCAGAGGCTGGCTGAATGAGCTGCAGGTTAGTGTCCCAGGAAGTCTTAAAGGCACAGGTGAGAAAAGTCGTATCTTCAAGCCTGTATGAGTTCCTTTCTGAGATCTTCTTTCATCGTACTGAAGGAGGATTATATTACGTGGTGGTTCTGAAAACTAGAGCTTCGGTTTCATAAGAGACATGAATACAAATGAAGCATAATAGGAAAGATGCTCTAAGCTACACTAAGTTTAACCCACGTTCTGAGATTTTATGTATAATATAACACAGAGTTGGTTCAAATATTTCTAATTCCTGAAGCAGTATAGACTCAGCTAGTATGCTATGAGGACAGAAATGAAGTTGAAGCAAAAGAATATGGAATGGAATTTTTTTAAACATCAGAGTGTTCTCCCATTTGACCTTTTAGTCATGATTGTAGCTGCTGTCATCTGAAAGGGGAAGGTGGTGATACGCTCAGAGGTTATAAATGCTAAATTTGTAATAGTACTGACCAGTATACTCATAGTCTGGTGCAGAATTCTGGTAATAGACATGAGAGGAAAAATCTTAGAAATGCTTGAGAGGAATTGAGTCAGTTTGTGGAGTACCTGTGTATGAATAATGATGGTGGAGTAAATTTATTAAGTATGTAAGTATGGATAGAAGAAAGTGAGGGAAATGTATGAGGGCTGTTAGACTTTCTTACAGACTTGTAGCATTAGCAGATGTTTGTTTCTAAACTTCCTCATCAATAATGTGAATGGATCTCATGTTACCTCCTTATCTACATGTAAAGAATAGAATATATTTATGTATAAATACAGATCTATTTACTTCTCCATCTAAAAAAACCCCACATATTCATTGAAAGATTTTTTTTGAAGAACTGAAGAATCTTCAAGATCTGTATGTCACAAAGATGTAAGAAAACACTGTATTTTTATCAAACCTGATTATTTTGTGTTATGATTTTTGGAGAAAAGCTAAAATTTAGTTAATTTCCTAAACCTACTTACAATTATTTTCCAACCATCAGCCATTACAAAACAACTCTATGTTACATTGTTAATTCTAACTGTCTCCTGATTTATGTTGTTAATATTCAAATTATTGCCATTTCCCAGAGTATATTCTAAATATACTATATGCAAGGATTATACTTTTATTTTGTAATTACTATTATTTTTACAGTAATTATTATGGCAATCACACTGTATTTGAAAGTTGCTTCAGGGCTGTCAAATATTTCTCAGTGTTCTGAGGGAAAGCCTAAGAATCACTAAAATCATACATATATGAAGACCACCCTAACTCAAACGACTGATGGGCTGTCTATATTTGGCATATATAAATAGCAGCATGTTTTCACACTTACCATTAGTTTCTACAGCAGCTAGATTCTTTGATCTGGATTTTCTCCCAGCTCCTCTACACAAGTCTACATAAATAAATAAGAAACATCATTTTTTAGAGAACCATCCATGAATAATTCTTCAGCATGTAAGTTTGAATGTTGACAGTTCCCCTACTGTTTTAAAAAATGTGAGTACACCTGCTGCTCAGATAGGACATTTACGGCACAGCTTAATACTGAAATGATCAATTCCAAAAGCCAGTCGACATAAACAGCATAGCAGAAATCAATGTGGGATCTCCATTTTGTGTACTTGTAAAGCTAAGGAGGTTGCTTTTTGACATGATTGTGGTCTTTGCAGGTGGAAGAATGGTGGTAGGCAGCAGTATCATTTACATTTTTCTTGAGAAGATGACATTTGGCTACAGAAATGTCATTATCTGAACATGGTATAACTAAATGTCAGAATACTAGCTTTCTGGAAACAGTATAGGAATGCACAATAATCATAGTTTAAAAACATACCAGCTATAATGACATGCTACAAGGAAAAATAATAATTAATTGATGATAATTTATTACCTATTTTACTTGGAATATGGTTGCTACCATTTCATTTGTTATTTTATTCTTAGATTTTATCCATCACTGTAGTGTTCAAAATACTGATTACTTTTGCTGGATGGTTTGTTTCTTCAACGATTTAGGCATTCATGTGACTGTAATTTTCATTAACAAAGCCGCAGTCTGCTGGGAAACGTCAGGTAGTCAGTGCAATGAATAAGCTGCATATAAAATGCCCTCAGTACATACAAATAAACTGTGCACAAAATGGCTGCCTTTCTCTACTTAGTTCGGAGACATTAGTAATGTAAATGTTGAAAGGCATAGTGGGGCGCAGCACATACCTGCTAGGCTCACATCTGAGAAAACAGCTCTCTGCTAACAACCACACCAAACCTAGCTATAATCACCTCCACTCCAACACTAACTCACCAAGTTAATCTCCTTAAAAAACAACATATATTTTATTGTGTCTTTTTTTTCTGATTAAGAAGGTAGATATTCTGTTACCTTCAGGGTTGCTATAAATTCTGACTTACAAATGAGATGAAAAGATAAGGAAGGACTAGCTTAATAGCTCCTGCTCTGAACAGAGAAGCATCACTGCTAAAAAATCTTACCACTCAGAAATAGCTAAGTAAAAGGAAATCTCCATTTCAGTCCTAAATGTACATCTCTTTAGTTGGCAGCATATTTTTTTTTTGCTGTCTTCAAGTAACCTGACAGTGAGCATCAGTGTTAACAAGAACATTTTCTACTAAGCTCCCTCCCTTTGTCAATATTATGAGACTGTGTGAGAATTCGTCTATTTTTTTTTCCTCTCTCTCTCTCTTTTATTTTAAATCGCTGAATATTTGCTCTTTTGATTTATGTTGTTTCTCCCTTGGGTGTTCAAGAACTTCAGCTGTCTCAATAAGCTTTCCATGCCTCTCATCAATCACTAAAGATGAAAGAAAAAGAAAAACACAAAAGAATGGTTTCTAAATCCTGTAGTCCTATCATCTTTTAAGGTTCTTCACCATAATCAGCTCCATACATAACACTGCTTTGAAGGAGCTGTTTTTCACTAAATGTGAGACAACATACATCACACACAGAAAGGCACTGTCCAGGCTTTTTATGGCAGAAGATATTTTCTTATGTTAAGAACGAGTTAAAAATATAAATAAATTACTACTACTGGTCCAGCGATTCCCTCATAGTAAAAATATCGATAATGTGAATGCCAATTATATTCTTACAAGAAAGGTCACCAAAAAAAGAAAAAAAGCTAATATTGCTAATAAAGCCACCAACAGATGAAAGAATACAGGGATTAGAATTTTTAAACATACTAAATTTAAGAATTTTTTGTTTGTTTGTTTGCTTTTCCAAAATCTTGAGGAAAATATCTAGGAAAATAAACGATTCCTTAGTTTTGCATCAGACTACCTCTACACTGCTTATATGCTTCCCAAAATCTTCATGAAAATTAATGTTCTTTCATGCTTACAAGGAAAATATATTTGTGATGCTAATAGATTCATTTTATTGAATTAACATTTTGAAAACTTGTCTAACATCACTCTTGCTGTGCAATTAGTTTCAAACCTGCAACAATCACCCAGCTAGCACTTACAGCTGCTTTCCTGAGAGGCTACATGGCTTCTTTCGTGAGCGTGTATTTATATTCACAGTGCACATGTCACGGAGGAATGTATTAACATTTCATTTTAATAACAGAGGGCTTAGACACAGAAAAGTTGTTGTTGTCAGGCTACGCAGGAAAGCTTGGTACTGTTGCAGTTTGAAGGAGGGGGCCTAATTTGGTAAGAGATGTATCCCCCTGTGCTCTAGCTGAGGTTAGAGGCACTGGGGTGCAGTTGGAATAATTTCTTAATAGCGACACCAAATACTGTGGTAAGTATAGGCCTGACGCCGGCAGTACCGGTTTCACAGTCTGTTGATGGTAGGTCCGATCGCCTTCCAAGGAGCAAAGCAAGTTCACAAACAGTAAGACCAACTGCAGGCCCAACTCTGGCAGTTCTGAATTCACCAACCGTGTGTTGACCGCAGGCCCGATCACCTTCAAAATAAGCAGTCGAGTTCACACGAATAGCGTGATTTACTCAAATGCAACATTTACAAAGCGGATTTCGTATGTCAGTACAGGAAATTCCCTACTACAGCGTGGGGTTCTTAGCTAGCTCTGATGTACAAATGCATTATCCCTCGCCCCAGAAAATGGGAGAGGGCTCTCAGTCTTGAGGAGTCTCTTTAGGCAGTGTTCCTCAAATTGAGGAAAGGGGTTCAGCCCGTCGTCTCATCCAGAAGTTACAATGGATGGAAGTCTCCAACTTCTTCTCTCCTTAGTTTACTTTTTATATATATGTATATATTTACTTTTAGGTGGAGCTGGAGTGACTGTAGTCATACTTTTGTTACTGATTGGTGAAAAAGTCTCTTGCTTTCATTTAAAGGCAATCAAATATCTACAGGGCATGCTCACCGAGGAGTGGTTGTACCTCGGAGGTGAGTAACTTTTGGGTTGGAGGTGTGTTTTGGCATTATAATGAGATTATAATGAGCAAAGTTGAAGCAAAGTTCATCTGAAAGGAGTCATTTGCCACCCTTGCTGGCCCAGCACCGGACATCTTATCATATATCTCCTGTTGGGCAGCTACTGTGCTGCTTATCAGCGGCCCAGCACAGGGAATACAACAGAGTTTGGCCGCGGTGTCTTCACTCCAGCCTCCGCTACTCCCCTTTGCAGCTGCGAGGAGGGCAGTTGTGCTGCCCAGGGAACTGTGGAGGGGCAGAGTCCATGCACACCAGATCATCCTTGAAGTGGCAACTGTACATCAACGCAAGCAAGCACCTGCGGTGCTATAACTTATGTTAGGCCTTAGTTTTCCTCTAAGTTTCCCCTTTTCAAGCAGTTCTTCCACAATACAAAATTAGAGCTGAACCTTGGCATCATTTGGCAGTGACATAGTCCTGGACATATCCTTCATTCCCGAGTCCATGCACACCAGATCATCCTTGAAGTGGCAACTGTACATCAACGCAAGCAAGCACCTGCGGTGCTATAACTTATGTTAGGCCTTAGTTTTCCTCTAAGTTTCCCCTTTTCAAGCAGTTCTTCCACAATACAAAATTAGAGCTGAACCTTGGCATCATTTGGCAGTGACATAGTCCTGGACATATCCTTCATTCCCCAGTTATTAGCAACTACTACACCAGACTAACTACTTCATATTGATACTGTGGACTTGTTTAATCTCATTTTATCAGAGGAGATTTTAGTCTCAGGTACACAGTATATAGCTACACACTATAGCTACACTATTGCTACACTATAGCATACTAATATTAATTTAGGTACAACTTCTATTTGCATAGACCTTAGAAAGAGCTGTAGAAATTGTCCTTGGTTCTTTAATATCACATATAAACATTTTGTAGTAACAGTACTGTTCTTCCTAAGGTATTTTCAGGCATACAGTTCATGTATGTGTTTTTAATACAAATGGTTGTTTTATTCCAAATAGTTATTAACACTCTATATAGAGAGGGACTGGGCTTTTGGTTTAAACGAAACATTTTATCTGTATGTTTTGATCCAATATGTAGAAGAAAAGATCATCCACAAACAATAGTCAACCTTTACTTTTTTTTTTATATTAATGATGAGGCAGACAGTCTTGATTATTGCTTTTTCTGTGTGAAAAAACAGAACCAGTTTGCTAGTGGAATCATATTATATTTTGGACATTAATTTAGTACATATTGCCATGTAACATAAGAAACTGTGGTGAAACAAATGAAGTATTGGAACTACAGATACGATTCACTGTATAATATTTATTTTCTAAATTGACAGTGTTTTTAAGGTGGCATCACACAGAATTATTGTCCCCTTCATGGTTTTCCATACCTTTTCCTTCTCATCTGTAATGTGATGTATTGTACTTGAATTTCTGTTCAGCTGTTCGCTACATTCTTTATTCTTTTGCACAACCTTCCTAATTGCTGAGGATGGACAACAGAGTAAATATGTAACAGATGAGTGAAGATAATGAAATCACTTTCTTTCTACCAGTGATCTGTATAGCATCATTTTGCTGATACCTTGCAATGTCTGACCTTTTAAACTGACAGGATATTCACCGCTGAAGCTTTTTAAAGACAGCTATCTCATCTCAGAAAAATGGAAGCCAGACATCCAAGACCAGCTTGTATTTGTCTCTGAATCAAACTGTCATTTTTGCTCTGTTAGTGTCTGTTATCAAGTCTGGACAAGCAATTATTCTGTAGGTTAGGTTCATACAACCTTGAATTTTTACAAAAGTCCTTGAGAGTTAATATAGCCAGTTTGTGCAACTACAGTTCACGTATATGAGTTATACAGAATCTTGGCAGCTCGCACAGCTAATAAGCATTTAATTTACAACTCATACAGTTCTCTTACTTTGAAAAGTGCTTCATGTATCCATCTGTTTCCTCTGATTTATTGAAATCCCCGTTTAGTGCCACTTACATTTGGGTAAATAGCTGAACATTGCATGCTACACAAACTAGGACAAAGGCATGAGCAGGTCACGATTCAGCAGAATTTATATTGGATTTTAAACTATTTAGTAAATGAACAACAACAATCACTGCAACAAAAACAAAAATGAACATAAAAAAATAGGTGTATCAACATCTCTTTACCTATGTAATGAACATTTATGACTGAGACCAAGAAACTCATTTCACTATTGCAAAGAGAAGAAATTAGATCACTTATACTGATATCATGGGGCCAAATTACAAAACATTACTGAGTAGCAGAAGGGTAGTGCACTGCATTTTATATTTGCATAATTCACAACAAAAGGTCCCAACCAGCTTGCTGAATTGTGAATATCAATCCAGAATCTAATGTTTTCAGGGAAGTACATTAGGTCAGAGATCAGAAACCAGTCTCTGAAGAACCTACATAATTTATAAAGAACAAGCTCGGTATTGTATTTTGTTTCAAATAGATTTTTTTTCTTCCAGATTTTACTGCCTTTTTCTCTGTGCTTGCCTGGAAGGATAATGCATTAACAGCTGTATATAGTATCAACACCGATCTGCACTGCCTATTTTGGTAGGTAGTATGTTCCTAAATAATTTTTGCAAGAGGTAGTAGGATACTGAAACCACCTTGTGAAAAATTATGCAAATGGATTTAAACAGATAGGATAGGATATTTTCATTTAAAGAAAACCAAAATACATGTACTCTGCTAGAATTAGGATTCAGAATACCATGTTTTTTAAAATATATTGTAACAAATACATAAAACCACAGCAAAATTCTGGACATCTTCAGTATTCTGAGTAGTATTGCCTTTGGAGACTGCAAAGAAAAACAGATTGTCAATACCCATGGGGGGAAAATAAAGTAAAAATGCACGTGTCCCCATTTAAAAACCTTCTTCGGTTTGATCGCCAGTGATAGAAAATATTAAATCTGACTTTGCTGTTACATTTCCTACAGCTTTGAGAACCTGACTCCTGTCTTCCTCTTATTTACCTATGTCTTAATTTTGCTCACTGCCTTTCCATTTTCTTAGTGCCTACATCAGTGCACAATTACAGAAGACAGAAATGCTGAGATTCTCGTATATTCCTTGTTTTTATAATGCTGAAAAATGTTACAGAGTATAAGTAAATATAAAGTTTGTGCATGGCACGGCTTTTCAACATATTTTCAGACTATTTACAGTTGTTAAAAATGTTTTTTCAAGAATTCCTGAAGTTGACTTTTTCAAGTTTTGATGTCTTCCACAAATCTGTCCTGAAGGTTATTCCTTTTTTATCTTTGTTTTTCTTTTTGCCACTATGAAAACAGTAAGATATTGCAACATTAGGACTCAAAGGTGTTTTATTTGCAGTCATCCCTTAAGTATCCATTGCTTTTATGACTCCTTATTATGTGAGGTTTACTCACATCACAGAAAAAAGTAAGAAATGCTGATGCTTAGATTTTTTTTCCTTAAAAAGTGAATTTGTTAAACATCACTGCTTAAAAGGGCTAAAAGGTAGATTAATGAGAAAAGTTCATCTTAAGATAATAAAATAAAGAAAGAAGAACCTCTCTCTAATTTTTTTCTTCATTGGTCCCACAGCAGAAGTTTCAGCAAATGTAGATACCAAATAAAGCCAAATAAAGTACCTGGCACTGAAGAGGATTAAATCTGCAGAGAAAGTAGTGTGATAGTCATTTTTAAAGCCCTATAACCATGATAAAGGAGATGAGAAAACCTAAAGCAGAGTCCTCGGTTATGTAACAGTGGTCATAGTGGCTTGCATGGAACATTTATGGGGGCAACATTATTAAAATTGGACTTTGAGCTTTATCATGAAGTTCAACAGTTTGTAACATATGGCTAGGGTGAATTCTATTCTTACCACTAATTTAGTAATCAGTCTTAATCCCCTTCACAAAAGAATATATATTTTTCTTTAGTTTCTATAAACATCTCCTCTTTTTTCATAAAAGGAGAGGACAATGCAAACGGAAGGCTGTGAAGAAAATATAAACACATTCTTCTATAAGAAAGGATTGTCTTTCTTATGGAAATAGCTATTTAAATCAGAAACAGGTCAGGGTCTTTTTGAACAGATATGGTGTAACTGGATTGTGGGTAAGGCAGTTTACGGATTTAACAGTGACTAGTGGAAGAGGAAGGTCTTTGGAAAGGGAGATTTTGGAGTTACTTCAGATGAGGAAAATGCATTGGAAATAATTCCATTTTTTTGGAACATCCTGTTTAGACTTTTTGAAACACAAACCCTCCTTTATACTCAAAATTAATTTTAGAGTTTATACAAATATAAGGCAAACTACAAATATAAGGCAAAAATGTCTAAGTGATTATTTAAAGTTACCTCCGTCATCTCCTTCTGCCTATTTTGTTGTCACCAGTGTGAATTTTTGTATTCATTCATTTGCTACTTTTCCACTAATTTGTACTAATTTTCTGGATAAAATTGCATGGCAGTTGCAGTTACCTAAATTAAAGCAAGTACTGTCCTCAGGTGTTAAAATAAGTAGATGTTGTTAGAAGGAGTTAATTCTACAGCATTCTTCCCCGTCCCCCCATTTTTTTCATATAATATCAACTGAAACTTGTTTACCTTCTCAATAAGCTGATGAGGATTTTTTTTTTCTGTTTTCTTGGTGAGAGCATACAAATAACTTTGGATTTAATAGGTAGGAAAATTCTGTTTTGCCTCTGAATAAATAAATATTTGTCCTACATTCAGTAATATTTAATTTTGTGAATACCTAGAAATACCTGAATAGTATGACTGGACATCATAAATGAATATATGGTACAGATACTCCTCTTTCTTGTTAAAATGAGCTCTAGTTTACCCCTAAAAAAATTAATTTAATATTAATTTAATATTAATTTTTAATAGAGGCTATTTACACTGTCAAGCAGTACGAATTTTTCCAATAGTACCTAATGCAGACAATTACATAGAGAATTCTTGTGCAACAGTGCTATATAAAAGTACAATAGTCTTTTAAGATTGTTTTTTCCAGCTGTTGAAAATAGAATGGGCAGATGCAATGTTCTGGGCAGAAATATACTGGGCAGATGTTACAGACCCACTGAATTCTAGTTGTTTGTTGAACAAGGAGTGTAGACTGAGGAGATGTGCTAGTATTATTGCATTATTCCTCACCTCAAAGTACCACGAGATGATAAATGGCATTCTTTGAGTGAGCTCTGCTTCCTCCTTTTTGCATTAGCAGGCTTTCTCCGAACTCCCCACTGCGTCAAAAAGCAGGTCAGGTAGGCAGAGTGTCACTCATGTCTGTGAGTAAACACAGAACCCAGGGCAGAAAGTGTCTCCATTATTTTGAAACCAGCCCAACCACAGCTGCTGCAAAAGGCTCCCAAGGTAAGTCGCAGTGCTTATGCACAGGCAGTGATGGATAGCTGCCATGATCCGTCTGTCCACAAGCGATCTGGCTATCTCCTAGCCTGCCTGTTTTAATTCCTGCTTACAGATAATGTCAGGCTGTGACAGGCAGGTGTCTGGAGTGCTATGGATACTCTATTACTAATCCAACTGCAGACTTCATGGTGCTCTAACTTTCCAGGCTTTCAGTGGGCTCTGTATCCAGAACTCCCTTTCATCACATGCTCATCAGACTCCCTCACAGAGTTCGCTTCGTTCAGCCCCTTAGATCTAGATGTTTTTAGATGCTACACAGCAGTACCAAACAGAAGCATCTCTGTGTATACTGCCATGTCTCTGAGAACATACAGATAAACAGGAATAACTCTGCTTACAGAGAGGCATATCGGACTGCAAAAGGCAAAGCTAGACCCTGGGTGATCCAAATTTTGCCACTGCGAATACTTTAACTTTATTAACGAAGCAAAGGGGCTATCCTAAGACTGCTGTGTGATATCAGTAACACTGAAGGAATCTGAAGTTTCTCTATCTTATTATATCTCCTGCTCTATAGCTGTTGTGGACTTTTTCTTTTTAGATGCACAAATGTGTTCCCTAGACTAAGCTTTTTTCTATGAATGTTGGTGCAGGAATAGGAATGTTTACTACTGTGAAAGGTTTCAGCTATGTGGAAGTGAAGCAGTAAAGAAGTGTTCTTTAAGTATAGCTAAATATGTTTAGGTAAATCCAAAAATAATAAAAAAGTCTGAGTAGCAATTTCTTCAGAATAATAATGGTAATCTGTGTAGCAAGGTCTCCTTATAATAAAATTTATGGATTTTTTTCCTGAAGACTGACTGCACTTGGGTATATTTAAAAACAAACCCTGAAGGATGAGTCGACAGACTTAAAGATTACAGGAGGTAGCAAACCTAATAATAAGACTATTGAAGATCACTTTCAATTTACAGATGAAGTTTTAGTTTAGGCTTAGTTTAGGCTTAATATTTTTATATTCAAACACTATATTGTGCACCTTGCTTGTCAGTCTTCACTTAAACTGTCCTGATCATCCTATATTTCCCCCTCCTCTCTTAAAGGTCACTTTCTCTGTTCTTGTAGGGACTTGACGTTTCTACAGAAATTAATTCTTTCTTTGCAAGAGGAAAAACATACCTGTCAGGCTTTCTACTAGAATCTCTGAAAATCTTGATCTCCTGGACTGATTCAAATTCTGAGTGCTTACATCTCTCAATGACCTAGCTGTACCTGCTCTGCTGGCTTCGAGACGTTAACACCCACATTGATATTCATATTGTGTCAAATTTCTCTCCGATCGGCATTTAAGGATTGCAGACACTGGGAAGATCCAGAAGTCAAGTAAGGAGCCTGGGGGAGGGCTCTTAGAGCTTTCACAAAAAGGACATTGATGATATACCGAAGAGTGAAGTTTTTTCAGATGGTGCTCTTGTTAAGAGGAATTCTGGTGAGGATGGACTTGAGTAAGAAAAGTTAATATGCTAGTGGGAATGTTACATATTTTTCAAATGAATTCACCTTGATGATTTCTCAACTTCCTAGATCAGAAGTGAAAAATATGTGATTTATAAAACTACTATAAGTTCTTTGAGGGAAAATTAGCTACAGACAAAAGATATTTTTCCCATAATTTCTTGTGAAGGATGAGAGGAAGATTGCAATAGAGCATACTGTACTTAAAACAGAGAAAGCTTTGCTGCATTTTACTATGTCTAGTAGTAAAAGCTGAACAAACAATTTTAGTGAATAATAATAGTAACAATAATTCCATAAATTATTCCTCATTTATTTTCCAGAAAGAACAATAAATAGTCCAGAAACGGATTCCATCTTCCTGAACTTAATATTATTCTTATGTTATTATGATGAATCATCCACATCTTGCAGGTAAAGTATAAGTGGAAATTATCTGAGAGTTTATACCTGCTAGTCACAGGGATTTTATTTTTCATCACTGATTAAGTGAATTACATGAAAACTGATGAAAAACACAATTTTTAAATCAAGCTTTTGCACAAATCTTAAATGTCTAATTTGAGAAATACTTTCAGTAAACATCCAATTTCCCTAGTCTGATTAGAACGGAAAAAATCAAATTCTTGCTTATTTACTGAATAGAATACACCTGCAATAAACAACATGTCCATACAAACAGAAAAAAATGGAAGTGTGATATAAATATAACCTAATCATATATTCACCTATATAAGCTTTCTTCAGTGCAGGATTGTGCTGACTGTCCCATAATACATGTTCTTTTTCATTTTGGAAAATTCAGATAGAAAAATACGGATTTTCTTGAAAGTGACATTTTGGAATCTACTCTATATGGTACTCAGAATGAAAATTAAGGTACATATATTTATTTATAATAGAGTATTTTCCAAGCAACTCAACAATAGATGATTATATTGCTCAGTCATTGTACATATTTGACTATGCCAGAGGCTTAGGCACCTGAGTCCTCTTTGCAGACATGGTTAATATTAAGAAATTTTTTTTTTCTCTAAAGAAGTAGATACAAGGCCAACAGCTTGGACTCTCTAGATCTATGCAGGAATTTTACACAGCAATGTGTGAGAAGACTACGAATCCTGTTAAATATTTCTGATACCTGTGGGCCTTTTCTAAGTGAGTAAATCAGTGAATAACTTTTAATTAACTATAACAAGAAGTAAGTGTTAGGACTGAATCATATTTAAATAGTTTGGTTATTCTGCTTCAACTATTGCCTTTACTGACTAACTGCTTATTTTGGCAAGATCTTGAAAGTTTATTTCTGCAGCTCCAATGAAAGCTTTCAAAGGAATGTTCACTTCTTCTGTGGTGAGCATCAAATCCACAGTGAATTTTAGAATACAAAATATCTGACCTTGTATAGCAGTTGTCATTACTCCTGAAAACATTTTTGAGAATGATGGGATGAGAAGTCATTTTGACCAATATGCAGTTACTGCAGAAGTGAAAAAGAGTCCAGCATGTTGGGATCAAGCCTCTCCATCTAATCAAAAGCATATTAATTTATACTTTGTCTCTAGTTAGGAGGGCTTTTCTAATTCCTACTGTGACTTTCTGCTGGGTTGTTTTTCATAGACCATTTGCAGAGTATTGAATTATTCCTGTTTCTAGCAATCTTTTCCTCCTACTGTAGAAAGGTTATGGTTAGAGAGAAAGGATCTGCCTTCATGGTTTTCTCCAGTCTCTCTGCTGGGATTGGGAGTAGTGTAAGGTTCTGTAATACTGTTGCATTTGTTTATGCCTTGTCTGTTTTTCAGTGGTAATTATTATTGCAAACAGAAAAGCTTCTGGGTTTCATCACTCTTTTTTACATTTGCTATTGTAGTTATTTACATGTTTTATATTTAGCCAAAATATTGTCTGATGAAAGACATGTCTGTATTTTAGTATAAGATTATGTTACAATAATAAAATCAGTAAAATAAGTAATGATAAGTAACTAAGGAATTCCTGATATTTATGCACACATTCTTTTATTTTGCACTTAGATCTCCAATGCACTGCTGTATTTTTATGAGTGGATTTTTTGTTACATTTATGAATAAATGACATATACAAACATTTACAAATATTGCTGAAGAAACATGTAATCTGCACTCTTGCCTCCTTGTTGTGTGATAGAAATTTAAATCACTTCCTCTTATTTGTATCTAGTAAGCAAGTTTCTAAAATGGAGTTTACCTCTGAAAAGTGTACAAGGAAAAGGGAAAAAATCTTTTCCCTTCTGTTTTAATCTTACAAAGTACTTTTAGTCAATTATTTTTCCTTTCCACCTCCATATAATGGTCTTTACCAGTATGTTTATGGTCTAGAATCCTCCAGCTATGCCAGATCTAAGTGGTACCTCTGCAGTGATTTGGCTTTTCTAAAGTGCACAAATATAAAAAAGAAACATGAAAAGAAAAATCCTCCATTTCTTTTTGATTTAGCATATCCAGAGCTGCAGAATCCCTTATGTATCAATTAGCTGGTGAAAGTTACCAACTCTTCTTTTTAGTTAATATTGTATTCTGACTCTTCTTTTACTCTTTTTATTCTTCGTCATTCATATTTAATACAGACAGTCTTATTTTCAGTCCTTTTATACTAGCTTTTAATTTTCATAGATTCACAGATTGTAAAGTCTGTTGGGACTATCCTGATCTCATTTCATGTTACCTCATGTACCACGCTTGCAACAGGCCTTTTCCTGACTCAGTTCTGTTCTTAATGAAAGCATATATATTTATACACACACATACACATATGTGCACATAGTATATATTTTTTCCATTATACACATATGTACATATTTTAAGTCTGATTTTGGTTTTAAAAATGATGCCATCCTTCACATATTTGTTATATTGTCCAAAAACTTTACTTATGTTACTCTTGTAGTTGGCATACTTTATTTCTAATCTGAATTTTTCTAGTATCAGCTTCATATTAGTAGGCTTTTTAATGTTTGTCTGACAACCTGAGGAGCCTTAATTTATCAAATAGACATTGTCTTAGACAATTCTTCTACCATATTCTATATTTTCTTACTCCTTATCTGTAAATATTCATAAACAACTTTCTACTTAATCTGCAGTTTCTGGACCTCAGATATTACAATTAACCTGTGTTATGGAACTCAGTCAAAAATGCCTTCTGAAAGCCATGTTGCATTAGAAAAATTGTAGTTGTGTTGAGCAAGATTTCTTTTTTTAGTCTTCAGAATTTCAGTATTAATCAATAAGCATTTGATTCTTGAATGAAGGTTAAAATCATTTTCTCCCATTGATAGCCTTGGCAGAAAGTATCATTTTGCTTGGCAGTTCTGTTACTTAAAACCAAAATATATTTTTATGAGTGAACAAATGATTTGCCAGAAGTGGGTAATTAAGTGAATAGGATGCTTTCAGTACCACTATTTGGACACAAACACTGGAGTCTCTGGGTTTCTTATGAACTTCTCCTTTGAATCTGTAATTATGAATCTTTAAAAACAAAAGCAATGGTGAAAATACCCGGATTATGTTAACTGGTGCACCACATGAAAATCTGGCTCATTTCAAGCAGACGCAGTATGCCAGGAGAGATTTTAAAGCAACAAAGACTAGGCATGAATGAAAATGAAGTCCCTTTGTCAGTATTTTTATGATTTTATCTCAGTTTTTTAATAGAAATTGATAAAAATAAAAGGTAGCATTGGTTTCTAATACTGTTAACAGAGAAGCCACATTTGTTTAGGAAAATATGTCTCAATAAGCCATTTTTAGTGTATCATGTAGTCCTTGGACTACTCTGCTGAGCTGTAAAAAAAGTTTTAAAAATAAATTAGCTTTAGGTAGAAAGAATATACTTCATTCGTTCCAAATTTTAATGGGAAATCATTGCAGCTCCAAACAGTGCCATTTCTCTCAAGGAATACAGCATCTCTCAAAACAAACGGATTGGGATCCCTTTAAAGGGGTCAGGACGAGGTTTGTATTCTCAGTATTAAACCTAGTTACCTAATAGAGAAACTTTAAAAACTTACTAGCACTTTAAAATTAAGCCAAAGTGTTATCATACACTCTTTATACCTCTTTATACACTCTTTATACCTCTTTATGACACTATTCTAAGGAAATAACAGAAATATGAATTTGAAACATAAATAACCAGAGCTAAGGTTTGTCTTAGACAAGCAGTTATATTCTAGTTCAGATTTTAAATCCGCTTAAGAAGACACTATTTAAAGAAGTGTAGAATATAACTACTAACTACTGCTAGGTAACCCATAAAAAATTAATTAGGTGAGAACAATAACTATAAAAAAATATGACTTTGTGTGGTTTTAGTGAACAACATGACAAATGACATTCAGATTTAGATTTTCGGTTGTGCATATGGAGAACCCTGGATAGAAAGTTAGCAAAAAGCTTTGAGATTTCACTTCCATCACATTCGGAAAAAGCATTTCAGGTGATTCCAAAATGACATTTCATTAGGGAAATTGCTCATCATGGATATCTGCAAAAGACCTTGCATGCCAGCTGACTCTTAAATATCATCTGACAAAGTTTTTCAACAGACTTTGTGGGGAAAAAAAAATAAAGAGTTAAATGCCAGGTTTTGAAAGCTATAATTTTTTTCCAAGTCTATTTTTGTCGTCAGTCCACTGCGGGAGGCTGGGGTGGAGAGGGGGCTGAAATGACAGTGCAGCCCCCAACACTGACTGTGTTCTCATCCCTGTATTTGTAGACAAGAAAGACAGTTCAATCAAGGCAGATAAGCGATAATGCGTCTTTAGAAAGGTAAGTGTTTATCTTTCAAAACAATGAATTAAAGAGAGTCAAAAAGTTAAGTGTGTGGAACATTACATTACAGATGATGAATGCAGAAATAAAGCAAAGGGCATGGCAGTTTGTTTCAGAGCATCCTCTTTGGTGAGGTAGCACCATTAGCTGCAAGAAAGACAGCTGCCATAGGTCAGTGATACAGAAGAAGCACAGAGTTTAAAGATCAATGTATTATGTGCTAAATAACAATCATGTAAATCCTCTTCCAAAAGGCAAGAACAGATAATAAGACTTTCAATTTAAAATATCTAAGAGCATTTGGATAGCTATTTTTTCTTCTTTTTGGGAAGGTCTAAAAAGAGTAAGCCTGCAGAAAAGAGAAGGCTCATAAGACTATACACACTTAGAAAAAAGACTTGAAACATTTTAACAGATGAAACAGTTCAATGAAGATAAACGTAAAATAATGATGACTTTGATGGGTCTTTATCGCACAAGGCCATGTTCATCATAAATTATAAGTTATAAAAAGGAATTCTACAGTCAAAAGACAAGTCTATTTGTATCATTAATGAATGATGAGCAACAGACACAAAATGCAGATCTCTATGTAGAGTAATGACAACTTTGATAAGTCCATTACACAGGCATCCCCATGCTTCATAAAATATGTAGAATTAAAAAGACAAAGATTTTTATTTTAAATTGCACAAGGGAAGCCTTTGTGTGATTAAAATTTAGGGTCTTGTAATAATTTTTAAATGAAAGAATGAAACTATTTAAATCTGAGGAACATGTAGATTACAGACTTAATTAAAGAAATCAGAATGAAAAGGAATTCAACATTAATTTATGTTAAAATGCACTTATTGACCCTTCATAAATAATGTATGATTATTTCAGTGAAGGATATCATACATCTTACACAATGTAAATTGTACATTTCCTTACCCTATGTTGACTCAAAGCAGAATTCCTCCGACATTTTATGGCCCAGTGTTCATTTCAGCAGATAGAAGGGACCATAAGCAAGCAGTAGCTTTATATTTGATAAAAACTCACATTCTCCAATAAGTTGTTTTCCTTTGAGTCAGGTGTTAGCATGAAGCTCAAGTCCTCCCATATTGTGAGAGGTGCTCTCTTGCTTTTCAAAGACCTTGCCTTCTCTGCATCTTAGAAGCTCTTAAAAGGGCAAAGTGACAGCTCAGCATCAGATTGTAGGAAGGAAATGTTGAAGGATCCTCTGAAGAGGACTAGTGGAATACTAATCTGGAGTTGATAGTCAATGGAGGAAAATAAGGAGAGTTTCTCCTACCTTAATGGTGGCCTTTGATGGAACAAAGCAGTCGCTCTTTATGAATGTCTGTTTCTCTCCAGACACTATACGTGTTGTTGGCTGTACTATAGGTAGCTGATTAAAATTTCCATTTCATCTATATTATTTCTGGGGAGAAAATAGAGTTCTCAATTACTTTTTTTTTTCTATGACAATATCCTGTTATTTCAGAGAAAAATCCACACTTGTTTTGAAAAAAAAAGGAAAATTAGAGTCCAAGAGGCTCTCCATCTTTCTTCAGAGTTACAGGGAACTATCTGAGATCCTAGAGATATGAAGTCCCATGTTTTGTTTAATGTTTTGAGGATTATTCCTTTTATTTTTAATAATATTGTGATTGAGGATTATTCCTTTTATTTTTAATAATATTGTGATTATATGCATAATTTTTTGAAATTTTCATAAGCCCTCAACTCCTAGCTATGTGAAAGAGTGAAGTTCTTAAAAAAAAAAAGTGAAAAAGTGAGAAAAAATGGTTATTTCTTTTGTGTTTTGGTTAAATTTCTCTGGTGTTTTCTTCAAGAGCACAGACAAAATTATCAGTTTGCTGAGAGGTAAAAGGAGGTGACTTTAGCAACAAATCTATTGTAAACACAAAGATTACTATTCTTTTTGTGTTTTTTGTGGCGGGGGGTGAAATCAGATATGAAGTCAGGTATTACAGAGTCTTTTGAAAGCTCTCATAATTTTTTAACAATGATCTCTGTCTTTTTTCTCTCTCTCTCTTTTTTTTTTTTTTTTAGTTCAGTGACTTTGTCCCTCATCAAGGGAAAAAAGGAGGAGTCTCTTAGGCCATGTTAGTGCATGTTGTTGGTGCATGTTATTCTAATTTAGGGGTGCCTATAATTTTTCCTTGATAAGAATTTAATCCTTTAGAATTGTATATGCTCTCTGACCACTGAATTCTCATTATTCTACTGGAGTATGCCCTGACTGATGTTTGACAATATCTTCACTCAGTTTTAACTGATCTCTACATGTGACATTTTTAACTTGACCAGCTATCTGTGACCAGCTGGCCGCTATTGCCAGTTCTTTGTCTATGCTGTAACTCATGCTTTTGTGCACTGGTGTCATTTTCTATCAAGACAGAACAGGATCCATGCAAGATTATGTCTTTCCTTCTGACAAACTTCATTTTGAAAATAAATACGAAAATATTAAAATATACTTTTTCTGAGGCATTCAGTCTCAATCCTGTTTTACATTTCAGGAAGCTGAATTGCCCCAAAAAGTGCTTTTTTTTTTTTTTTAGAAAATAGTGAAATGAAGGCACAAATGTGGAGATCATAATGTCATTATATTCTGTTCTTATAGCAGAGTTGAAAAAGTTTGCTTTGGTTTGAAGAAGAAAGAGCAGTAGAATGAGTGTTTGGGTTGACACTCTGAACAGCTCTTAAATCTGCCAGAAACTTTCATTCTTCTCAGAGAAGTTTTTCAGGCTTTCAGAACCAAAACTGACCAGACAGGATCTATATCAGACCCTCTCAGAAACAATTTAAGTGACAGTGAACTGCCAGGTACCTGGCATGTCCAGTTTCTCTGCAATAATACTGCAGAATACTGACATGCCTTGCATCTTTCTTAACATACCACAACATGCTGTGTTTCTGCACTTATATCTTATGCTATTGATTAAGAAGAAGGTCCTAGAAAAGAAAAAGTGCTGGATGTCATTTCTTTGTTTAGACTGTAAACTCATCTCGAAATCACAAACTGAAACTGCAATCAATTAATCTGTGGTCTCAACCAGTTCACCATTAGTTTCTGCAAGCTGCAGTTTCACTAAGTAAAAAACGTGTGATGAGCAGTCGGCTCTATTTACCTTGAGCAGAAAGGATTTCATAGCTATATAGATTATAAATATTTGCTTCAAATTCCCTATATTCTTATGTTAGGTCATTTGCATTTGGACAGATTAATGAAATAACGATGTGACTAATAGTCTGAGTACCCCTATTCTCCTACTTGAATTATGCTGATAGGGTGGTAACAATTGTGGGGAAGACATCTGAGTCTTTTAGCACGGATTTAGTTTTCCTAAGTCCTAGGACAGCTGAGTTTGACAATGTTTTTCTTCAGTAATTAATTCTTCTGTTGTCTCCTGACATTACTGTTTATTTCTTTATTTCCACTGTTAGACAGAGATTTGTAAGAAATTATTTGGCTCGTAATCGTTATTTTGTGCTGAACAAAAATAGTTGTTTTTGAAGAGCAGACGCATTAATTACTTGCTGTGAAATCACAGGTGCTTGCTTGTTTTCTGCAGTTTCAGTCCTTCCAGTTTACGTAATTTCCAGTTTACATTTTCACCAGTCAGTTTATCAAAAAGTAGAATACCGGAAATATTGTATTCTGACTGTAGTTGAGCAAGGTTTTCCTCTTCATGGTAACCGTTGATCTTACTGGTGAGGGGGAAGGGTCTAAGAGGACCAAATTATCCCCGTAGGTCAGCAGTTGGTTGCACAGCTGAGGTCAACCACAGAGGTTCAGTTTCTATAACCCTGGAAACCTTTTCCACGGCTGACAGCTGCTTGATAAAAATGTTTTTTACTTGACAAAATAAGGTAAAAGCATCTTTTCCATCCGGCTGGCCTACCTGGGCTTTAATTTAGTCATGATGAGTGGAAGAGAATGGACAACGGTCAAGTAAGGAGACGGTGGACAAGTTTGGCAAACAAAAGGCCTGGGATGATGTAATCAGAAGAGATCTTAAGGAGAAAAACAGGACTGAAGTGGAATCAGCCCAAGTGTATGCATGAGGAAGAATAAAGTGTCTTCAGGACCACATGGTGAGGAATGCTCTTATGCCCACTTTAGGAAGGTAGCAGCTTCTGAAGCCTTCTGAAGCACCTGTAAACTAAAGAACACAGCATGGGGAACTAACAGGAGAAACTTAGACTAATTCTGAACTTGACAGTAATATTTCTTTTTCATTTCTTTTTTTTTACCTGAAATGTTCTTTGACTTTTTCTTGTGCCCTTGTATTATTCTATTTTATCTTTCATGGATGGTGCTCTGGGTCATTCATCTTTTTACTTCTGAAAAAAACACAAAACCAATTACATGATGAGTGCAGATGTTATAATATCCAACATTAATGATCCTGCTGTGTCTGAAAAGCTCTTTGGGGGCACCTGATTGACTAACATATATTTCTGAAAAAGCTTAAGTAGATTTTTTGTGTGATTGTTTTAATTGGGACATTAATTATTTTTTGTCACATGGCCATGTTTTTGAAATGATAAAAGATATACACTATGGCTGTCTATTCTGAACACTTCTATTTAACAGTTATATCCATAGCATGCTTAAGAATGTTTCCGTAGAAAAAGGGAGCAAATTATTTTATTCTTGGGGAATTTTGTGATATCTACCCTAAAACTGACTTTTTCCTCCCCCTCAAAAACAATTATTTGTACTTAGGAGCAATTTGTACCACTAATTTACATGACTTTTAAACTGAAGATGGTTTAGATATCCTACTTTGTGTATGCTTTAAGTGAAGTTCAGACATCAGTGAATAACTATCCTATCATAATGAGTCTAAGTTGCTGAGTTAAACTGAGCCAGATTTGAACTGCTGACCTGTGTTTGAAGGGATGATTGTGTTATCAATTTCCTGGCCTATTAAATGTGGGAAATCTAATCTTTTTATTTTACGCATTACTATGCAAAATCAAATGATAGTACAACATAAAAAGTGTTCAGATTAATGTTCCAAACAGCTGTTCTATTGAAAATACAAATTTGAGAAGTTATTCTGCCTGAAAGCTGAATTTGTTTACTTGACCAGAGTCCTGCTAACTTAACGGGAGACTTTTTTTTTGATTCCCTTCATGTTTCTACATTAAGAATGGAATTCCCAGCAAAAAAAAAAAAAAAAAAAAAACCACAATACTACAACCACTGTGTGGTAAATCACCTTGCATTTGAGTTTAATGTATGGATTCACACTACTACATTTCACAAAGTCAAATGTGTCTAAAAAGGGGGGCAATGCAGCCATGAATTTCCAGAAAGAAGGATGCTCTTGTTATATTTCAATATACTAACTCTACTGTAGAATTTTATTTACTTTCTGAGGTTTTCTAGGTGCCTTGACTTTTGCCTTCAACAAGAACATCTTGTTCAAAAAACTGGTAAGTTGTCTGGTTTCTTCTTAACTCATCACTACCTCGAAGCTCTGAATTCTGCTGGAAAAGGGCTATAACAATGCCAGAAATCTACCTTCACATTCTTTGGAAGCATACTTCACATCAAATCTGTTATTTATTGTTAGCCTGCTTCCAGGCTCAAAACAGCTGAGACATTTCACTAACATAAATGCTGAGGTTAAAAAAAAAGTCGGGTAAAGGTTAGTTAAAGAATTCTCAATTTGCAAAAACAATTGTATTTTTAAAATAGTTAATTAAGTGAGAGACTTTTTTTAACATATACATTATCAAGATTCTCTCTCTTTTTTTCCTAATTTAGAATATAAACATGTTTATGGTTTCTTTTTATGAAATCAGAGAGCCATAGCTGATAAAATATATAAATTAAGAAAAAGTAAAAAAGATCATACAGAATGCTAAAAACATAAAAAGGTATTATAGCCACATTATGTTTTAAAATTCTATGGAAATCTTTTGAATACACTTTTTAGGTACTTGCATAATATGGAGTGTAATATTATATTGCCCATTTCCAGCTTTCCCTCCAATTTGTAACGGTTACATAAAGAAAAAAAGATTAAAAAGCAAAACAAAACAAAACAGTTAATACAAGCCTAAATGAAAATTTTAATTAGTCTAATCTATCATTATTTTTAGACTATCTCAAGACTCCATAATTGGGCCTTTGCAGTTATACACACAAATAGAAGTCCAGTAAGAACCTGAAATTCATGATGTCTGTTAATGAGGTGAGTCTGGAAACCATTTCATTGAATATTGCAATTTGATTGCCATCATATTCTGATTGGACCCTTGATTTGCATTTTAATGAGCACATAATATTTGAAATGGAAAACAGAGGGTTATCAGGGTATTTCACTAGAACTGACAAGAATAAAATGAAAAAGTTCTAATGTTCTGTTTTATAAAAATATTTAAAAAGGAAGTGCAAGGCAGACACAATTTAATTTATGAGAAATAGTTTATATTAACTGACATTAATTAATTAATTTTAATTTGCATGCAAGAAATTTCAATGGAAGAACATATTTAAATCTCTGCACCAGTAAGAAATATATTCTTTAAGAATATATCACCAAAATAGCTCTCTAGTCTTTTTAAAAATATTGAAGTAACAGAAACAGATTTCTTAAATAATTTTCTAAAATATTTTATTTTTCTAAAAAAATAAATTATTTTCTAAATATTTTATACTTATATAAAATATTTTCTAAAATATTTTCTAAGTATTTTTCTTTCTTATGTATAAATATATATAAACTAAATTCATGCATTCAAAAATTTCAGTATTATTTTATTAAATATTTTATTATTATTGTTTTATCTTATTATTATGTTGAATATTTTATTTAGTTATTTTTAAAGATTATTCTGATCTTTGTTTATATTTTACTTAGCATGAATGAATTTCGCAGTAGAAAAATTTCTATAAGAAGACCTATTTACTGTTGGGGTGGAGCATGGAATAATTATTTCCTATTCTCTTGTCTAATATTGTTTCCATCATAGGCCAGAGTATATCAAGGAAACTTTGGGAGATAAATATTTTGCTGGAGTAAACAACATAATAAGCAACACTTGGTTGAACTGAGAGAATCTATAATAAAATCTCAAAAACCCAAACATTCGTACTCACACACCCAGCCGAATTTAGAGTTCTGTCATTTTCATGGGATTCAAAGAAATTAGTTTGAGCTGGGATCATTAAACCAAACACTCTGTTCTTGCAAATGAGCAAATCATCTGCTCTTGTAGATGGCCAGAACTCTACTGCAGTCAATGAACCTACCCCTAGTGGAGTTTCTTCTATCTATTATAATAAAATATTGGTTCTGAAACACATGCCAGAGTGTTGATTCTACTATATAGGATAACCACTACAAAAGAATCACTCTAGTCATCAACATTTTACGGAACGTTTCACATTTCAGTTCCTTAAAATGATCAATAATTATAGACAACCTTTCTTTGCCGAAAACTTTTTCCTCTCAATAAGCACACTTTTCACTTTTTTTTTTTTCATACGTGTTTCATGGATATCCTAATAATTTAATGCATCATGAGTTAATTCTTTATAAAAAGAACCCTTCAGTGTTTATTTTTTTATTTTTTTTATTCTCTGCTCCTTGAAGTTTTGCAAAAGATTTAGTTACTTCCTTTTTTATTTTCTTTTTCTTTTTTTTTTCCAGGTATGTATTGCAAGGAAGTTGGAAAGAGCTGATGGCATTTCTGTAATTAAAAACAGTTGAACTTTTCTATTTGTATGGTAGGTTTTAGGTTTTGTTTTTCATGTTAAAGTACTGAGAAAATTTTGATAAATATACCCAATCAATGCTATAATACTCGGGCATCACAGCAGGAAATCCACTGGAAAAGAGTAATAATAATAATAGTAATTATTATTATTAATTACAGAAATAATGAGGTGGATAGCTGACCAAGGATTTGGAGAGCTGCAGCAAGAAAAGATGTCAATAGACTGATATTTGAATCGTACATCCTCTTTATCGATAATCAGTTGAATTTAGCTTTATTTTCTTTCTATTATTCTGGAAGGAAAATCTCTGGTGACAAGGTACTGTAATTCACGGAGCCAGTCAATGACCTTTTCTTCTTTTCAGCATGGTTCAGTTGCAGCCCTTCTCAAAAATGATAGAAACAAATCGGCAATAGTTGTAAAAGGTTCCAGGTCCATTTACGTAGTTATGCTGGGTCCAGTGAGCTTGCTTTCAGCTCATTCCACTTCAGAGAGCTTACATGAAGCAGAAGTCAGTCCTTGAGAAAGAGAGCACTCAAATGAAACCTTGGCTTATGAGCAGACAAATAGAAGTAATTTTGACTCTTTTTCATAAAAATACCGTAATTATTAGGTTCTACTGTTAACACAGTAAAATAAATGCAATCCTTAATTACCCTCAAAGTTCCTTGTACGACAGGTAGCCTAGCAGCACCAAGGAAATCTTTCACTCTAGTTGAAGTTATCTGACATCACCAGTGCTAGGAGTTAAATACAAAAGTCCTCAAAGTTTCTGAGTTTTATTTGCCATTAAATCTAGATTTGCTTCACACTGCAGACTGGAGGTGCTCATGAAATGCAAATCTGAAAGTAAATGGTAAATGATTAAAAAAAGAGTAAAAAAAAGAACACAAACAAAAAGCAATACAAGCTATATCACAGGAATGGAAACTTCATCAGTGTAAAGGAAGTGAAAAAGTACCTCAGAAGACATCACTGAAAAGATAAATATGTCATATTATGATTTTTTTTTCCTAAACATCAATGATGTTTTCATTGATCAATACTATATAAGACAAACCTGAACAGTAAGCTATGTTAGAATGCTTAGCAAAAGAAAGGTTAAAATGTGTAATCTAAGCAGCAGTACCAAATCTCTTCTTTTTTCCTCAGAATAAACATCAGAGATTGAAATTTTGGGTTGATGGGGGCAAGGAGGGGGTGAGGGTAGATATTTTTAGGCATGCAATACATTTAACTAGCAATAAATTAGAAATCAGCAGTGAAGTGTGCAACTGTTGAAGACTTCTGGGTGATGTGCATGGGTGGATGAAACACATCCTCCCATATTCTGGGAAACATTATTGTACTGAATATGATGGGGGTTATTTCTAGAGAGAAAGGTAAATAATCCCAAAAGACCCTGGAATATAGAGCTCCAATTTGTTGGAAAATAAACAGTGAAAGCAAATGCCTTATAATAGGACAAATTTGGAGTGAAATAAAATAGAATTAGAAATATTTTTAAATATCTCTTCTTTGTCCACTATTTCCTTGCAAAAGAGGCATATTTCTGGTTCAGTCATACGCCAGCAGCTTTTTGGTTACTTTTCTTGTTCGCAACGAGTTAGCAGAGTTCTCTCTAAACCCAGGAAAAAAAATCATTTGTTCTCCTCTTTTTCTCCACTTGTCTCTTCCATTCATTAACCTCAACTCCAAAATCGTCTTCCTTCAAGAAAGATCCATAGATCTATAAAAACAGTTCGTGCTCCAGAGAGCTCCATTTCACCTACAAAATGGTACCAGAAAAGCACAAGCAACTAACCTTCCTTTGTCTTGGCAACTAGTCTCTTCTTTCGGAGGATAATAACGTATTCTTCCTACAGCAGTGTTGGCCATGAACAAGAAAAACGTGTAAAATTAAATTCGAAGGAATATATTTTTAGATTTGACCTAGAATTAATTAACAGATCAACATCAAATTTAATGCCCAGTTAAATTTAGTACTTTATATACGATGGACTAATAAACCTTTGTAAATTCTTCTCTTCAATGCTAGTTTTTTAGCTTTGAGATAAGCATGGTTTTTGTGCCACTGGTCTATTTTTATTTTTCTGAGAGATACTATAAAAATACAAAGAAAAAAATGAAAATTTACGAGAAGTGGCCGGTGACAGTACTGGTAATGGGTACAAGTTGAAACACCTCCATGTGAGGAAGAACTTCTTTCCTGTGAGGGTGACAGAGCCCTGGAACAGGCTGCCCAGAGAGGCTGTGGAGTCTCCTTCTCTGGAGATCTTCCAAACCCACCTGGATGCCACCCTGTGCCACGTGCTCTGGGTGTCCCTGCTGGAGCAGGGGGTTGGACTAGATGATCCCTAGAGGTCCCTTCCAACCTTAACCATGCTGTGATTCTGTGAAGGTGGACCTCAAAAATGCCTTTTATTTTGATACAGAATGTGGATGAAGACTTAAATTGTTTTAAAAGGTTCACTTAACCAATCAGTACAAAAATACAGTAACTGAACATATATGCAGTGAAAAATAGGGATCTGTGAACACTGACTGGGACTTCTGTGGCTATATGAAACCAGAATGGAGGTGAGAAGGCCTCCCAAGTGTGTAGTGGCTTCTCAGTATGTGCTCAGAAGTATTACTGAAACAAAATTTTTTTGATTTCTCATGAGACCTCTTACACTCTAAAATAATCTTTGCAAAGTCTCCTCCCACTCTCCTATTCCATTTGTCTGTAGGATTTAAGTAAAATTTAAATTCAAATTTCGAGCTTTTTTTTTCTGTCATATTGTCTTCTAACTTTCTTTATTATTTGGAGTTGTTTTCTTATTAATTGATATTTCAGTCAGAAATAGAGTTAATGTGCACAAGGTCTTGTTGGGTAAGATTGTCATACTCCAATTAAAAAAAACTCCCCAAAACTATACAACTTCATATTTTAAGGATACTTATTCATGTATGTGTTCAGCACAGTAAACTGTCCAGCAAAGTCAAAATTCTTTACAAATGAACAACTTTTTTTTGGTTACCCAATTTGCCATGAGCTTGACTATATTTTTTATGCTAACCACATTTATTATTCACAAGCATTCCCAATGGTGTTGATTAAAATGATTAAAGAAGAATGCTCCTACGCAGTTTTCGCCTTTTAACTGTTCATTATGCCTGAATGCTGGAATCTCAAGTTGTGTGATATTTTTTCTAATCACTGACAGGGTGATGTAAACATTAAACATCTCTCCATTGTGAAATATGAATAGAGGGAGATATATGAAAACAAAAATTCTTAGGAACAATAAAATGTGCTTAAATCATGATTTTTAATGGGAGTCATAAAAAGTATCATAAATACCCAGCTGTCATCTGAACTCTAACAATTAACTGGACCCATAGTAATATAAACTTGCAGTTTTCATTGGCAAAGTCTATGTGTTTAAAAAGCAAGACATTCCCTATTGAAGTAGAATTTGTCAATAGGTATGGTACAATCCGTGTGTAATCAAGTTAATGAATATATGCAAAGCACAGTGCACTAATTTTTAGTTCTGACACAAAGGAAAATCTTTCAAAAGAGATGACATTTTCAGTGCTATATTTATTGCTTATCTAACCCAATCGCAGCCTAGCTCCCATGCCTGAGGGAAAGGTCTTTACTTATGACTTGGCACAGTGTGAACTTAACAGATGGACATAAGGGTAAGTAGCCAAAAGCTAGTACTCTATGTACATTTAGGGTGTTTGCTGATGACAGGCTTCCCAGACAGGAATTTTCAAACAGCTGTCCATCCTAAAGCTATAAACCCATGTTTAAAATGATATGTCACAACTAATTCCACTTTGAACTATTTCCACTTCCAAAAAACAGTAACTTCCAAGCTATGAAAGGAAAGCTTTTGGCCTGGGTTTGTGTTGTGGCATGTGTGAGCGGCACCAAAGGAAAGCACATAGAGCTTGACCCTTCAAACATTTTGTCGGGGACATTATCTTCAGTTTGCCCCTGCGAAAAGAAAAAATATCCCCAACAAAATGCAGCTGAAAACTGAAGCCACTGGGACACGTTAGGAAACCAGGCCAAGTAGAATGGTGTCATTTCTCCACAAATAGCTGTATTCATGCAGCAAACAAAGGCAGCTTAAATCTCAGTGTCCACTGAGGGCATCAGCTCCTTCGGAACTGTCACATTCAAATGGAGTCAGAACAGGCAAATGAGCTGATCATTTCAAATGTCTGGAACTGTCTGCAGAAAGCCCAGTCACTCCCCGCAGCTGGTGTGTCGGGAAAGGCAAAGGATCACACACCAAGCTAATTGCATCCGTCACAGTTTTGTATTATCTGCAAATATCTTTGATAAATATTTGATCTGTGACATTCTGTTTCTGAGGGATATTACAAAGCTGGATGCTAACAAGAAAGCCTCTTGCTTGCAATCAGAGCGCAGCTGAGCATTTTTGGAAGCTGCAGAGGGTGTTTGTACATCTCGGTGCAGCACGAGGCTCTCTGGATGGGGATGCTGTTGTGTGGCCAGAGATATAGTGTGGCTCTTGAGCCCTCTATTCTTGTTATGCCCTTGCTTCCAGTTTGCTCTGACATGCTGGCTCATTCTTGTAACCTCTCACTCTCCTAGGATGCACTCACTTACAAAATATCAAAATAATATTTATTGGATTTCTAAAGCAATTTTCAAGACTTAACTGCTTTTTATGCTCTGAGGTTCTGCTTGTAAGATGATAACAGATTGGTGTAAAATGATTAGTTAGGTTGATGATTAGTGAATTAAGATTGCTGCATTTGTGGAATATACGTCATGACAATTTTTCTCCACGTGGTGGCACTGAGAAGTAAATATGGGCCACTATTATCAAGTGGGTATAGTAGAGTTGTATCATGACCGCGTGATATTAAACTTTCAAAATAGACCCTTTCCTGAAGAACTAGGAAATGCTTATAATCCAAAAAAAATAATTCTGAAGATATGTGTTGTTCTTTGTTTTAGTTCTGAATAATTATTATTCTTTTACAAATTCCTTTCACACTAATGGAATTGTCTTTGAAAAAATGCATGAAACAATAGGTTTCTGCTTTTGAAGTAAATGAAAGCAAAGAAGTTATTAGAGATGAAAAATAAATTATTAGCTTTTCTTTCTCTCAGTGGCTTCCTTATGCTTCAGTACGTTCACTCTACAGTGGGTGCCTGCAAACACAGTCAGTCACAGGATGTAACCAATCCATGCAACAACACTCACAAGTGAGTTGCATTATGTCTGAGACACATCCAAACTTCCTTTCATTTAACCCAGACAAATAAAAAACAGACAGTGATAAAAATGAGCAACATAGTCTACCAGTCTCTGTTCCTGGTTTTGCTGTTCAGATGCAAATTCAGCATAAATGCCCTGAGCCTGAGCTGTGGTGATGGTATTAGACAGTAGTATATTTGGAAAAAAGGAGATGGTGGAACCAGGCAAACTTAAGACTGCTCTCCAACTTGCTCTTATCTCTGTTGTATGTGCATCTCTCTTAAAGTAAGCAGGAAACCAGAAAGAAAAGGAAATCTGACCTTGGGTACTGTGCATAAAGCTTACTGGAAAAACTTATTAAGAAATGAAACAGCCTTCTTCCCCTCAATAGAAATTATATTATAAATAAAATAATTATAATTATATTATATTATATATTATATTATCAAATAAAGTCTGATAAAAATTAGACCAGCAGAAATATTAAATGAAGAATGCAGATGATAAAAAATAGCTTAACACCGTTTTAAAAGAGAAATATCTTAGCTCTAGAAATCTCATTCAAATAAATAATACCTTGTCTCACTAGGGATCATTTTGAGCATATTATATGGAAAATGACTTATTTTTCACTCACTTAAAAGTGTCTATTTTATGCTTCATGATAAAAAGCAGCTTCCTTTTCCAGGAGTCTCCTGAGCATGCAAAAAAATAAAACAGGATGTTCTATCTTAGATTTTTGGCAAGTTGTTTAACTGCTTTTGCAGAATCACATTTTAAAAACCTTGACAGTGACTTAAATGACCATGGATTTAAGCTTTGCTCCTAACATACCGTAATGCCATAACTCTGTTCAGCAAAGCGGTGATGAGCGAGTGTAGGCAGTGCAATGCACTCTCTGTGTGCATGTAGTCCCTCATCCCTCCTTAATAAGCATGCAGAGATATATATCGTACAAGACACAGCAAGCTGAAGAAAAACACCCCATTAATCTCTGCAGCAACTTGAGCAGTTTGTTTGTAATGAAATTTTGTTTGCGGTTCCTAATACAAACTGGTGAATGTTTCCTATTACTTTTTAGATTCAGTGGAAGAGATGTTTGATAGAAAACTGCCCTTTCACTCTCTGCAGGTCATGCATTCTGCACACAAACACAGCCCTGAAATACTTTGCCTGTAGGAAAATACTCAAGGACAAAACACTCTGCTTTAACTTCATACTTCACTCTTCACTGTTGGATATTTTTTCTATGTTTGCCTTAATCATTAATGGACTAAAAGGTTCTTCATGCAGTATATGCATAAAAGCCTGCACAATTATTCATTTAACCAGTTAGAAATTTATACATAGATACAGAAGACCTTAAAACTGGGGTTCTGGATTGCTTCTTTATACAACTGGGGTAATAACATTGATTGAGAAGGGCAATATTTGGAATTGTGTATCTGCTCTGATTTGCCTGTTCAGGAAACAGGAATATTTTGCTTATGTTCTGGCTCCTCAGCAGCTAGGAACAGCTTAAAACATCAGGACTTTCTTACTGGACAGCAGAGGAGTAAGTAAAAGAAATCATTCTTAAGTAAAGGAGAAGCTCGCTTGGCTATAGTCATGGACCACAGTATTTATTGTCTGAGAAATTTCTGGTGCTGTTGAGAATTTAGGCAAAGGATCAGTACCTCAAGCACTTCCAAAAAGTACTACAAAACTTTTTTTGAATATTGCCTGACAAAATGCATTAGTTTTTCCTGGACACCATGAATAATGATCTATTTTGTAAATAATCATATTCAGAATATTCTCCTAAATAATTCAGCTCTTGAATTGCAATAAAATTTCAAGAAATTTG
Source organism: Crypturellus undulatus (assembly GCA_013389825.1). Lineage (NCBI taxonomy): Eukaryota > Metazoa > Chordata > Aves > Tinamiformes > Tinamidae > Crypturellus > Crypturellus undulatus. Next base: position 2,567,830 of record VWPW01021686.1, read on the forward strand.
AGATCAGTTACAATTCATTGGCCAACAAACTACACAACTATGGGTACTATTATTGCTGGATTTTCTGGATAAATAAGCATGGCAACAATGGACAGAGTCTGCAAGATGAATGTACCTGTTAGCGCATCAGAAGCAACCAAACTCAGGATACTCACTGATTAATAACATTCTAAATAATTTTAAAGTGTCTTTTTGTGTGTGTGTGTGAAGGTAAAGTATTGCCATTATTTCACACTTAGAAAGATTGTTTTTAGAATTACCCTTCAATTTTTTAAGGCTTGCACATAGAATTTTTTAGCGTGAAATGTAATGGAATTACATTTATTCTATAGTGATAATTCTGGATTAATGTTTTCATTTTTGCAGTGCATAAATGCTTCTAAATTCAAGTTAACTGAAGCTTTGCAGATGATTTACAATGGAACATTAAGAAAGCGGACTGAACTGTCATTCCGGATTAATTAAACCCTAATATAAAGAGAATTAATTTAGTGAGTATCTACAATCCTCGTTTTGCTTGGAACTAAAAACAATAAAAAAATAGGAATATGAGACTATTTTTTTTCTCCCAAATATTCTTTTCTAATTCTGTTTAGATGCGTTAGAATCCCATTAATTCCCACAGAGGCACAGAAGTCTGCAGCTGTGTAGGCGTTTGCAGTAAAAAGAGTAGTGAAACTACATTTGATGCGTTAAAAACAGATTCTACAAATCTACAGCTGTTTCAGTTAATTCAATTAAATATTACTTTTTAAATATTTTTGTGAGTTTCCAGCAGGTTTCAAGATCCAAAATATATATATTTTTTAATGAAGAGTATGAAACAGTGTTCTTCGAAGTGCGAAAAATAAGTCTTTTGTCTAAACTGTTTATCCAAATCATGTCCCAGAGCCTGTCCTTTTATCCACATTGAAACAACGTGTGTAAGTTTTGTGGAAATATCTGAGTTTATGTTCATAATGTTCCTATAGTAATTATCCTACGATGTAAGTACATTTTTTTCCTCTGCAAGTTGAAACTTTATAAAGGAGGCCTAGAATGAACCACAAGAAGAGTAGAAGCTCTTAAACTCTATACTGGAAAGGAACCAAGATTAAGCAAAGTATGCACAGGCATAGAAAATGATTCCTGAAGTCACTGCTGCCCCAGGTCCGAGACTACGAGTACTGGGAATTTGAACAGACCTAGGCGTGTGGATGACCTCAACCATAATTTAATACGAAGGATTCGCTGAAGAGTTCTGCACAGGGTGTTTTTTGGATGCATGCAGTTAGCAGGGTTGTACCTGCTGTAATTTGCTTTCTGGTGTAAACACATGAAATTATATTTTCTTTGCAGTATATAATCTTGTCTCTTAAGTTGTAAATTGTTGATACCTCAGTGCAAGTTCAAGCACTTTGCACCATTCTTTTTGTCAGGCTGTCAACACATCATTGCTCAAATCTGGACAATTTCAGTCTCGCACAGATGTTTTCCAGATTAAATAGGAAGAGTAGACTGGTTCTCAGGGGATTCCAGAATGAAGGATAGCCTGAAAAGGTTGTTCTCGATTGACAGTATTAGCAAGATGTGTCTGAAATGTAGGCAAGTCCCCCTCTACCTTGGCAAGTAACTAGAGCAATTGCATACTTTTAAAGCCTGATTTTCAAAAATGTCTTGCATTGGGTGCTGGTAGAACAGCAGAAAAAAATTGGATTCCTAGAGCTCAGACTGATGCTAGGACTTATATGAAACAGTAGGTGGTTTATACTGGTGTAAATTTTCATGCAGAGATCTAAGAGCTACACTCTAGATTTCTTTTTTAATTGTCATGTAACCTGAACAGAAAATAACAAGCCAGGATTATATTTAAATGCTGTAAACAGGAGGTAAATAGAAAGAGAAAAGTAGTGTAAAATGTGTTTTTCTTTCCCTGAGAACTCCGCTAGGAATATGCCTTTACAGCCTAGCCAGCCATCCACCTCAGAATCCTTGGTTTGTATGGTTTTGGATTACATTATCGGGTTGAAAAGATACTGGTTCTAGCTGAGATTTTACTGCCTTGAAGTAACACTAGAAATCAAATCACCTAAAAGCATTACAGATTTGTAAAACAATAACTTTGCCAAAAACTTACAATGCAGTCATGGTAATTGCATATTCCTTCATGCAACTGGATGATTAAAAGGAAAACATTTGTTCACACTTCATTTACATTTATTAAAGTTCTAGTGTAGTTACTCATCCAAGGGATGGGTATATTCAGGATAAATAAGTTACATTTTAGAAATTAATTAGTAAAAGTAATTGTGCTTATTGCTGTAAATTAATGAATTTGAAGCAAATCTGTACCAGAAATGTATGTTTATTTATCTCTAAATATTCCTGTTTAGAGATGATTAATAAATCATGACCTTGAGCTTTGAGGGAGCAGGGCAAACTCAAATGAATTTATTGTAAACATATGAGAAATAAAATTTTGAATGACATGCATCTTATTTTTTAATTGCTAGCATTCCAGAAAGTAGTTTAAATAATATTTAATGTGACTTCATCTGGAATGTCATGTAGAATCAGGGTCCTTCATAATTAGAAAGAGAATTTGGAATAGTTGGCAAAAGAATGATGAAGAAAAGTATCAGGCAGCCATTTCATACCAAATGAGACTAAAGTAATTTGCTTCATTTGTTTCACTAGAGTTATCCTTACTCTTTCCCAATAAGTTGGATATTCATGGAAGGAGAAGAAAAACTTAAGAAAAAGAACAAATTATGGACAGAACTAAAGATATATAAATTACTCATAAAGAAGAAAAATACTTTGTGTTGATCTATACATGTGCCTGGTGTCATGCGTCCTGCACAGTGGGACTTGGGTTCACTGATTCTTTTGACCTCATTGATTTACTGTCTCTGTTAACGACTGTCAGCCTGAGAGACTAGAGCTGAGCTCAGGATATCTTGTGAAGTGAATTCTTCCTGTGCTCAGTCTGCCTAAGTCTCATACTCAGGCTCTCCCTTGAGTATTCTCCAGTGCCTGTGGTAATCACCACTTCTGTGCCTAACCAGTGTGGTGATAGTTATGAGCCCAAGAATGACTATGGCTGTGTCTTGAGAGAAAGATGCAAAAGCACCACGTTAGGAGGAAGACTTTGAAAGGCCCACTGTTTATATATATTTAAATACTTATTAGTACTTTAATTACTTATTAGTACTTTAAATTAGTACATTAAATACTTATTACTTATAGTAATATGAGAGTACATTGTTGTATAAGTGTTGAATGCTCAGGACAGTAAGTAGCCTGTACTTCTTATGCTGGATTTAAAATAGAGGAAGACTCTATGACATTTGCCATTAGAGAAAGTCTTGCACTTTCATTTCTGCATCCCATCCATGCGAAATGGTTAGCATATAGCTCACTGTTCTTGCATGAGCCTGATGTGCTTGCCTTTCTAAATGTGGCACCATTCAGCTGGAGAAGACTGTTAAGCTGCTACACTCCACAGCTGCTTGAAGCATCACATAATGATAAGTTTTGGTAAACAAGGCAGATGAAATCTAGAGGTGAAACACTATGGAAACTTACTCACTGTTTTGTTTAGAGCTACAGTAGCTTAATGAATTATGCTGCATAAGGTGAAAGAAAGGAAGAAGTGGTTCAGATGAAGAGTCACCCCAGCCCCACATCCTACCTCTGCCCATGGTTTCTTGCTACGACCACAATGGGGACCAAGCAGCTGCTGCTGCAGCAATTCTCCCATTCTTTAAGCAGTTCCTGAGACCACAGCAGGAGAAAGCTCAGACCAGACGATTTGTCGCTCTGGGCTGCAAAGGTCGTCAAAAAGGACTAATCACCCCTGTGACATAAGTATCATTAGTGTTACTAGTACCATGTGTAAGTGTTAGTTTTGTGTTAGACCCCCTTGTATATAATTGCACAATAAAGAAAGGGAAAGATTCCTAGAATAATTATCCCTTACATTCCAGCTGAAGGGGCCAACTCTCCCATTTTAGTGGCTTTTGAAAAAAGTATGTATTCAAACAGTTCTTTCAGATGAGAAGATAGGATTGAGAATTGATTTCAGACTTTCAGTTTTACTTCTATGACGAAATAGACAAATAACAATAGGAGTGAATCTGCATTGGATTTATACAGTCTGTCTTTGGTGTAAGAAGCAAAAAGTTCCAGGTGACATAAAAGCTGCAGTAATCAGTGCTGGTGAAAAGAAATAATAGGTCCTAGATCTCCATTCCTTCTTTCCTAAGATGACTTAGCAATTTGTCTTTTCCTTAAAGTTTAGATCAAACAACAGATCCCAAAGTGAAACATTTTCCTTTAGCTCAAAGGGAAATATGACTCTGCTTTTAATGTATCCACTTACTTTCCATGCCTAATTCAATGTAACATCCTTGACGCTGATGAAGTAACATCATCGCTTTGCACTGGTGATGATAGCAACTTTTGGCAGATTTACTATTCAACTCTATTTTTCTTCATTACAAGAATAATCAGGATGATCTTCTTTAAGTGGAATCCTCAACAAGAACTATCTTGGCATTTTGGCAGTACAGGGCCTAATATATTTATAAACACCTTAGCCAACTTGACACTTTTTAAAGGATTGTTCCATAATAGTCACAACCTTTTTTTTTCTCTTTTTCATGCATCAAAATCAAATATACACTTTTACAATTTATATTAACTATTCAATTTATAATTTATATTTTATATTACAATTTATATTAACAATCTGATTAGATATTAGACAACTGCTAAATGAACCAGCACTCTTGAAAGCCAAATCTTCTGCAGTTTTATAATGACCACCTGTTACATCTGCCTTGATGTTTTGAACTTTTACTTTAAAAAAGAATCCAAGATTTTGTTTATCTGCTTTTTTTGTTGCTTTTCTTTTGGAGTGGGATTTTCTACTGCTTGAGATTCATTTGCATGAAAAGGACATAAAATCCTGCCAGATGTTCCAAATCCACTTCTCTCTCTTTTATGACCCTAATGCTTGAGTTATCATAACTGTCCAGTGTCTTATTCCAGAATCTCAACGATAACCATGCAAAAGCGTTATGTGAGGAGACAGCAAAGCTTTCTGAGAGGTTAGTATATACTTACCAGGAATACCCACCTCTCAGGATGGATGCATGGAAGGAAGGAAATTATTTGGTTACTTCTGTTAAAATAGCATAATCATTCTCTCAGAGAAGTGAGATCTTGTTTTATAGATTTTTTTTTGGTAATTCAGGTTTCAAACAACATATAAATATATATATATATATATATATTTTGTAGATTTCTACATGCTATTCCTAGATTGGACTAAAGTAAACAACTACCATGAATTGATAGACATACTTTCCAGTGGGCACTATAAAATATATATATGTTTGTTTATGTATGTATATGTGTATGTACAAATAAGAACCAAGCTATAATACCTCAAAATTAGATTATTTTTAGGATAAGTACAGGTGTATGTTGTATGGCCTTAGTTCACACATCTCATCTGTTTTAGAAAAATCTGTCAAAATATAGAATTCCTCCAGGGTTTTTTTTTTTTAGCCAAGCTTCTTGGAATAAAAAGAAGACATGTAACTTTCTAATGAGCTTATTTTGGCTCAGATTCTTTGAGGCAGATGTTAGAAATGATGAGACTTGTCTGTTCTGGGCCTCAGCATGGAAATTATTCACCACAGCAGACATAGTCCTTTCAGTTTTATTGCCAGTTATGAGCTTGTGAGTAACACACCATGGTGTCCCGATTAGTTTTTGTTTTCACTCCCACCTCATTATTGGTAGGACTGGACCAGAATGATAAGGATAGTGTTCCTGATAAATTTGATATTGAGAGACAGCTCTCTTTTTATTTCTTTGCTCACTTGGTTTTGTTAAATTCATCCAGCTATTAACTCTATTAGTGCTTAAAATATAATTTAAAAACTCATCTGTCTCACCTCTTGTTTTCCTCAGGATACTGTGTTTCTCACAGAGCCTGCCTCTTGACTGAGGTCTGAAGGCATCCACAGGACAAATCGAGGGTTATTGCAGGGGCTATTAATACATAGGAATAGGTTCTCCTTCTGTGTACCTTGTATAATCTCTTTTATTTATATATGGACTTTGTTCAAAGAATTATTCTTCCTTGTTTATTGGGCAGCCCAATGTCTGAGCATTTTATTTATTTACTTTTTTTTGATGACATATATTTTAAAGTATACTGAACTCCGTGTAGTATTCCTACTGAGGCCTGTGTATTAATTTCAATAAGAATATATTGCATGTATCTTACTCTGAGATCCTCTTAACTCTTTGTAACTCTGCATATATGATTAATATGAATGCATAATGACTAGAAAGTTATTAATAAATTTGACCTTAAAGATTTCTCTTTGACTAGTGATAGAGGGAAGGGAGTAAAAGAGGAATTGTTATTGCCATTTTGAATATAGTGATTTATCCTAAGAATACCTAAGATTATACAGAAAGCATATGACAGAGCCAGTGACTGAGGCTGTGGATAAAATTCTGGAACCATTTAGGTCAATCATCAAAGTTAAATTCATATAATTTGTTCCAACAGCATCGAGTTTTCAGCCTATGTCTTCTAACTATTAATACTGTGGTTTAATTACAAAGCAACCAAGTGAATTAGTGTGTGATAGTATTCTAATAATTTTCCTCAATTAGAAATAATCTCTATCATGTGCTAATAGAATCTGAAAAAAAATACAGTAACTCCCATGATGCTCATTAGGATAAACCAGATTGCTAGACTGGTGCTCTACCACCTGCATAAACAAGATATTCAGGGAGATTTTTTACAAGCACTTAGTTGTGCCTTAAGTCTGAACCTATTCAACTCACAAGGAACTTTCTTCAAAGATGATTTAGACTATCAAGAAAAAAGCACAAAGGAAAGGATACAGCTTATTTTACATTACAATAATGCATAAATGAAAATTCTACATGGCTCATGGTAAGTGTTTTTAATTATACCCAGCACATAAGTTCCCAAGTCTGCAAAGACTTACGTTTGAGTAATCACTTACCTGGATGCACAAAAAGATGTTACATTAAAACTTACTATCATCAAAAAATAAAAAAATGCTTTTTGTCAGTCAGCTTTCTAGCTCAGTATTCCTTTTAAACTACCAATGCAAATGAAATTATATTATGAGCATTTCTGTCATCTTTACTTATACTGGAAGGCATTTATTCTCTTGTCAGGTCTGAGGCAATGTGAGGGACCATGTCAACACTGGCTCCACAGGGTTTGATCCTGAACCCAATGAATCATGTGCGTTATGATTAAATATCTTAAATTATTATTTTAAAAATCACAGGCTTACTTAGGTTATCAGAAAGTGTGGGCAGAGAATAGAAAGCTGAAGGCTATTTGCAAAGCATTCAAGTTAAAAAGTATTCTGCCACAATTTTATTCCCCTCTCTCCCCACGTCACCAAAAAATCATTTCTGAGTGACAGGCCTTTTATGTAATTTTCAAGCAACTGTTCTGTGATAAATTCTGAGAGAAGGAATTTGATACAGGGTACAGGGCACCATAATCCTGCCTTGCTCTAAGTAGGAAAGTGGGTATTCTTGCGTAACTGTCGTTTAACTGGATCTGATATTAGCATGACCTTGTTCTGGAGACATTGATTTTAGGAGCATCAGAATATCCCAAAAAATAAACAGACAGGAGAATGGACATTACTAGCTTGCATCAAAACTGCTAATTCAATGAAGTCTCTTCCAATATATAAAATATCTATGCTCTGTGTGTTCCCTCTCCTCTTATAGGACTTAGGAAAACATGTATTTTTTATTTTTATTATTATTATTCTACTTTTCAGAAAGAAAAGCATTTTATAATTCTTTATGTAATTTTCTTAGGTGGCTGAGCACACATCAATAAATATAAAATATTAAAATATATAAGCATGTTTTTGCCAGTGCCTCTGTTTTTGAATAATTGTACTGCCATTTGCTTTATTTTAGCCATCAAGAAAGCTGCAGTGTTTGCCAACTCACTATATGTTTATTTCCATTCTCATTTGATAAACACTGATTAAGAATAAAAATTAGCTCTAAAATCCCAACTATTTATAAAACTGATGGGAAAAAAGCTAAACAAATAGGTGCTTTGTTTTCCCTAGCAACAAACACTCAGGCACAGTAATAAATGTCACAGTGGTTTTAAAAAAGGATGGTTCATGTTTAGGTTTAGTTATCAAAATCCACAGCATATAGGCTGTCAGCTTTTGAAATACATAAACTGTTTCTGTCCTTTTTGTTTCCATAGCAACTGAGTGCTCAAAGCTTTAGTTTTTGCACATGCCGAAGAAAAAAAAAAAGAAAAAAAAAGAAAATCTCCCAGAGTAGGATCTGGAATTGTCTGGAACAAAAGAAGAATGTGAAAAATAGAAAATTGAGCATCTATGCTGAAAAGAAAAAGATGGTACAGGGCCTGTTTCCTTCATTTTGATCTTAGAGATTGCTTTTTTTTTTCTGTTGGTAGGTTCTTTGCCTTGGACATTTATATAATCAAAGGTTAGACCCTTTCATTCTGCAGTACCTTAGAAGAGTGAAAACCTCACAGTGACATTTATTTAGATGATCACTTTGTGCACCTTTAAATGGCATTTCATCATCAACACAAGATTATTGGATACTCTATTTTTTCTTGTATTAGAGTATATTGCTATTCATGAGAGTCTCATTAAGAGTCTTTCACTGGTTCTAGTTTTGCTTGTTTTGCTACGTTTTTCTTAAAGATCTGTTTTAAGGGGATTTGCTGTTTGTTTCAAAATATTGTGGTAATATTTATTAGGATAAAAGGTATGCTGATGTGCATACACAAAGTATATTTTTCTAAGCAGAAAGATATTCAAGGGAATAAAAATGAAACTGAAATGACACCCTGGGAGTCACAGAAGGAATAGCTAATTGGAGCAGGAATATGTTATACTTTAAAGGAGAACTAGGTTTTCCAACCAAATCCAGTTTGGGCACTTTTTTTTTCCCTTGCCAGAAAAGGGTAAAGATAAGAGAATGCTCCTGGACATTTTATCCCCAAAAGCAGAACCAGCAATACAAATTCAATATATATTTCAACAAAGGAAGGACTCATTTCTTTCAGGTATTCAGAGGAATAGCTTTATGTTTTCCGAGTAAGCAAGTAAATTTAGTCTAGGCCATGTAGCCATTTTTAAATAGGTGTAAATGCTGGAATACAGCTACATAAAATGCATAAAGAAATTTTAAGTGCAGAGCGGGACTAATTCAAGAGTATTGCTCTGTATCATTCCTATTATAAAACTATCTTGCGTATAATATTTTTGCTCTCATCTATAGCAAGATGGGCAAATGGAATAGATCCTTTGTGAACAGAAAACATGCTTCTTTTTGACTGTACTTTTCTTGATTTACTTTAGGTCAAATGACAGACATTAAAGGCAAGTGCAACGTGGTTTTTAGTTCAAAAAGCTTTGGTTGTCGAAAATGTAGTCCCTACAAAAAGAAATAAATTGGAACTAGCTACCTAGAGCTTTGCATACAGTAACAATACATTAAAAAAATTGCAGCATGTTAGAACTTTAGAGTAAGAGCTCTGAATTTTAACAGGGAATTTCTTATCAAGGAGGGGTTGTATCTTTAAATAATGACCCGGTTGACCCAAACATCTTGGAAAGAGCCATTCCAGTCTACTGGAATAAAATAAGAGACCATTTAAAATAGCATATGAATGAATGAAATGGCTTCTCAAGAACTGTTTTTATTTTAATAAAATATATTTTTTTAAGTATCTGAACTATATCCTGGCTCCATAAACCATGAAGACATCTTATAGGGTACATAATATGTGTTCTCAAGGGATAGAAAACCTGTCAAAATCCTTAGTATCCTGTTTTGAATGAACGGCTCATGCTTTTCAGGTCTGTAGTAGCCATATACAGGTATGTCTCAGTGACAACTTCCATTCCTCAATCCAATTTATCCTAGTCCTAGTGATGAGTAAACCTTAGCTTTGGTTTAACTCTTTATGAAAGCTGCAACCACATTGCATCATAACTCCTATTTTTAGCAGCTCTACTCTTCTAGCTGAGACAGAAATGACTTGAATTGAAGGTTACCAGATTTGAGAGGAAGGCAAATGAGAATTTTATGCACAATTTGAAAAAAAATATTATTAAGTTGCTTAATACATCACTTAATACTACCCTGCTTTGAAATTCAACAAGAATTTAACATTTTGTGAGCTTTCTAAGCCTTTTATTCAAAGCCATACACAAAGCAAAACTCCTGGAAAATGCATAGGCACAATGTACTTGAAAAAAAGTAAACTGTAATTCAGTAGTGCTATCAGGTGCTATAGCTACTGCATAATACTGTCAAAATTTCTCAGCTGAATGCTGTCTAGTGAGTTTTATAGACCAGTGCTTCAAGTACACAGCATGCAGGATGTTTAAGATAAGATTTTCTGAATTTTAAGCCACAAATTACACAGAGGCTGCTTTTGAAGTCATTTGGATACCATGGATTTTGATTTGCAGAAATTCCTAAACAAAACAATTATCTTCTGAAAATCTCTGTGGCAGTTATGAGTATTCCTAAGTGCCTGGTAATCTTACAGTCTTAGATATGTGGGTACTAAAATAATTCCATTATTCTTAATGAGACAGATGCCCAGATCATCCAAAACATTTCTGCACAGAACTCCAACAGAAAATTATTTAATTAGATATTTAATCCCCTCAAGGATATGAGCGTTCAGCATTTTGAAAGGATCTGACCATAAACAGCTATTTTTTCTTAAATGAAGCATATATAGCACATCATTTCCGTGACAGTTTCACACAGTAAGTTTTAAATTAAGCAGTAAAGCAGATGTATTGAGTAATGGCAACAGCGTGCAGTGATTGATTATGCTTTAAACTTACCATCTTCCTTTTATCTCATATATTTTTATATGTGGCTGTCTGGAAGAAATATACTTTGGTAAATATTTTTCATCCTGCTCAGATATATGGCTCGGAGATTCTGTAGAGACAGTTCTGACCTTGGTAAATAGTGAATAGGTTTTACAGGACTGATTTTTTTTTTCAAATCTTTTTCTACTATTCTCTCAGGATAACTCCTTCTCTCCTGTTTTGTTATTTAGTGAGTGTTTGTGTCATGCTTTGAGATGTAATTGCTGAGCAAGTGTTACAAATCTGTGGTCATTTAGGACCTCTGTGGTTATCTCAGTGCTCCACAACATCGCTGTTTCATATTCAGTGTCAAGAGCTGAGGTAGATTCAAAATAATATTGCTCCCGGAACACAGTCCCAAACAATGTTATTATAGATAATTTCTTTCAGCTCTTAACAACAAAAGGCTAGAAAAAAAAATAGATTTTTTTTTCCTAGCCAGTAGCCAATTCATTGCAATACATCATGAGATATCATTGGGAAGTTTATTTATGTATATTTTATGCTTCTGTTTTGCATCAGGTTCTGTCTTTTGCATAAAGGTCAGTCACCTGAATGTTTTAAGGACCTGTTTATAGCAGTCTAACTTGTATATATCTAGAGGACATTATGAAGAAATCTCTTTTAGCAAAACCATTTGTAGCAATATCTGGTGGATTTATAATACTCTAGAATCACAGTCAAATTTTGGCTTTGAACATGAATCTGTTCTAAAAATTACACCAATAATATCGTCATACATTATTGCATTTTAGTAGTGTAATGAACAATAATCTCCAGATGTAAATATATCATCACTCAGGTTGTCTGTAAAAGAAAAATTATTCAGGGACTTTCAAATCATTTTTAAAAGAAAATATCTGCTCTATTTTGAAAAATTATAGAATGCAAAGATGAGTTTTTGAACCACAGGGAAAAATATTCTCCTTTTTCAGGTGGAGAAGATCTTTAGATTGACTTTATTCTTTCTGGGTCCATTGATACTTCCAGAAATTTGCAATGATGTTTAGATGGAAGAGTCTGGAGGAATTCAAGATTCTTCCACATGTTTGGTACAGTAGGAAAAAAAAAAAAAAACCCTGCAACTGCAGTCTCCAGGAACAAATGACAATGGTTTGAGTAGCCTAGTTTTGAAATAGAAACCAAACTACATGATGTTGCTCACATTTTTGTCCATTGCCATAGCATCTGATGATGTCTGGATATGGCTTAATGTCAGAAATTACTGCTATTCTAACACTAGGAATTGTTAACTATAAAAGATTTGTGTTATGCCTACAGAATACAAATAATAATAAGAAGAAAGGTACATTCTAATGAAATAGCTCTCTGGTTTCTTTCACATGTTGCTGCTTGCCTCAAGCTATGGAGTATGGAAGACAATGCATACTGAAATAAAACACCTTGGTTTGATTATAGTACAATTAGTGATATTTCTGCGCTGCTACCAAATTACGAGAGAGTGTGAATATTGGTGGGATACATAAAGCATCTAAAGTGATATATGATTGGGTTAGCATTGATAGTGTACTTAATGCCAAAGGGCCAAATCTTTCTATCTTTTTGTACAACCTGGGCTTAGAAAACATATTACAAAAAACGGCTTGTCAACCTGAGTTGTCTTTTGCCACAGGAATCAGTATTTCCTGATTTGTCTGTGCTATCAATAAACTTGTTTACTTTGATTGTGAAGGAAGTCATGCTGAATCTTGATTATTGCTTGTCTCTTGTAAAAGTCAATTATTAATTTATAGCTATAAATGAATATGAACAAATAGCATAGTTTTATATGACTTCAGATCTTATGGCACTTTGAGTATTTTTTAGTGGCAAAATTGTAGGGATTTATCCCAATTATTCCTTACTGTTATATAGTTCATTCTTTAAGCACACCACAGAAATAAAGCAACTGTTTCTGCTAATTTCAGATGGCATTTCAGAGAGTGTTTTATTTTGTCACACACTTCACATAAAACTCTAGGTTTATTTCATGGAAGAATTCAAGGCACGGAATACCCCTGCTCTTGTTAAATGCAATGACTCTGACCCCAAAAGTTGTCTGGAAACAGCAAGCTATATAAATGCTAATAAATCACTACTGCAGAAATGTAACACAAAAATGAAACGTAGACATGAACAAAAATAAGGGAACTTATCCCCATCCCCCCATATCACTCCCTGACACAACTTTCTCCATAGAACCTAGGCATAAATCACACACAGAGATCAGAAACAGGTTTTAGGCTTTTATACCAGTGAAGTGGTCTGCACTCTTATTTTGACTCTCCAGTCATTTCAGTCTATAACTCAGAGCATTTGTTGCTCTGTAGGTCTTGTTAGTTTTTGGGGGGTTTGGAATTTAAAGCAATAACAGATTTCACAGTGCAAGCACGTTTATGCTCTCAGGATTACAATGTTTGGTAGCACTTTTAATGATCTGCATGCATACAAGAATCTTAAGGTATTTCAAAAATTTTCATGCTGGTCCACATTTTCAGCACAGATTCTGTGCAGTTTGTGTACAAAACTGACATTGCACCTATGTTCCTGCAGAGCAAGAGAACTGTGCCCCCGTCAAGGAGCATAATGAAGAATGCAGGAGATGGCATTGAGAAGTGAAGAAAGACTCGGAAGGCGTATTCTCAGAAGTTCAGTTGTGCAAATAAGGCTTATGAAGACTGTATGAGATTCATCAGACTAAACATACTTCACAAAACATTCCAGGGTCAAGTCTTTTTGCAGAAGTCTTGCAACAGTATTCTGATGGACAGTTTTCATCAGAAGTTTCCAAACTTCTGATGGAGTTTCCTTTTTGCAAGTTTTCAGGATATCAGATCATTAAATGAAGCAGATGAGCTACAGAAGTTCATTTACCAGTTTTAGGGAGTTTTCACTTGTACTATTGGACAGTACTGCTAGTACAACACACAAATTATCACTCATAGGTTTGACAGTAGAGCATTAAGGTGAATCATTTACTGTAAACAAGACCATCAGAAATGGTAGTTGATAATTGCATATATCACGAACTCCAAGGCAAAATGCTACTAAAACTCTGGAGTAAATATGAAGTCAAACCGTATCCTTACAGAAAAGACACTTATTTACCCTATTCCTACCAGAATTTTAAATGCCACTGCTTCAAGTAAAAGATTCAAAATTAAGATTTTGAGCTATACTTTCTTACAATTACAGTAATTTCTGTGATTATTATTATTTAAACACACATAAAACTATAGGTATATATATACAAATATACAGGCACTATGTGTGTATATGCAGGTAGTTGACTGTGTTTCTAAGTCATCACAGTGCACTGAACCCCATGTTTCAGCTTAAGAGTTTTGATAAGACTAGAAACACCTGAGCATGAAGTTATACTCTCTGCAATGTCAAAAATTCATTCAATCACAATTATTAAATCTTCAGATTTTCATTTTTGTCTTAATTAGAATCTGATTAGGCTCTTTTTGCTAATTTGGTTCTCTGTGTTATAAATATTTTATCTGATCAATAAACATGAATTTCCAGGAACACAAGGTATTTAGATTCTTAGCCAGGTAGAATGTTTAAGTAGGTTAATTAAAGAATTCTTAGATTTTTTTAGCAAAATTTACATCCCATGTTCTTGTCAGCCTGTGCAATATTTGTGCTTACTCATTAAATACTTAACATATATGATAATTAAAAATCTGTAATTAAATTTGGCTTAGATTTCTTTGGTAGTTCTATTATCCTGCATTCAAGTTTCCTCTACATGCATGCTTGACACTATTATTTAAATATTAATAGAGGAAAAAAAAGTGAAAAATCAGCTAGAACTAGAAGGCAATAAATAACAGATGTCCTAGCTTTAGAAATGTATAGCAAACAACGGAGGAGAACCGATTAAATTTTAGCGGATTCTTTAAACCTGGTGCTCCAATGACCCTTCTAAAGCCTTGTGCTGAACACATTTTGTTTTTACTAATGATGCTTTTCAAACAGCATCCTGCTCCTATTATGTAGGATGAATATATCTGGAAAAAGCCAGAAGAAAGATTCTGAAATTTCTTCCTGTGTTTCAAAGAGAACACTGTCAGCTGACTACATATAAATGCTGAAACACAAGGTCTCAAAGATATTGATAAATGCATTCCTGAGAAAAGGGTTGACGCTGTCCAAAAATATACAACAGTATTGTTCTCACCCTGGTAACAAGTACACAGTTTCACTGCCATGAATGCGATGTGATCCTAGCTCTGGAATCATTCGTAAGAAATTTGTAAATTTTCCAAAATATCCCTCTATTTCACGTATTATTTTTCGTGACTACAAGGAGTTTCTAAAGCAGAGTGAAAAGAAAAAACACTTCAAGACAGTGGATTTCAGAAGGGCTGATACTGCGCAAAAGCAGATTAATTCCATGCATTCTATATGCAAAGACGAAGGAAGAGATGTGTTTGAGGCCAGGACTGCTTGCTGCACTTGCTTGGTTTGAACATGTGGATTGTCAAATACCTTTTCATTTTCAATGAGCAGGGAAGAAAAGGGATAATGTGAGGAGCTATGTATGGCTAGTTTATCCTTGTACCAGGTAGAGAAGCTGTATTTGTTGAGAGAGCAAACTCTTCAGATTCACAGAGAGAGTATGCCCTCAATTTCACTGCACTATGCTAGTGCTCATTCAGCTGATGAAGTTCTCAACTCAAAGGGCAGCAGCCACTTTGTTCTAAGTTCCTCTTGGAATGGAAAAGCTGACAGGGGAAAACTTGCACAAAGGATATTGTGCTGTTAAAGTTTGCTCAAAGCGACAGTTGTCAGATCTCTTTGAGACGAAATTGAAAAGGAAAAACCAATTTTCTTTGAGGACAAAGTTCAGTTCATTTGGTGTGCTGTACTTGTCTAATTTGCTTCCCAGTAAAAGAAATTTTGACTAGGACTACTTGAAAACATAGTTTATACTAGTACAGGTATAACTCAGAAAATTTTATTCCAGCTTGCACAATACTTATAGACAATAAAGGAATTTGCTGCTGTTTGAAGTTTTAAAAATACTATTTTTTCTAAAATGATTGGCCTCACGAATGTAGTTTTTCACACATTGGCTCGAACCATGTAGCACCATTTTAAATTCTGCTTATAAATTTATTTTGTCAATAATAAGTATTGAGGTCTGATAAACTGCAGAAGTTGAGCTCCCAAGAAACTTAAGCTAATTTGTGAACATTTAAATTCCAGTCAGATAAAAGGTCAAGTCTAATTCCCCTACATATTTTGAAATACTTTCCACTGCAGATTCGTATTAAATTAGATATAAAAAAGTAAAAACAAAAATATATATTACAAATTACAGATTTCAAGGTATACCTATTAAAAAAATCTATAGTCTATATGATTATAACTATGAAAATATAAAACACGAAATAATAAATCATCCTGCTTTACTGTAGATTTGGATAGTTGGATTCACCAGACTTCTAGACATAATGAAAAATGATGTGAAATGTGTCATTTTTATGTTTGTGTATCAGAAGACATGGTTAACTGTCTAGTAGTCCGCAGGATAATTTTATTTCTCCGTATTTTCCCCGGAAAGGTTTTGGCATGCTGTGGCTCTTGTAAACATTTCAAACATAGGATGGCAGATTTGAGCTTGGAATTAGGTTCTTGAGATATATCTTCAAGTGCTACTTGCCTGTGTCACTATATATTTATCGAAGCACCTTGTTCCACTTCCCTCATAAATATGATGCCTGTGGACTGAGGTGGTCTTTTCTGAGTAGCAGCATCAAATAAATACAGAAAGGCAGGAGCTGAATAGATTTGGAAAGGCATCTTTGTTGGCTATGCAAGCAAATATTCCTTTGCCATTAAGACCAGCTTAACTGCACCAATTTTAGCTTAGCTGTGTACTCAACAACAGTGAGCGTTCCAGTTTTAGCCTTTTCTTCCAGTGTTGTGCTGATTCAGTCGTCTCAGAGCTGTTGCATCAACATGGTAATCAGCAAGATCACTTACCAGAGCTGGGGAACTGTCTGAGCTAGAGCTTAAAATGCATTTAATAGTGACACAGCAAATGAAACCTAATTAGCTAGCTACAAAGATATTTGCTGTGGCAAGACCGATTTAGCAAGGCTTTAGCTGTGGAGATATGTTCCTTAAAAAGCGTTGTGGAATGATGGTCAGTGAGTGGAGAAACTTGGTTTGCTTTCTAAAGATAGTCTGGGGACAGAGCACTGTCATTCATAGTACTTTCAACCCAGCACTAACACTCACTTGAATCTGCAAGTAAGCGTAGTGTTTTGTTTTGTTTTGTTTTGTTTTGTTTTCATAGACAATAATCCCAAAATTTGGTAATGCAGCTATTCTTATGCACTGATGTGTAATACAATTCCCAATTTACACGTAGGCATCTGAAGCAGAAAAACAATCATCTGAGAGAAGCCTGTAGCAGAATAGTGCTCTGCCCTCAGATATAATATTTGCAAGCAAAACTGGACTTTTCTTTCTTTTAGTGTATGATACTAATAATAAAAGCAAAAGCAAAGCAAATAATCTTTCAAGCTTAGTCCTTTATGGATTAAAAAGACAAGCAGGTAGTTATAAGTAAAGAAATTGAACAGATATGTCTGGATATTAGCAATGTCTAGAATGCATAGTGGTAGAGGGATCATAAAGATGATGGAACAACATAGTTGTCCATCTAAAATAGCCAGACTGGCTTGGGTGATAAGCTGTATGCAGAAACAAAGTTATTCAAAAGCAAGAGTGGATAATAGTTGCACACACCATCAACTTTCAAACTTTCCTTCCGTGCTGGTAAAGCATCTCCAGAACTGCTGCCTGAGGAATTCTTTTGTTTTGTTCTGTTTATGAATTACTTTTTTTTAGCTTGATAATTGTCTGGCACCATTAGGAGCAAAACCCGTTCCCTTTCTGAGGCGATAATACATCCTGGATGGACAACAGAGCAAGCATATGCGCCTGGAATTCCCAGGAGAGTCGGAGGGACATGCACCTGGGAGAGGAATCTGCAGAGTCATTTGCCTTGACTACCAAACACATTTTTATTTTTATCATACATAAACTTTAATTTAGTAACATGCTGCTATGAGCTGAGAGTGCCCATATTGTGTTTATTTTCTTGCTGTCCTGGAGCTAAACACATTAAAAGGCTGCTTTGCTGCCGGAAGCAGAAGGGTGTTAGGCTCAACCTCTTTCCAATGGGTGAAATCATGGCAAGATCACATCACGGTTTGCTTTGCTGCAAAAATGTCAACAAACTGGCAAAACAGCAAGTAGGTTAAGCTTCTGTTTAGTTCACAGATTGGCAAACAAATGAGCATCACTGGTATTCGAATTACTGGTGAACCAATAGCCTCTTCTGAGTATGAAAGAAGCAGAATGTGTCCAATCTCAGACACGAAAAAGGTGTCCAAGTAACGTCTTTTATAACATTTACCCTCAATTGCTTCTTCTTTGACAGGATTTATGATGGAAATGTTGTTCGGAAAATATCAACGTACTATGATTATGTCACTGCAATCTTGCAGATAGATATAAGGCCGGGGGAAAAAAAGATGCCATTTCAAGAATAGAACAATTTTCTGCTTGTTAGAAACAATGTATATATTTTGAGATGAGTGGCATATAACATCATACATACTTTATATTGTGGCACTTGGAATAGATGTATTTATTGTGACTTGCTTTGAACTGTTGAATTTCAGTTAAGGGCCAGACACTAAGCTTGTATTTGTCAGAACCTCTCTTATATTCTCACGGTAAGGTAAAGCTAAAACATTTTTTAAAAATCTATATAAAACATATTACACAGATTGGTGAATTCAAACAGTAAATCTCAAAGACTTTTGTAAATGATAGGGGTTAGTGTGCCAGATGCTCTTACATATGGACACACAACAAGAAGCCTTATGTACCTATGCAATAGCAGCTTTTATTACATTTTTCCACACTGTGAAGAACTGTGGAACGTTGCTTAAATGTCTAAGATCAGTCCACTAAAAGGCATCGTGTTGTAAACAGGACTACTGCCCAAGCCCTCTCAGGAATCCGGAAGCTATCTAAACTTTGTAGGGAATATCTGTGCCCACCTAGAAGATGCAGCTCCTAGAGTTACACAAAATGAAGCTATGGCTCCTAAACATCTTCTTCACAAGTGAAGTGTAAATACACTTGGCAGAAAATAATGCTAGGAGTCTTTCACAGAGAGATGAAGAAAGAAAGAGAAGCTGGTGAGTTACTCCATTCTTGATTTGTATTTTAAACATGGATTTGTCGGTCAGGACTAAGAGTCTCCTTGTCAGGGAATGCATGACACAGGGCTGTGGTGTGATAGAGCTGAAGTTGGATTTCCTCAAAAGAAAGGAGGGGAATGGCCTAGGGAGGAAATGACTGAGGTTGAGCGCTCCTGTGGAGCATCAAAATGTCACGTACACCACCAATTTGACAACAGGTTGAAAGACAGCATCTGTATCTGCATTTGTAGGTGATTTATCAACAAGGCTTAAGATGGGGGGATGAAGATAAGGGATGAAACCGATATAGAAAGCTTTTATATATGCACTCAATAAGTAAATTTAAAAAAATGACTCATATTCTCTTGAATTCTTGAGGTTCTACAAAATGCTGATAGAACATGTTTACTTGTCTATCTTCTTTTAGGATTTTGGATAGTTTTCTGACTTCATAACATACCTATTTATACATAAGTTTTTTATCACCATAAACAAAGAATGATATTATCTAAGGACATATGTTCAGTTTTATGACAGTTTTACACATCAACATTTTACAATAAAGCCTTAGTATGCTTTTGTATTTTTCCATATTTCACACAAGATTAATATACTGCTTTATTTTTTTATGGCATTCTATTCCAGATTTCACTAAGCTGCTTTCCTAACTTTAAAATTTAAGCTCTATTCTTTGCTAGTAAAGTTTAATTCCTTTTCCATTTAAAAATTTCTGTTTAAGCATGAGATCACCCCTTCAGCATGACTTGTTTCAGAGAATTACAAGTATTAGCTGATGAATTTTCCGAAATATATCTGTGATATTTATTCCTGAAGAATTCAGAATAACTAAGAATCTATTGAAAGAATAGGAAGGAAGGGAGCAAAAACTCCACTAATTTTCACAAGGAAGACTAAAATATTATATGATGGACTTTTTAGTATACCTTTCTGTTGGTATTAAGGTAATGGAACAAGTACTAATCCATACTAGAACTCCACTAATCCACAAACTGGAAAAAAGTTGTTGATATTCTTGAGCTTATAGGTAGTCTGCAAAAGCAGGTAAAATGCCCTAGGAAAAAATTTCTAAGATACTTGGATATTCAAATTAAATACAAAATTGTTATAGGAAAGAAAGTAGTTTCAGATAGTTAAGTGTAGATTTAGTTTTTCATTTGATTTTCAGACATAGATCTTCTCTGAAATGTTTATTTAAAATGTCATAGAGAGCATTATAGTAAGGACTAATATTGAAAACAGTAGAAGAGACCACCATGTTAAATTGCATGTTAGTAATAAGCTGTTTTTAATGTGTTCATGATCTGAAAGAGAAAATAGATCAGATCCTTGAATCTACATCCCATAAGATGCAGTGACATAAGTCCTTTTGATTTCACTGGTGAAAGCTCAGCTATATAACTCCATATTTATAAGAAAGCTGTATTCATGACCTGAATAGGAGATTCTCTGATATAAAAGGAATGAATACACTTTTATTTTCTCTACAGCACACTCTGCCTGCATCTGCACTTGTAGAAGTAAAGATTGTTCTCTAGTGAAGGGTAGCTCACAAATAAATGTTTCTCTTACCCTTCTCCCATATGAGTGTGGTAGCAGAAGAATTGGTGTTTTAGTCATAATTTTCAAAAGCTGCTTCTAGATGCTAGAGAAATGTGCCTTAGTTGCACATTTAACTTTTATTGACATAAGAATTACCCATATATTTGACCTCCTTTTCATAATTTGATGACATTATTTTTATTTCTTAAAACCAAAGATTAAGGAGTTAGGCCTCTTTCATGCTTTTGCAAGGTAATAGACAGGTACAGTATAAATCAATTATTGTCTGTACTAGTATTTAAGTGAAACTGAGTTCTTCTTCCATCACTGTTGGCCATCACACACAATAAATGTTGGCGTGATCTTGATCAAGATGCTTGATAAACTAAACAAGATGAGATTCTTGACTACCTTCTTTTAGTTTGAAAACACATAACCTTGGTAACTTTAGTAGCAATCCATTAAGTTCTTCCCTCAGTTGCCAATAACAAAGCCAAATAGGAAATATCCTCTCTCATGCTGCAATCCCGTTCTTCATCTATCACATTAGTGCTAATAGATGGGCTTTTCCTTTGTCCTGAAATGTGCTCAGGCAGACCTTTGGACTGAGCTTAATCCTGAAATAACTCTCTACTGGCAGCCAAAAAAGAGCTTTCAGCTTTATTATGTATAGTACAGGAGTTACCTCGCCAGAGTCACTTAGCTCTGGTTTTGTTGTTTGCACTATCTTTAAAGAGAAAAAAAAAAGTCTGAATGGGAGCTTACTCTTTTTGCAAAGTACAAAGTGTGCAGGGAAGATAACAAGGAACTTGATAAATTCTGTAGGAAAAAAGGGCTGTATTTCTTATCAAATAGAATATTCCTTTCTCTCAGTTTACTTCTAATTATTCCGTTCATATTATGTATGTGGGCAGTAACTCATGAAGTGTTATAGGACACGTTCAGAGGAGAGCTTACAAGAATTAAACTATCCCTGCCATTGTTTCTTCTCCCTTGTACTATTAGATCAAGATGTACCTCATGAACAATATGTGGAACCTGATACCAAGGACAAGCTCTGGAAGGACTGATATCTTGAATACTGTGAAATTCAATAATTTCATTTGCATTGTTTGCTTGTTTCAAACTGTAAAAGCATTTAACTATATCAAAGGAGAGTGAAATACTATCCTTGAAGAAGCAGTTTCTCCTGAAGAATTAGAAAAGTTGGTATGTGGATGTAAACCTACCACTCAACAGTTTTTCTTCACTTAAGATACAACGTATTGCAGCAACCCTGGATTAAAAGAATATGCGCTGTGGCACATTTGTAAATACAGCATTTGTGTGACAATCATTTGAGAGTAAGGACATAGGGTGAATAATGTAAAATGTAGAACTCGGCACCAGAAAATGCTTGCCTTAACGTTTTTGTGCGATCATGATAAGCTGTTTGTTTCAAGCATACTAAACTCTATATATAGTCATTACCTATGATTTGAAACAAATTCTTTTCGCTTTAATAAGGTTTGAGACAGAACTTTACATCCAACTGAGGATCCATCAGAGTAAATGAATAAATAAATAAATAGATAGATAAATAGGTATCTAATATTTGAATACTTAGATTAACCTCTTGAGAAACTGTAAAATTAAAAAAAAAAGAAATAAATGAAGCAGCCACTAATAATAATAATTAAAAAATAGTTATTATTTTTTACATGGGTTGTTTTTGAATTGCTGCTCTAAACACCTCAGGAAGTACTCCACCCCTCCTGTTATAATGACTAAAACCGGAGTTAAAAAAAACAAATGAAAAATATAATGACTTCTGTGGGGACCATTAAACAGCTAAACATCAAACACTAGAATTGCTAATACAGTATATTTTCATGGCACCAAGCTAAACAATTAATTACCACAAAACAGATGAAATCCCTATGTAGAAATAAAAGCTGAAATGTTTGGTTTCCCATATGAATAAGACACAATAATTTTGTCATTTAATTAGGCAATAAAAAAGTTTAGAAAAATACTTGTATGTAAGGCAAACTAACAATATTTTATTTTAATAACTGATAAAGAAAGGAACCTTTTCCATTCCTTATTCCTCTGTTAGGTATATAGTTAGAAAAATCCTCTAATATTGTCAGTCTTAATCATATACTTTGAGGAAGCTGACAGGAGGTATCAAAAATCAAGTAGTGTAACTTGAATGCCAGCTTCACAAAATAATCAGAGTCTGGTGGAATGTATAACAAAATATGCCCGATTGGCATGTATTTTACTTTCAAAATGTACTTTTGAAGGAATTATACATATTCATTCTCCTCATTTAGCACCTGAATGACAACAAGCAGGTGAGAACATCAGTACAATACATCAAGCAAGACAGTTGCCATTATGAACAAAACACAAAAGAGTGTGACAGAGTTGAAAAATTGTAGGAATGTTCTGCTCACACCTTGCAAGTATTGTTATTCTTTGATAGTGAAATGAAGCCAGGGAGAAGACCATGTAGTTTTGTCATCACAGGTAACACTCCTGTGACAAATTATAAGAGGTACATATTTTTTAATAAAATCCCCCCAAGATTTTAAAGGCTTTATCAGAGTAAGGAAACTACCAATCTACTCTCAGCTCTTTAATGGAGGGCTTGATTAATCACTAACGAACTACAAAAACAGTTTTCTGTTCTAACAACGAAAAGTAAAATTATACCATGATACTACAGAGTGACAAAAGAATCAATTCCCTTCTTTCTATAATGTGGTTTTGGATTGTGAACTACTGCCTAATGTCTGTAAAATAAATAACTAAAACATACCTTCTGAACTCCTGTTTTTACCTTTCCTCTCCAATGCTCCAAAATGCAATATTGATATGATGCTGTCTCCTAGCCCTCAAGCAATAGTAATTCTCTGACAAATTATATTCATACAAACTGCAAGATAGAGCTCCCTTTTTAGAATTAAGACTTGTTGCTTTATAAGAGGGATAAAAACTTTGCAAATCATAAATTTACATGGCAATTTTTCAAATATTCTAGAAAAGACACAAATACATCTGACACATGTCTGAGTTTTTATATCGATAGATATTCTGGAATAAAGAAATTCTGACATAATGTTAGTGGCAAGGACCTTATCCTCTGCTTGCTTTTTTTTTAGTGAGACTAGTTTTCTATAAAAGTGTTCAACTTGTTGATATAACAAAAGTTTCATAGACAGATATCCTTACCAGCTCTCATACAGTAATGAAAAAGAACGTGCCATACAGGATAATGACAGAGAGAAAATGAGAAAAAAAAATCTAGGCACTGAAGACACAAGAGCTGAAAGTCTGAAGTTTGTGGGGCTTTTGTTTGTTTTATTTTGGGGTTTTTTTTTGCACAACAAATCAACTTTCCAAGTCACATCAAAACATGCATTTTTTAATGAATATATTTCTAAGACTTCATAGGAAACTTCTAAATTTTCATAAAACGATCTAGAAAAAGTGTACTTTGAGCTTTTTTTTCTAGATCCCCATTTATTTTACAGATATGACGTTATCCTAAATTTAACTGTAGTTAACAGAAATGGTAGAAAACTGCATGCTGTCTGCTTAGGAGACAGGAAACAATTTTTAGAGTCTGAAAAGACAGAAGAAATTTGCCAACACTGAAATCATATGAGTAGATTTTTGATCAACTCGCCAGTGACACATCAGTTAAAGTGCAGACTTGGCAGGGTCAGGGCTGAAAGCCAACCGTAGTACAAAACAGCTTCACAGGACTTAAAAAAAAAACCTTGTTTGCATCTGATTTGTTCATTTTTTTGTAAGATAGCAAAAATATATGGTGATCATATATCTTTGCTCTGTATTGTATTATATTGTTCTGAATATACAATGCCTAATTTGCTCTCTTCTTGACCAACCCAATAATATAATGTCAACAAATGTTTTTATAATTTAGGGGGTTTTTTTTGTTGTAAAGGAAGTAGTTTTAAAGTGCTGCCTGTTTATAGTAAAGTACAGTTAGCACCTGGATTAAACCTAAAGCTAAAGTAATAATTGAAGTAATAATTCAAGTTCTTCCAGGCAAACATGAACATATATTCTAAATCTAAGTTATAAGGACATATGTATACATGAAGAACCTATTTTGAATTTTCCTAGTTACAATGTAAAAATCTGTTAATTTTTTTTTCTGTTCTGTAACCCATACTTCCAGCAATTATCAAGTGATCTTTCTCTTCCAAATAAAAATTAAATTCAAAATTTCCAAAATTAAATTCATGTCACAAGTTCCTATGAACTGAAGATCCGCCCTTGTGCTCTTGACATTATCGCCTAAAATTTCTCTCTTAGTTGAAATTCATGTATTTCATATCTGTACTTACAATTCATTTCTTCTGGATGGAAAGATTTGAAATTCATCTCATTTCTCATCTTCCTGAGTCATAAATTCAGTTAAGCACAGCTCACCCTTTATATTTGTTGCCTCCGTAACTTTGTATTCTTTGCTATTCTTAATATTCATTACTAATACTCCTAAGTGTTATGATCTAGCAAATGACTAATAGTTGGTATAATTTATAGAAGTACTTTGACTTTGTTATGCAGGCGTGTATATTGCTTATTTCCTGCCAAACTTCTTATTGCAATGTGGAGTTACATTCTTAACTGATGCATTCTTAACCTGATTTCAGACTTACTGCATTCACTCTTTAGGATTAAATGTCAGTTATAAGATCTGCAAACAGTAGATGGGCAAAAGAATTTGATTTTTTTTTTTTTACCATATCAGAGATGTGCTAAGAATCTTGGCAAGTATACATCTTTTTTTTTTTTTTAAAGGGATAGTGAAAACATTGGGTTTGGGAAAAATACAACAAAATCCTATGAGAAGGAGAAGAAAAAAAAAAAACAACAATCAGCTGTCTATGTCTTTGAGAGAAAGGAAGAAAAGCAGTACTGAGAGCAATTTTACAGCATATAAAGCCCTAGAAAATTCAGGTAATATTTAAAAACATTGCTCATGGTTAGATTTTCCAGATACAGAAGCAAATGCAAAACTTGCTGATGTTTAAATAGAAAATAATAGACATTTATTGTATCCATTTTATTTTTGATATACAATGTTACATATAGACATGTAACAAGTCTATATAACTTTGAGTAAAAAATTCAAAGTCTCGAAGTTTGATTGTCCAATATCAGAAACTGCCTTTGAAAGAAAATGTGTGTCTCTGTGCTGTAAATGATGGACTGAAAATTTAAAACCTTGACTTTCTGTCATAGTCTGAAATGAATGCTTTCTTGTTGTACTCATTTCTATACTTCATCTATTAATTTCTAGCACTTAGTAGATCCAAATAATGCTAGCCTAAAATATTTTATTCCTTTCTTTCTGATAATTAATTTTCATCCTGGTGTCAGTCAATCTCCAACGTGTATAAAATGTTTTGTGGCTTTATAGCAAATGTTTAATTTCTTACATTAGTATTAGGCTGTCCCATCATTTTTCCATATTCTTTTGACATTTTTTTCTTTATTTATATACTGTTCAGCTGAGGGTATATATGGCTACTGAAAATAATGATTACTAATGTGCAGCACTGTAACATAAGGATAAACAAAAGTTAATTAGGACACAGTCATTTAGATGATCCTTTTATCACTCTTCCAGGATGAATAGTAATGAATTAATCACAAAAATTAAAATTCTAAAATAGCATGACAGCTGATATGTTAATGGACTCCTGCAATTCTTTGTTTCACATACATGAATTACACATTTTTTAAGTGTGTTTGTGTTTTCTGTGGTGCTCTGATTTGGCTGATTGATTTATTTTGTAAATAAAACCAAAATTACTAGAGATAATTTGGAATTAGGATTGTTATACTTAATGGTACTTCAATAGGCTAGGGGTAAGGAGCTTTGGAGTGTATTCCAATCTCTGCCTGCCTCATCTGGCACTTTGTGTGCATTAGTAAAGGCCCAATATTTTTCATTGCAAAAACTGATTACTATCTGTCAGTTTACTCTTGACTCAGTATACTATCACATATGCAGTACCTGTTTGGTTTAATTAAATGTAACGTGTTATCCTTTTTATGCCTCCTTAATGTCTATTGTTGAAATATTTGTGGAAAACTATCAAAGGCAGCACTATACACATTAACTAAAGTCTATGCCCCTCAATTCAAACTCTGAATCACATGGAGATAAAAGGATTAATGACTTTACAGTTAAAATTTAAGAAATCTTCTCCTCAGAAATGACCATTGTTATATATCAGATATGCAATTCTAAAAAGTGAAAATATAGCTACTTAGGATAAAATTTGTACCTAAAATCTCCTATTATATATTTCATTAAAGTGAGAATTTCTGGGTGAACGAAAGAACTAGAAGACTTTGGACAACATGCCTGTTTTTTTGTTTACTCTTTTCTTTGTTTGGCAGGAAGCATCTGAATTAACACTCTGAAGTCTTTTTTCCAAACATTTAGTGATTTACGGTCATTTATCATGATAATTCACAACCTTATATAATGTATTAGTTTTCATACCGTATTAGTATTTTTATATGGTATTAGTTTGATATAGTATATGTAAATGATGTAGATGTCCTGATGGAGAGCACAGGAAGACCAAAAGCTTACCAAAATAACACCTGAGACAAATTTTACCAGCTTTTATCACTACCTTGTAATTTAATCACTACCTCATAATCCAAAAGCAGGAGAGACAGACGTAGACTAGCACAGATTTCCATTATACCATATTTCAGGAATCAAAATATGGCATGTTTTCAAGTAATAATTAGAACATCATTTCTAGACTAGGCACCTGAGATGCGTGTTTTTAATACTTTTTATGCCCAGCTCTTCACTGGAATATTTCATTTACTCAAAAGTGGCCATTTATTTGATAGAATATGCTAGTGAAAGATCATGTCAAAAAAGATTTTGTGAAGTTTTGAAGTTATTGTACCTAACACTCAGAAATTCTGTTTGTGGAACCAAAATAATCTTCTTAGAAAACTAGAGCAAGCATCTCTAATACTAGAATTGCTCTTGTTTTCAGGTGTCTCAGCACATCATATACATGTTAACTAACAACTGACAAGGCATTTCAAGTACTGATGACAACAAAATAGAATAATAATAATATATTTATTTTTTAATTTGTGTTCTTTCACTATCCTTATAAAAATATTTAGAGACTGAAGTTTCACTTTTGCATGAGAGTTGCTCCTGTTCTCTGGGAATGCTAGAATCTGAACAATTCCCTCAATGTCTTCACATATCAAAGTGGGCTATGATCTCTTTGTAGGAAATACTGACCATTTTTGCTTAATGATATTACTCTTAAATCCTTCTCTTGGGTTTTCAAAGAAGTGACATCTATTTATGTGTTTTCCTCATCTGGCATCCTGAAAACTTCCTGTTGTGCTGAGACACCTGAAAACAAGAGCAAATCTAGAATTAGAGATGTTTGCTCTAGTTTTCTAAGGAGATTCTTCTTCAAGTCTCATGCTAACATGGGAATTAGACTATTTCACCTGCGAGTTTTCCACATGACTTTGTGATCTAAAGGAATATCACCAGTTATAGTCAAGATGGTGATGGGCAACTGCTAGACACTCTTGCGTACACAAAGAAAGACAGTATTAAAGTCCTGGATTGATAAACGAGCTCTAACAGAAGCATAAGGAAATATGTGCACATTGACTGTGTTTCCCATTTTCTCCATATTATTGTCAAATTTAGCTTCAACTAAATCAATTTTCCTGGTAGTGTTTTCTCAAAGCTTACAGGGTTATAATGAGAACCAAAACTCATAACTTTTTGCTTGTGTCCTTTTCCAGTTGCCAGGTTTAGGCTCTAATACAAAGAAAATCCCTGACTTTATTTCAACTGATTTTCAGAATCGAATTTGAAGTGTTCAGTTTTGCTACTAGTCCACATTATGACTTAAATGTCCAAGATATGAACACAGAAAAAATCAGGGGTTTCTTCTCTTTTTTCAAGACAGTCTTTGGCCAGAATCCTGTTGGATATGTCAAGGCTTATTGATTTCTGTTTACAGTCAAATCCCATCAGTGCACAAAAAGCAGATCTACAGTGCTGAGAAAAAAAAGTTTAATACTTCCCTATGAGTTGTGATCAGGGAGCTAAACCAGGTGGAAGTGTTGGTAACAGATGTGTTTCCAAAGTAGGTGAGGTTTATTTTTTTGGTTGCTTTGCTGAGAAGCTCATGCCTCCCCAACCTCCCAGTACATACCATAAAATAAAATTTAACTAGCTTCAGTATTTTTCTTCTTTTCATTTTTGAACTTATTTTTGTCTTAAGATAATGAAGGATCTTATGCTATTCCTAACTGAGGAAGAAGACATACCATATGCTGAAATGGAAAAGGAAAATGTAAACATGTGAATCACCTTGGAGATGAATCACATTGCTGTAAAACAAATCATTTGCATTTAAATAACTTATCTCCTTTTCACCTAATTTAAAAGTGATTTTTATTCTTTCTCAGCAAATTTCTAAACTTGTGGACTAGTTTGATCATATTTGTGCAATAAAATTGAAAATTTCAGATATGGTGGGTAATCAATTTTAGTCACCTCATCTGTGTTTCCAATCTCATTACAGATTGCAATTTTCAGTGCAGATTACATGATGACCCATCAGTGGCTTTGTTGTTTCTGAATTACCGATTCCTCGCCTACTGCCAGATAAGAACAAAGCCTATGCATCAGTCTGACAGCTTGCAAACAGAAAATGGGCTTGTAGGATTGGATTTAAATCCCAGGTGTAGGGCATAATTACCACATCAGTCATGCAGTAACTGAAAAATGGTATTTCAACAAGAAAAATTACATTCCTTTTATAGTGCCAACAGAAATCATTATTTGAGGCTTCATACTGATTCAGTGTATCATTATAGGTGCACTGTACTCATTAAATCTAATGTTTGTTGCAGCTAAAAAAAGTTATTGTTTCAGATACTTTTGTGGATCGGGTAGCTCAAATCAAGATTTGTGAAACCTTGACAGTACAGAGGTCATTTAAAGGTGTAATATATATCATACAAATGAAACAACAGCAGAGGCCAAAGCATTCAGACCCTCTTCTACTGTACTGCAGAAAGTAAAAAACACTAAAGTAGGAAAGCATGAATCCTCCTCTGGAAAAAACTCTGGGATTAGGCGGTTGAGGCAGGCATTTGACACAATAAAATAAATAAAGTGGTAACAGGAGGCTATGAACTTTTGTGAGGGCTTGCCTATTCTCTACATTTTGATATTCAAGTTAGTATCTTATCAGTCATTTTCTCCTCTTAAAATAAAAAAGTTAATAATAAATCATTGAAACAAATTAACTCTTCAGTACAGATTTATTGCATTTTCTGATTTTACAGTTTGACTATACTCAATTCTATTTTATTATTAAATAGACAATAAAACAATAAGCAGAAATATTTGTATTATTCTGTTAAACATACATGGATGTGTCAACATCCATGTACACATGTATACATAGGTATAGTATCACCAAAAAGAATCATTATGAATATGACTTCCACAAAACATTTCATCTGCTTAGCCAGGTTTCATGTCATCTGAGCCACTCTCAGAAATATATACTGGATATACACATAGATACTGGAAAAGATATGAACAATGACAAGTGCATAAGCCACTATTAAACCTGTAGACAGCTAGTCTTGCACCAGCCCTTGCTCTCTCTAACTCTGGTCTCTCTTTTCTTCTAGCAATATTTCTAGAAATCTATCTCCCATGGTTACTGCGAACGACTTTCTATCACAAACTCCATCTCCTGTGTCACTTCAGACACAAAGACACTTTGGTGTCCAAACTAAACTAGAGAGATATTCTTGCCTCTTCCCCATTGATCGATTTTTGATCATATGTCTCCAAGCAAAGGGGAGCCCTTAGGGTTCTGTCTCAAGTCAGTTGTATGCAACTGTCTGGGGGACACTAACAAATCTTTTAGCACTGAGGAGAACTTAGGATACTTTTTTTTTTTCTTTCATTCCCTGTCATGGATTTTCATCTCTTGGGGTATGTTGCTGTTTGGGCACATGATCCAGTTTTTCTCAGGGGGTTGTCTCTGAACCTTGTACAAATTGTATGGGAAATTGTACAGTATGGGAAATTCCTTCTTTACTAGCATGCTCATAATGCAACATAATCCTGTTCTGAGGGTTTTCGTTTTGTTTTGTTTTGTCAGCTATATGCAGGCAGAGTTGCAGAAAAGTTATCAAAGCCTCACTGATGTAAGTCATTGTTAATATGTTCATTGGCTAAGTAGTTCAAGAGACTGTAGGATAAGTAAACAAGAGATTCTGTCTCAGGATCCATTAATTTGCTATTCTGAATATGTAGGACTAGGAGCTGCAGGGGACTATTTTCCCAAGTTCTTCAATAGGAAAAAGGAGAGGTGAGTGTTGCTCATCACAGCTGGTTGTTTAAATCTGGAGCTTGTTGCTTTAATTTGCAGTTTTCTATGGAATAGTCTTTGCATCCAAATAAAATTTGTTCCATGGTTTATAATATCTTCGCAGACTACGAAGAGAACTGGAAAAATTTGGATGTTGTGATCCTGGAAAGAATAATAAATAGTTACTCGCAGATCAGGTGCATTAATGCATTGATATCTGGCCAGGCAAAGTGAATGAAACTAGAAATTAATATTTTTTTCTACTCTGGAAATGCCGACTCCTGTAATGCTGTGGAGAATGGAATTTAACTGCATGAGTGCTATCAGCGCCTTACATGTCATAGATAAATTGCGGGGTCAACACAAAGCAGACTTGGGGATTATAAATTATGTTGGAATTGCACAGTATTTTGAAGATAATGTGTTTTATATCTTGCCTTATTTTTCAGTCTTTTTTTTAACCTCAGCCATCTTAATGCAAGAGTTCTTTTGAATTCACTTTGTTCTAAATTAAATATACTTTTAGCACTTTAGGACAAAACATAAAACTGCTAATCTTATTGCAGCTTTTAGTCACAAACATGCAATTCACTCACTGTGAGTACATATATATATACTGGAGGATAGCACGAAGGTATGATCTAATTATGTCTTGTAAATATTCAGTGTTATAATATTACAGTTGTAGTATAAGGGTGAATGCATTTTTCATTTTTACTTCTTCTCAACATTAATATTTAGTTTTTCTTTTTATTCTTTTGTTTTTATCCTTAGGGCCCAAATTATCAAACACAGGCAGCTAACTTGAACACACAAAACGTAAGGAGAACAAACAGGTAAATGGGCATGCAAAACACTAATTTACACTTGCAAAACAGGTAATTTCACGCACTGGCGGTAGCCTGCACATGCAGTTATTCATCTGTTTCATGCATATGCATGGCTTTACCACAATTA
This sequence comes from Crypturellus undulatus, assembly GCA_013389825.1. Taxonomy (NCBI): domain Eukaryota; kingdom Metazoa; phylum Chordata; class Aves; order Tinamiformes; family Tinamidae; genus Crypturellus; species Crypturellus undulatus. The sequence continues at coordinate 2,599,990 of VWPW01021686.1, forward strand.
CCTATTCACATATGTGCATATATTTCACAGGCACAGTTTAGCCACTGATACTTAGTCATTATGATTTCTGTGCAGGCTTAAATCCTGTAGTGTTATGTTAGAGTAGAATATAGGTTCATGACGCATTCGCAGTAGGTAGCTATATCATAGCAGTACTCTGCTAAGAATGACAGCTTCAGCAAATGCAAAGATTCAGATTATTCCACAACACTCTGTTGTCTTTTGCAGTAGCATCTCTTGCTTTCCCAGAACCTATACTTCCCTTCTCTTCATATAATTAATTTTCAGTATTTTAAAGGAAAAGATATGAACCATAAGGCACTTAACCACAGGATAACAAGTGAAAAAAAACACTTAAAACATGTCCTATTCTCAGCCTATGAAATTGCTAACAAGCAGGGAGACAGCCTATATGTCACTACTGTGGGTTCTTTAAAGCTTCAAGAGCTGCCTTTTCCTTACCACAAAATGACAAATGGCAATGAAGAGTCATATAAGCGATCAGACACATTGCACTCATAAATAAATAAATAAATATCACACATATCCTTCTCTGTACAGTAGAATTTACAGTACTTCTATGCTGAAATAGTCTACATAATAGATGAGTACCCATCAGAAGATGGTCAGTGTAAACTGTATGTTGAGGAAAGAGCTGCCTCACATATCCACTAGAAAATTCTGAGTATGGCTGTCCCCTGTCAACGTGACGTCCTAATTCTGAGTAGTTCAACACTCAAAGGATGGGGACATCTCTTGCCCCAGTCTCCAAGATCGGATTAGTGTGAAACAAAGAACTAGGTTTTGCTATTATGAGTTAATAGATAATAAGAAGTGTCTTCAGCCAAGCCAGAGGGGGACCTACCACATACATGGAGAATCTATTATCCATTTTATTATGCATAAGAGAAGAAAACACTTAAATGTGCTTAATAATTGCATAGGATATTAGTCCATCCACAGGTTGTGGACCTGCAAAGTTTGAATAATACATCTGTCCTGTACATGTGGGGTTATTTACAAAACGTCACATACTACTTCCTTATTTTAAAATGGGGGACTGAAAATTTTTCCTTCCCTACCTCTTCTTCTCTATTCTCACTAAATTCCAAAACAACTAAGCACATATTTCAGTTTTCCACAACAAAACAATTACCCCTGGGCAATTATCAACCATGGAAGCTCTCGGTCTGAGAAATAGCTACTTCAAAAAAAATTGAACAAAGATAATTGAATAATACATATAAATTATTCAACAATTGCAGAGGAAGGAAAGCCAAATCTATTGCTGCCTTTTAGTCAAACAGCTTCAGATATACAAACAGAGAAAAAGAACTATTGCACACTTGAAAATTTAATTGTTACTATCAACTATTAGTACAGTTATGATAAAGCGTGCAATATTAAAAAAAAAAAAAGTGGTATTTGCCACTGCAAAAAAACACCAAATATAAGTCACAATCCTTCCTTTCTGACAGTAAATGAAATCTGATTAATTGCATTTGAACTAAAAAAGAAAGTGTAAATTAAAATGCCAAGAAAATAGAATGAATTTTAAAATTGTGGTGGCTATGCTGGTTTTAAACATGCATTGTGACACCTAAGAATAATTACAAATAAGAACATGGGTTTAGTAGAGTAAATTGTTTTTAAATCTGAACAATGTCAGAGTGTCAATGATTTTGCAACATGCAGATGAAGAATATTTACCATTAAAATGTAATATTTTAAATATTTAAAAAAAAAATTAAATGAGATCCTGGTGACAACCACTTGAATCCTCCCTCCAATTTTTTGTGTCCTCAAACATCCAGAAAAATTGAAGGTTTAGAAATTTGCCTTCATATTTTTCCCAGTTTGAACTATAGCAAGAAGACGATTCCAAACAAGAAAGAGAAAAGAAGTCCTTGGCTTGAATGAGCACATGCCCTATTCTTGCCTGCTTGTCCTTGTCTTAACTTTAGCTATAGACAGAGGATATATGTCACTATTAAAAAGAGTGACTGAAGTTCTTGGTACCAATCAATACCAGATATCTTCCTATACCAGAGGGTAGTACAGCAACTAAGTAATAAACTAGTCAGATTGGTATTCACCCCACACGCTAATCCTAAACCCTAACCTTATTTTATAGTTAGAAGACTCATTGGTAAAAGGAAAAAAGAATATAAATCCTTGGCTTCAGCTGACAGCAGCCTTCTTCCTGATATGAGCCAATATCTTTTGCCATTCATTTTGTGTAGTTGGTTCCTTTCATTTTTATATGAGTCAGAATTATGTTTGTTTTGGGAATCTAGGGCTGCAGGAGCCCAGGCTGTACTGGATACTGCTGTGCCCTCAAAGTTAGGGAGAAAAGAGAAAAAAAAAATAGAGCTGATATCTGTTTCTCTGCCTTTGTATTGGAGTTGGTTACCTACTTTTGATTAAGGTTATGGCCAATTTGGAGACTAGATTTTGATTTTGAAATCCAAAGCATTAGGATCATATTTCCTCTCAGATACTCAAGACCTGCACAAGAAGGTCTGTTAAATTAAGGTAGAAATGCCCTAAGTTCTTTCTTATTGAATGAGCAATAGAGGGCATTTATCACTATCTGTTGGTTTGGTGGTATTATAGCATGCCCGTAAGAGGATATGCTGCAAGTTTTCAGGATGTAATGTGTAAACCTGAGGGAGTGTTGATGTATACGAGAGAACCAAAGCTGGTACAAATTTTGTTCAATACCCTAGAGGAGCAGTGCTTGAGCAAAGCTCTACAGTCGCACTTGTACTTTGTGTCAGAAAAAATATGCTGGTTTACTCAGAGATTAAAAGCAAAATATCTTAAATGCAGTATATAATATCAAGGCATATGGATTTAAGAATAAACAGGACATTTATCTTTGGGGCGAGGGGTTATGAAGAGTCAGTTCTTTTGCCTTTTTTTTTTCTTCCTGATACCTTTAGAACCAATCTTTTGGAATTCTGTTCATCTAAGCACAAAAATATTGCAAAAATATTCTTACTTGTACATTGTATTTACACAAAAATGTTTCATGTAAGTGTTTTATTCTTCTGAGTTTGTATGGCAAATAACAGCCATTCCCTTCAGCAAAGGAATTAATCATATACATTCACATAATACAGTGGCCTGTGTTATGAAGGTGATCAAAGCAAATGATCACACTCATTTCTTCTGAGCTTAAAATCTCTGATTTTTTCTCCAAAAAATAATGTTGACGTTTGGAGAGAATGCAAGAAATGCCCTGAGCATATAGGTGGCCTTGCAAATTCACAATTTATGATTTAATGAAACTAACTGAAAATCCCATTGAGGTTAGGTTTTATATTTGTTGCATCTAAGCACAATGTTTCCTTCTCCTTCAGATTAAATGGCAATCATCAGATGCTAAGTTATAGAAGAGTGACATCTGGCTCCTTGGCAGACACCTCAGGCAACTGCGTTAATGACTTAGGAGATGGGTCTGTATCTGTAATAGAGTTAAATTTGTTGTCTGGATTGTATTATCCTCTTCCTCGCTCTCGCTCTCTCTTTTTTTTTTGTCCTCTAGCTAACATTGGAATCACTGAACCACTCATAATCCTGACTTATAAGCCTTTTTTTGTATTTCCATCTGCTACCATATGGGATTTTTTTCACAAAACTGTGAGAGTAGTTTGCAAAAGTTATAAACTGTGATACAACTTCAAAGGGAAATTTGTGTTGCTTGGAAGTACATTTTTAATGCTTGATAAAACTGAATGTTTGACAACGTTTATTGCTCCTTAAGATTCTGTGAAAGAAATGTGCACTTACTGAACACTTATCCTTATAATTAAGAACTGCAACTAAAATTTCATTGTAAAAAACACCTCTTCAATAAAAATATTAAAAAGGAAGATAAAATTATTTTATCATTTATCACAGGTAAGCATGTATGAAAGTATATGCATGTGCATGAGTATAACATACACAGTATTTCTAACTTAAAATTGAAATATACCTGTACATTATGGGGCCAAACATCTACCATATTTAACAAGAATAAAATACATATTTCACACATTCTTTTTTTATTGAAGCGTGATATTCTAAAATTTGTGTAACCTATTAAAATGCTAATGTTACCGAATGTCTGAAATCCTTTATTCTGAAACAAGAGTATCGTTATTAGCCCTCCTATCTGTCATTGCACTTGGCTGGCTTGCACAGAGCATAAGACCCCAAAATACTGATTGGATCTTTAGGCACTGATGCCCTGGAGAAGAACTATAAATCCCTTGCTCAGTCCTCCTCCATGTCTAGGGATCGACAGTATAACAGGAGACACCAGTATAATTCCTAGTCCTGTATTTGCAGCTATTAAATCCTGGGCAGTTTATCTTCTCCCTGCTGGCTTATAGCATATGTTTCAAATGGAGTCAGCTGGCAGTTGAATCCTTAGGCTGCAACACCATCCCACGTGCTGCTTCTGAGGTAACCAACCTTCAGAGCCTCCCTGAAGTCTGCATAAACATATGCAGCAGAGCACCTACACAGTGCGAGCAGTAAATACAATATGCAACCTAGGACTTCCTCCAGGACCAAAGAACATGAGGAGTTGACAGCAAGTCTTTTTCCTTTGATCTTGGAAACCCTATGAAGTTAGAAACGTAGCTACATCTTAGGCATGACTCCGTACTCTAGAAATGACATGACAGCAGCGTACCTCAGCCATGTTCCTTTCTGAATATGAACATGACAGGTCTCTGCCATGATGGCTGAAAGGATGCAGGGTACAACTGATAATGCAGCCTTTTTTTGTCAGCTCCATCTAGGATTTGACCTATCCCAAGGAAATAGCAATGCAAGTGAGGTTGGTAATTCAGAAGCCTGAAAAAATACGATTAGAATGCATGCATTTACTTTATAAAAGTCAGTATTTGTTATTCTAACTTATAGCTGAAACACTCATATGACATGCATTTATCATATTTAATTGGGAAGAACTGGAAAACATGCATTTTGCATTTTTTATATATACGCATGATATTTAAAATGTGTGTAATCAAATAAAATGTTAAAGCAAATTACAGTTAGGAATTTATAAGAGCCAATTTTCAAATTAGAAGAAACTCAGGATGAAATTCTAGATTTTTAATGATAAAAATATACATTATAATTTCCAAGCACTACCTAAAATTGCTTGTAAAAAGAAAGGACTGTCATGAAAGCATTTCTAGTTTAATTAGCTCAAATGTTAAGAAATCTTCAGAAAATCAAATATTTTTTTCCTCTTTTGTCAGGTCAGAATAAGCACAGTGTAGGTATTACAGCCAACGTGAAATGTCTGCCAACTCTGGATTATTCTCATTAGAAATATTGGAATCTTTTCTTTCACAAGTTGTCTGTCTCTTGTGTCTTGCTCAACACAAAACTTCAGCCCTATAAAAAAGTCAGTGCTGCCATAAAGGTGCGAACAGATGTTTTATCTCCACATTGTGTGCATAAATGCAAGTACTCTGATGTAAATTGATCAAACTGTAGAAACAAATCATTTAGGATTTTTCTAGTGATTAATAACAGGAGCCAGTAATCAAATCTCCCTGCCACCAGCACATCTGTTACAGAGAGTTTCTAGTTTGCCCTATTATGCAAATGTGCAATAAAACAAATACATTACTTGACTTAACAGCTGGTTGAAAAACATTATTTTTAGGTGATTTTTTTAATGCATTGTTTTTACCATTGATAGCTGCTTGATGTAGACTAATTCAATTATGTTTATGTGAAGGGTTACAGAACTGGGAGAAAAGGGAGCATCATGCTCTTCTCAGAAACTGCTGCAGACTTTTAAAACTATTTACAGTTCCTCAGATACATATAGCTTCTGATAGAGCAAAGGCCAGAGGAGAAGAGAGATTTACTGGACTCCGATATTTTAAACACTATAGATTTCCTCCTGAGACTTGTCTCTTCAATACTGGTAGTGCCTATTACATAAATTAAATTGTGTGGTTCTTGCGAGGATCAGCTTTTGTTTCATAAATGTACATCAAAAGGAATATGATATCAAAAAGCTGTTTCTGGACAGACATTTACCTTGACAGGTTCATGGACTGGGAAGAGGAAAGGCTGTACACATTGTGGACCTCAGCATTCCTCAGCTCCAGGACCTGAGAACTTCCTCAGACATCTCTGCTCTGTACTGGAAGAGCTAAATCTACTTTTATTTCTGTTGACTGGAAGAACAAACAAAGCACAAGAAGGAAAATGTGTCTCAAAAACAGAATTTTGTTCTGAAAATATTTGTTCCATTTTTTAATGCAACCATACATGTAACCCAAACAATTCTGCATGCTGAATTATATATTTTGTAGTTTTTTTTTTTCTTTACTATAAAACCAGACAAACATTAATTTCAAACAAACATATTTTCTCCACTCCCTGGGTAACCAAATATCCAGCTGTGCCAGCAAAATATATTGCTCTGGAGGGATGCATTTTAATACAGTCATCTTGGCGCAGAATGTGTTGGTTTATCAACTGTACTCAAAAATAAACAAACCATACTTTTTAAAACAAAATAACTATTTGAATGTCTTACAACTATTACTGACAGATCACACTAATAAACAACGTGTATAATCAGGTTATACTGCAGAAAAATACTTCGTTCTCAGGAACCACCCTCCCAAGAAAACAAAATCGATACTGCAAAAACTTTCATGGTCACTTCTCTGTAGGACAAAGAGAAAAGAGATAGAAGTACCTGAGAAAGCATACAGTCCTTATTCCATTTTGCTGGAAGCAGGAGTTAATGTGTGACCCATAGGCTGACATCATTCAATAGAAAAATCTGATGTGCCTTTCCTTATTCTGGTGTTGACATGTGCTATGTACAACACCCAACTTACACTGAGCAGAAATTAATAAATATTTAGTAAGACTACCAGAGGAATCTGCAAGTCGTCAGTAACCATTCATGCAAAGAAACACACATGATCTGCTAAAAATATGCGCACTGTTTGCAAGTCAGTAAGCTAGCAGGAAGTACATATAAAGAAAGTTAGAAGGAAAGCAGTACTCCCACGGTGCGACAACAACACAGAAAAAAAAAGTACACTTGTAGTGTTCAAGTACAGCAGAAATAATGACCTCCAAATTAATATTTCAAGAGAAAATTATGGGGAATGAAAATAAATCATGGGATCAGTGAGCTTAATTATCCTGATAGGATCAGTGGAATTGTAGAAACTGAATGAATGAGTTGAAGCTACACAGACACAGAAAAATTATATATTTAAAAGATACATAGTGTGGAACCAGAGAGGACACTGACATCATAAAAATCATAAAATGGCCATCAGAGCCATGGTAGTAGAAATGTATTTATTTATTTATTTAATTAATTATTTAATTAATACATTTGAAATACTGTTATAGGAATACTATGAAATCAGTGGTTAGTGAGAGGGTGGAATATTCTTCCACTGCCCTCAGAAAAACCGTCCGCCTCCTCCCCTAGCCTCAGCTGTTCACATATGTCAACATTAAAATCCGCACAGAAAAGAATCTGGTTTTGATTTATTTCTGGTAACAGAGCAGACTATATCTATGTGCAACTCAAAGAAAAGTCACAGAACTGATTGCCCACTGTCTCCTACCTGTTGATGAAGTTATTCTTGATTTAATTGCTACGTCTTGTCCATTAGATTTTGCGATGTTATCAGGAATATTTTCATTAAGCTAGACTCGTAGCTTTCACTGACGTCTGCAAGTCTGCAAGAGAAACCTATGTTACTTATGTTCTCAGCTGTTCATTTTGAAAGCTGCAAGATCAAGTTTACCCTATCACCCTACTGTAGATAAATGTGCAAAATATAATCATATATACTGTGCCCTTCACACATCATTGGACCTGGAAAAAAGTGGTGGAATTCAGGATGGCACCCTACATAAGAAACACATTTGAAGAACCATGCAGACCAAGAAATTCACCTCTCTGAAATGAACAAATGCTTATTTGTAATTTGGGTTACTTAGGAAAGAGATGCACTGAGTAAAATATATGCCTTATAAGCTGATAAATTTACCATCTTAGGAACAAAACTATATAGCAAATGTATAATATCATAAACCTCTTTAAACTATGATCCTTTGATCATAGAACACCTAAAATTTCATGAACCACATTTCTCATGGTTTTCTTAAAACTGAAAAAGTCACTTCTTATTCATGTAGATATTCAGGTTTATTTACTTATTCTATCTAGTATATAAATTATATTCATGAATGAAACCACCTATCAACATTTTTATACAGCATCTTATTTTAAAACAAGCTGAATTCTGATAGAGTTTTGTGTTGTTCTGATGCTAAATATCAGGCACCTCTTTTCTGCTAGAAAGAATATGGCACTTGAAGAACTTCAGCAGTATTTGACATAACAAAACACTACTGACTCCTAGCAATAACTTACAGCAAGATGAAAGAGTATTCTACGGTATGACTGAAACAGACTCTATGAGAATAAACAATAACAATACACTGAACTGTACAAGAAGGCTGAAGCCGTAAAATCACTGCTTTTCCCGTGCTCTCAAATTTCTATATTAAAACAAACAAATGAACAAGCCAGCCCATTTTTTCAGTCCCACTAATGTAAGAGATGTTCTTTCACCAAAAAAAAGGTATGAGTATATCTTTTAGAACTATCTGGAAACTTATAACACCTTGAACAGTGTTTCCAAAACTCAAAGTTAAAACCTTGATTCATTTCTTTAAAGCAATTAGAGGAAAGACAAAGTAATTATTGTATTTTAAATTAAACTAAATTAAATTATTGTATTTTAAAATTAATGTATTTTAAAAAACATTTCAGAACACTCACATTCAACTGTTTTTTTGTCATGAATACACATGAATACATTTGGGAAATATATATATTTATAATGTATATATATACACATATATTTACGTAGTAAGGAAACTGCACACCAACCTGAATAAACGTTATCAGTGCATTACTAGATGCCCTAGGTCAAGTAACAGGGACAATCAGTTTATTGTTGTAGGGACAGTCCTACAAGGCATCACAAATGCAGTTGCTGGTAAGGTAGAATGTACATGGCAGACTGAGGATGATGCATCCATTATGTGGATGCCTGACAACATTTGGCAGAGACAAATAATGAAAAAAAATATTTTATATTACAATGAAGCCATTTAGAAAACTGCAACAATAAAATTTCAAACATTAAACATGTTGCTTAGGTGATGATATGAAGGAAAAAGCATTTCTGAAATTGCTGAGAAGTTTCTGTAGTCATGGGAATAGAATGACAACAGAAGGGTTTAATTATCTATCAATAAAACATGTCAGGCTAAAATATAAATATGGAAATGAGCTACTATAATGTTAGATTTATGGTGAACCATGGAAGGTGCTAGTTGGATGTAGAACTGCAAAAACAAGATAATGTCAAGGATCTAGTTAGGACTATAGATCAGTCTATAATTTTAACCCAGTTCTGGAAAAAAAGAAAACAGAAAAAATATATACTTGTGGCTTTGATATGCAAGAAATTGTAGTGATAATAAGTACCTTTTTTGATATTCAAATATTTTGATGTTATGCAGAGGACAAAAACATATCTCAAACCTAATTTTACTTTCCAGCCACTGAGGTTAAGGCATTCTGTTTCTGTAGCCAGCTGCCTGCAAAGAGGAGTGTGTCACTCGGCTACATTGTAGTATCCATTAAAAATGGATAGTTCTTATTGAATCTGGATCAACTAACTTCTTTGACATAATTCCTGAGAATGGCTTCACTGTACTATTGGAAGAGGCAAAAACTACATGGCAGAGACACTTCCTATTCTAAATAGCCTTTTTGCATCTGATGAAGGGTTCATTTACACATTTATCCCTTAGTTTTTTAAAAAAATTGCTTGGATTTCATGTGATGTAGATAGATATCTTTTTTTTTTCCCACCAAATCACATTCCCTAATGCATATGCTAGCCACTGTCATGTTCTCTTTTTTTTTTTTTTCAAGGAGGTTTCACCTTTCTTGGAAGAGAGTAATTTGAAAAAGGCAAAAGGCTCTCTCATNATCTTTTTTTTTTCCCACCAAATCACATTCCCTAATGCATATGCTAGCCACTGTCATTTGAAAAAGGCAAAAGGCTCTCTCATCTTTTCAGCTGTTGTCAAAATAATTTCTAATCTTTGCCAAATAATCTCATAAACAGAAATTAAACAAAGATTAATGTCAGAGCACTTAAATTTTATTTGAGGCATTTCCCATTGCTGGTTGTGCGACCAAAGCACAGATTAAACATTTTCTTCCTTTTCCTATTCCCTTAATGTAAAATAAGAATAGTCTGGTTACAGAATCGTGTGCCATATCTGCAAAATATATGCAAGATAAAAGAAAATAGCAAGAAATATATGACTTGGTTTGGAATATCTGGCATTGATATTAGAATCATATTTTTGCCTCTGTTTAAATAAACTTTCCATACATGTTCTTCAATGCAAAGGTTTTATTGGCCCAATAGAATAATGACTGCATAAGTCCGTACAAAAAATTATCAAAGATAACTGCAAAGAGGGAAAGATAAGATATTGCATGCACCAGAAAAAATTCTTCTACATTGTAATGGACAGATTTATTTCATATATGCTAAAATAGTATAACATTACAGAGAATAAAATAAAATAAAATTAAAATAAAATAAAATAAAATAAAATAAAATAAAATAAAATAAAATAAAATAATAATAAAAGTGGCCTGTTATTTATTGCTAATGTTACTGGTAAGTCACTATCCAGAAAACATTTGATGGCTAATCTAAAAACAAGATACAGATAAATATTAAAACATTAACAATAAGAACACTTTCTGCTCTACTCTACACCTAAAAATAGGAAGTTGAGATCATTTTAAAAAGTTAGGAGGAGGGACAAAAATTTAGAGTAATCGTTCTACTCCTAGTTTCATTCCTGTTAATCTTGTTCAGATTTATTCTAGTAATAAAACAATGAAAATCTGTCCATAAAAATATACTTAGTGGAAATGCTATAGGATAAGGATGCATTATAGATTTCCAGAGACTTTGGCCTTTCCTCATACCTTCGTAATCTCTTGTTGGGTATACACAGAGCGAGGTAGTTCAGTTAACTCCGGACTACCTTCTCTCACACTGAGCTATGATAGAAATACTTCTTTTCATGTTTTACAGGATGAATTTATATACTCAGTTCAAAAGCAATTTCACTCTGTTCCTTTTTGAAGCAGTATGGCTGAAGAATTAGTCTCTCTGTTTGTATTGAATATACCTCCTATTTGAACTTTACCATCTTATCCCAACATTTACTTTAGTAAACAGCAAGGCAAGATAGAAATGTGAGCCATCAAAACCAGAATATATTGCAAACACAATTGCCCTGTTCTATCGCCTTTCTTTCGTGACAGCTTATAGCACTAATTCATAGACATAAGCCCTAGCTGTTTAGCTTGAAAGGCTTAAGACCTTCATAATGCTTGAAGACTTTTGAAGTCCCTCTGCATCAGCCAGAACCTTGCAGGTTTGTAGCTCTGCCCATTTCTACGTTGCCATTTTTATGTCCTTTCCCCTTTACTCCAATAATCTGAAATTTCTCTTGTTACTATGGTAAATTTACAGATGTGCCCCATCAAAGGTTGCTTGGTTTCTCATGCTGACAAAAACACAGCTCTCTCTTCTAAGATTGTAAGGATGTAAAAATCCTTGAATAAAGTCAAAATGAAATGAAACTAGAACTTGCCTATTTGTTACAGTGGTAACAATGACAACTTAAAGTTTCTTCCCAAAACAAGAGAAATTTCCTGGAAGAATTTTCCTGTGAGCAGGTCTGGTAGTTCAGAAATTCCTGTACTCCCTTCCCAAATTTCCCAGAGTTTTCGTCACACTATAGAGCTCACATATATATCCATTATCTGAAAATAGTGAAGAATTTTGAAAATGGAGAATATTGTGCCTGCACATATTCAATTTCAGACAGATATGAAACTCTAGTTTATTAATATATACATACATACATGTATATATGTGTATATACAGATATATACTTACTTGTGCAGATTGAAGGAGAAAAGAAACACATGCAGAGAATAAAATTCCCAGTATAATCTGTACCAAAATAAAATTAATGTATCTATTACAAGTTCATTACTAGGTCCTTGGATCAATATGTGATTTGTAAATTCAGGCTTAGCATATGAAATGAACTGCCTCTGGTGAACTTTAACTTATTGGGCATTGTTTTTTTCAGTTTTGCTTCTCAAAGAGAGCTGTAAATGATTTTCTAAAATAAGTGAACTTAAAACATTCATTTCTATGAGGCATTTTGTATAATTTTGGGGGTGATGAATACATTATTTCACAGTGTTCTCATTTCACAACCTTACACATAAAGAATACACAATGCACCTCACCTGAAAAAGGTCCCGATGACTCATTCTATTTTAGAGCTGAAAGAATATTGATCATCCATTAAGCAGATTTAGTGTAAAGCCTTCCTCAAGGCGGAGATAAGGAGAGATGCAGTGCAGGAACAATAAGACTATTTAATATTCTAGCCTTAATCACTTATCTGGTGTCCATATTTACAACATTGCTCTCTGTGGCCAAGTTCTTTTGTCCTGAAGTACCACTCAGGGGTGTTGTATTGTAATTCACTAGAGAATACTTGGTTGATCTAGCCTTCTACTTTAATTTGATAGTGACTGACAAAAAATAAACTCTTACTACTGAGATTATAGAAAACATTCCCATTGTTTTCACACAATTCTGAAATTGAAGTTAAACTGACAAAGTGACCTTATTCTGACACGCACCGTTTTTGTGTAAAGAGGATGCAATTGTATCTCATTTCACCAGCAGAACTCTTGCAATGTTATGTTATTCTTGATGGCACATCTGCCTTTTATGTTTTGTCTACTCATTCTGAATAAGATCCTCTGAATGCAATTAAGGGTCACACATCCGGTATGAAGGAATCGAGGATAAAGGAATTAATTTCTTATTTTTCCTTCCCTGGGGCTACAAATTAGCTTGCAGGTTACTATTCATTGGAACATCCCAGAGTGCTGACAACAAACAAACCAGCTCTAGTTGCACTTCACTAGACAGAGAAAATCAGATCCACAGGAAAAAACACCCACCCATAACAAGTACAGGACATTTATAATCAGTCAAGGATTTACAGAGTTTTTCAGTGACTGAGCATTGTTCTCCATTTATATACTGTGTATTATGGCATTCTAATTCCACTTCTGCTGTAATAATTTTTTGCCACTTATACACTGAAAAAATATATGCCTTGCAGGAATTTAGGGCTTAGTTTGTTCTTTCTTGATCATATTTTCCACAGTTCCTTGTCAATTTTTCTAACATGCATCAATGCCCTCAGATCTGACCCACTGTGAATTAAAGCCATGTGAAGTGAAAACATATATGATAATAAAGCATGACCTACGGCTTATATGGAACTCAGTGGATACAAAAGGCACGGGGCACTCATCTCAAGAAACCTTTTGGTGTGAGAATATGGTCCGACCGTGTAGACATCACTAGGGGGAGTCACGACCACACAAACTAAATCGGCGTGCTTCATAAACACTTGACTGAGGCGTATTTGGCTTCCCTCCTCGAAATTTATGCCATATTACAAAATGTTCAACTGCAGAAACCCTTTTTTTTTTTTTCGAAAAAAGTAGAGGTGGAAATGCATCTGTCACAAGCATGACTTTTTGAAATAAATAATAATAATATTTTTTTAACTGGAATTCACACATTTTGTCAGTATCCCAAAGAGTTTGCTGGGAAAACTCTTGATGGGGTTTTCTAAGATTAGTCAAATTTCTCACAGAAAAAAAAAGCTAATCACTGGCAAGCTTTCAAAAGAATCCCTTTCACACATTTTTGTTATCTAACTTATTTCACACGTCTTTAATAGAAGTTAATCTAGTTCAGTACATTAAATATATTGAATGTATTTCTAAAGTTCTCATCTTTTCTGGTGTTCTGGATGAAAAATGGGGAGACCAGATACTTCCTATTATTCCTCCAGGAGGTTTATCCATATAAGGTGTCTGAGACCATGTAATAATCCAATTCCAGAGACCTGATATACAGCAACAGATGTACAGACCATGATGAAATGAGACAGCATAGTCACCAAAATCCAAATCTTTTTGCAGGCTAAAAGAATAGGTATCATTGTTTTCCTACATTCTCAAAACAACTACAAGTCAAACCACAGCAAAGCTTTCTGTGACCCAGCTAGATTACTAATTGATGGAAAATATCCACTTTGAGAACCTCACTAAGAGGTCCTCTTACTAGGCTCATGACTACCCCATACTCTGGCCTCAGTATTTTCTGAGCCAGCTGTGGCTGAAAGGAGCAAAGAATCCTGTTTCCTTTGGCCTCAAAAGGTTTCTGGCTTTACTTTTTCTGTGCTCACCTGTTTCTAGCTCCTGCTCCTACGCAGGTGAATATAGTTATACCTAATGCAGCCGAGGTATTAACTTGCCTTTGAAGTGGCACTAACACTATTCTGGGAGGAAAAAGATCTACATAGAAACCTCTGGTCAGAGACATTATATAGAGGCAGTTAATAAATCTGATCTGTAGATTGGGATTCACTCTAAGGGAACTTCTGTCCCAATAGCACAGGTTTTCCAGCAGTTATATGTCAATCAAGCATTCTAGAAAAGAAAATAAATATGTCAAGAGGTTCAGATAAGAAAGGGCTTAAAATGGCCTTACAATTCCCTACTCCACAGACGTTATGTCACTCTTCCTAAATTAAGGAAAAGCAGAGTCACTTGACCTTAGTTTGTCAGTTACCATTTATCAAACAGCATATAAAATATTTCATATGACTGCTCTGGTCAGTTACTCAAATGATGACAACTAAAGGCAGGCAGACTTATGAAACAGGAGCTAAACTTTTTTTTTTTTTTCTGAAAACAGATTATGAAGAGAAATATGCCTATTAAACTATTAATATAGAGCAGTTCACTCATTCACGTACAAGGTATAAGTTAGTTCAGTGAATCTCTTCAAATTGCTATTATTGTACACGACTGCAGTTCTGTAACTACAAATAAGATAGGTATGTGTCTTCTTCATTTTCTTTTTCTTTTTCTTAATTAAGGACTTTGAGAAATTTTTTGCCTTAGCTGTCCTTGCCTGTTTATGTCTTCTTTTTCCTTTCCAAATACTACTTCTATGACAATAAAATGTCAAAATTTCTCTTTTCTTTTGACTGTTCCTCTTTATTACTTTAAAGTTTAACAAGAGAGTTTTAAAGCAGAGACCTCACAGACGGTGCTCAACCAGCAACTCTGCAGAACTCTGAATAATTCATCAGACTCAATCTTACCGAGTGACTAATGTGCTAATTATACAGAACAGTCATTTATAAGGTTGGGTTGGGTGCTCAGTGCTAAACATCATTATAAAATATTCATACAATGGTTGGGAATTTTCTGAAAACTGCTGATATGATAAACATCTGTAAGGATGGATACTTTCCTTAGCACTATGGTCCTGTTATATTGTAAAGATTTGTCAAAAGCCATCATTACACCAACTTCTTGGAGATACAAATGTATAGAGAAGTTAGCACAACAGTGTGTAGGCTCAGCTACACATGCAGCTAGTTAAAAATAGTTTAATCAAAAAAAAGCCTGCTATAGTTGAAATGCATCCTTTAATTTGCTGTCAAATCTGAACCTATTATTGGATGTGGAACTGGTTATAAAGAGATTGTGCTGATTCTGTTTGTGAAAAATCTTTATGAAACATGAAATTTGGTCACAACAATTTGGCCTCAATATTTCATTATAAACTGTACAGTTCATGTCCTAAAATGAAGAAATGTAAAATTTGTGGTTCTTACTAGAAGATGAAATCTTAATGAGAAAAAAGATAATCATATTTATTATTGGAGTAAGTGATATTCTTTTTTTCAATATCCTGCAAAAGAGGAAACAATGATGAACAAAAAATCACCCCAGTAGCCCAATGTTCAAGGAGACAATGGAATCAGACATAAAATCTACAGCCTACAGCACAGTTTTGTAGCCTAATAAAATCTGGGGCCATGCAAAGTGTACATGCTAAATCTCACTTCATAGGCAATGGAGAAAACCATATTCCTCTTTCATCTTAAATTACATACTCATGTAAATCTGTTGGCTGCAGATTTCCAGACTAAACCACAGTTCTTCAAGATATTAATTAATATCATTTTTATTCATACACTTTACTCATAGTAACTGTACATGATTTTGTTTAACCAATCACTTTTGCTTTATTGTCTCCCACTTTTGGTCAGAACAACAAAAATATTCCAGAAATACTGACCCAGAAGTCCCTCTACATGTGTACCAAGCAAGCAACAATCAGTTCCAGACAGACAAATAAATGGTCAGACATATTTCAGTCATGAAGTGAAAGCAGAACCCTAGAGAATGAAAATTCTTGTTTTCCAAATCTCTTTGGAGGCAGTCCATGCAGGGGTATACAAGGATATAGGGTATAAGAGTACAAGGGTACAAGACTGATGGCAGACTTTGTCTTCTCCCTGAAAAAAATAAAAAGGCTATCTCTCTTTTTTTTTTTTTTTTTTTTTTGCATTACTTTCCACTTAGGACAAGTATTTTTCATGCTTAGTATATTGGGTTTTTGTATTGGTCACAGTCTCCTTCCAAAGGTCAATGTTCCCTCAAGTGTACAAAAATATCTGTGATTAGCCTACTGTATGACCCCTACTTCTGATTCCTTCAGGCTACTCCTCCATTCCCAAAAGAAGATCTTCTGTCAGACTGGTTGCCCAAGGAGCCTTTTCACATCTTGCTGTTGACACTATTTTGAGCTCTGCTGTCATTGTAGTATTTTTCTTAGTCACGGGCTAAAACTTGAAATAACTATTCTAGAATGCCTCCTCTCAACAGTCCTTTCTGTCATATAATCCTTGTTTTTCTTACTCTTGACTGGTCACATATAAACTATGTGACATGAATAGCAAATGGACTTGCATGAAAAATAGACACAGATAGAAGAATCAGCAGAAATTCTTCCAGGTTTATATGAAAGAAAATGCCTGTATTTAAAAGAACTGTTTTTAGGTGACCAGAGATTTATATCATGATGTATGATGTGGAGGATAGCATTTTCCCATCAATAATAGAATCACAGAATGCCTAAGGTTGGCAGGGACCTCTAGAGGTCATCTAGTCCAACCCCCCTGCACTCGCAGGGCCACCCAGAGCACGTGGCACAGGGCTGCATCCAAGCGGGTCTTGAAGATCTGCAGAGAAGGAGACTCCACAATCTCTCCGGGCAGCCTGTTCCAGGGCTCTGTCACCCTCACTGTCAGGAAATCTTTCCTTAAGTTCCTGTGGGACTTTTGATGCTTCAGTTTATGGCCATTGCCTCTAGTTCTATCAGTGGCCACCACTGAAAAAAGGCCATCCCCATCCTCACTGCCCTCCTTGAGGTACTTATAGACACTGATCAGTTCCCCTCTCAGCCTTCTCTTCTCCAGGCTGAACTCATCAATGAAGATCATTGATGAAAATCATCTCATCAATGAAGATACAAAAAGTCTGGATAAGTGGCAAAGCTGAGTGGACTGAACACAGTAATAAGTTTGTAGAAACTAAATCCAATTGTAATAAGGAAAAACTGTACAAGTAAAAGCTAGGACAAGACAAATTTTTAAATTATATGACTCTCATTTACTATTTCTAAGAAATTCTGTCCCAAAAATCAAAGAGAATGTTGGCTGCTATAAACAAATTTTCATTAATAAACACAATCTGTTTTTACTGACTTGGAGAAAAGTAATAACAGACATAAACAGTAAATCAGTGAAAATCCCCCAGAAATAACTAAAAAGGTGCTTCATTTAATAGCTCTGCCTATCAAAGGAAGCTAAAAAAGTCACAAGATTAATATTCCAGTTAAAGAATGTCTACGAGGGAGAAATAGTGATGGGTAATTGGGCACACTGGGATGATTCTGACTGCACAAAGAGTATATATAATTTAATTTCAGAAAAACAGTCCCTATCCATGTGAGAAAGAGTCTTTATGTTGCATAGCCAGTGAGAGGAAAAAAGAGTCAGAATTGTCTGTTTGCTAAGAGAAAGAGAATTTCCTGTGCTGCAAAATTTACTGGTCGTAGTGAAGAGCTTATGAGTGAAACTGATTCTTATTTCCTCCTTGGAAAGTCCTCCTGTAGAGTCTTTCTGATTTAAGTTGATACACTTCAATTTAGAGACTACTGTTTAGATTGCTTTGAATATTCATAAAAACTTTAAGACTGAGTATCTTTGGTTTAGATATGGTTTAGCTGTCTGGTTTTGTTTACTATTTGAGTCTACCAGAAATGTGTTTTATGTGAATCCTTCCTCTCCTGTGAATTTCAAATATTTATTCTGCTAATACAGTGAAACAATTTCTTGAAAGGGGACACACTGGTGAACATACAGGATTGAGCAGTATGGAATTCATTTAAAAATTAAATGTATTCTGCAGTGTCTGGTTTTACTAAATCGTTTTTTTATGCGCATGTATATTCCTGAGTATAACACTGATTTTGGCTCAAGTACTTTTTACATGTAGCTGTGTAAATAAATAATTAGATTCTGATAAAATAAGTATGCTGTTAGTGCATTCGGTGGATTCTGTTTTCATAAGTCATGAAGATTTTTTAATATAAAGAGTATTTATATAAGCATAGGGTCATATAGCATGTTCACTGCAGAGGACTAATTTCTGGGATAGACTTGCGATTCTAAGTATCAAGAGCATGTGATAAGATAGAGTACCAGTATCCAGGCGTGGTAAAAAGAGCTGGGGGTAAAATAACCCATTTCATGTTTGTAGTGTTTGTCTAACTTCAGAACTTGAGAGTCTGGGTTTGAGAGGCTTTCTTAGAGGACTTCTGTATAAAGAAAGAAATTTTCTGTATAAAATCCTTTAACAGTTCATACTAGAGGCTACAGCTCATAATCAATAGTGTTCATAAAGAAGAGTCATTTTACAGAATTTCCCTATAACACATACAATGTGTATATGTTTACTCTATCACTACATTTATAAAGGGTGAATCAATCTGTCCTACCTTTTACAAGTGGGAAGTCTGAAAAAATCTGCTTGTTCTAAGAAAGGACAGAGAAAATTTACTATTTTGCACAGCACCAAAACCTACATAAAATTACAAACACAAACATGCACACAAATTCATACACACGCACCGAATTCTGAAGACCATACCTTCATTTTTGTGTAAAGTAGCGATATGCTTGGAATAAAAGTAGAAAAGCCATTGTGTTTATTTGTCCTCCAGTGATATCTATTTGCTACAGCCATCAGCTCTGAACTGTATTTAAATAACAGCTAAACCTACCTAATGAAGTGCTATGACACTTTTGTCTTCCGCTGAAGACTTAGCCCCCTTTTTGTTCTTATTCAAATAATTTTCACTCTAAGGTTTCATTTCCACTAAGCCCTGCATCAGGAAAAAATTCCAGGGGAATCTAAAGGGTTTTTTTGTTGTTGTTATTGCTTTGTTTTGTTTCATTTTGTTCGTTTGTTTCTTTTTTAATGAGCTATAAAAATGTTCCTAAAAATTCACAGGGATTTTCAAGGAGAGGGCAGACCTTCACAGGGGAATCCAGCTGTAGTTTCCTGTTTTCAGGCTCTTCTTACATGAAGATTTTATGCAATGAGAGGCTCTCAAGTAATCCGAAAGAAAAATATAGTTTCCACACTACAGTTTCAGATGTAGAAGAGAATTACACACATAGCATTAGGGTACTGCATCTTGGCATGTGATAAGTGTTCACCTCCTTTTGCAGGAAAAATGAGTGGGAAGAAAGTTAGTACGAGTGAAGAATCCTGCAGGCTGAGGAAGACTGTTAAATCCTACAGAAAGGTTCGAGACAGAAGGAGATTAAGTGCTCAGCAAAAACACCTTCGCCTTCACACGCTCTGCTGGCCAATTTGCTGCTGGGGATGAATGCACAATTTTTATAGAGATCCAGATTCTCTGTGTCCTAACCCCAGATTCAGGTAGTGTGGTACTGAGGGCCATACCCTGTGCTGGTGGCATTAGCTAATTGCTGTTCTCTGAATATTTTTCTCTCAGCAATGTATGTTTCTATAGTAGGCACTAAATCTAGTGGCATTCCTGGGTAAGCTATACTTATCCATATATCTCCTTGCTGAAGATATAGTGTTAATTGGCTGTAAATAAAGCCTAGTGTATCCCAAAATGCTAATTTTTGTACCTTATGATTCTGCTGTTTGTTTCATCTTTTTCTATTTATCTGTTCTGGAACAATCTCTCCCCCTACTCACCCATCCTACTGCCTTCTTTTATAATAACTTGTGAGGTTTCACTGACAGATCCTTATATTATCAGATTGCACTCATTAAATGTTTGAGAGATTTATTTTCCTTTGGAATTTGATTTGTGTTTTTGAGGATCTTCCCAGTTAATTTGGGACACAC
This sequence comes from Crypturellus undulatus, assembly GCA_013389825.1. NCBI lineage: Eukaryota > Metazoa > Chordata > Aves > Tinamiformes > Tinamidae > Crypturellus > Crypturellus undulatus. The sequence continues at coordinate 2,620,532 of VWPW01021686.1, forward strand.
CACCGGCAGCTGGGGCAATCCCAGTGCTGGGTACTCTCTTAAGGCTGAGGGCCTGTGAGCAGGTGGATGAACAGTGATTTCTGTACAACAGTAGATCACAATATCGTATTTCTTTTCATCAGGAAAGGCTATTCATTTCCCTAATTCATTTATTCATTTTACGATCTATTCTTTCCTGCCTATGTTAATTTTATATATCTCCAAAATTTGGATTATTCTGAAGATGCTTAATACAAACTCATTAGAGGCCTTTGTATTTTCTTATTTTAAATACCATATTTCTCATGAAAGGAAGATGTTACTTGGCATCCCAGTTTAACTGAAGTCCCCTTCCAACTATGACCAGGGCCCAGCCAAGTCTGTCTTAGGAAAAAAAGCAACTTCATCTTTGTCATTGCTTGTCAATTTATGCTTTAGGTGGGACATATTCCCTTGCTAGAATAATGGAAAATAAACACTTTCTCTACTACAAACTCATACTGTATTTGCTCCCTGATCTTATTGTATTTGTTTTAATTGTTCATCAGTGTACAAAGCTGGCATATGTCTCACCAGATTATAAATTCTACAAAGCTGTTAGCATTTTGTGAAGTATCATCATGTACTCTTGACTGATCTTTTATTACCAAAGGCCCCAGTCAGCCATTGAAGACTGAGACTGGCAGACTATTTAGCGTGCCCTAAGTATAACTTTGAGACAGCAGGAGCTGGAGCTTTCGGTAATTATGCTCCCTGATTGTGGAATCTGCTCCCTATTGAGACTGGAAGAACAGCATCTGTTGTGACATTTAGGTTAAAATTAAAGAGGTGCACAAGTTTGTTGATGCGTTTAACTGTAGGGAATCATCTTAATTATTATTTTTAAATTGTTTTTGTAGAAAGATAAAGTATAAAAATGAACTTGTGGAAAGGCCTTCATGTTGCTGTGTTTAGAGATTGTTCTAAATTAGTGGTTGTTCACAAATAGAAGGAAAAGAAGTAACCAAGACCATGAACACAGAACAAAAAAGCCTATTTGGATTGTGAGAAGGCTGTTATTGCATTATTTTTAGGTAATTCATTAATTCTCCATCTATTCTAATTGGTCTCAGTATTGCATGCAAGGTTATTATTTGTCCTAAGAAATATAAGATATGAAACTACTTCTATTTAGTTCTGTCTTTAAATTAGCAGGTAATTACAGAAAAAAAAATTCTCAGCTCATCTGGTTAAGAATATTTTTTCTGCATTGGCTGGGCAACTTGACTTGTGTACCATCGATTGATAACATTGTGCCTTTTTTCTGTATTCCTGTTTTTGAATAATCTGTTTTATAGCAGCTACACATGCTCTCAGCAAGTAATTTTTTCCCACAATATTTATTTTATATTAGGTCACAGCAATCTCTAGAAAGATTTCTTTACATCATTAGAACAGGCTGTATTTTACCAATGGAGTTCTTATTTATTCTCTATGGGACTGTTCATGCCAAATGGAAGAAATCTCTGATGCCCCTTAAGAATTTAACTAACAACTCATTTGTCCTCACAGCACTAAGTTTTTCAAATACGTAGTGCCTTCTATGTATGTTATCACAATTAAACACCCTAAGCACACCTGAAATAGGCAATCACAAGACCTCAGAAAATAGGAAGACAGTTATGACTGGGCTGTTGACGTTTTTTGAACCACAATAGAAAAGATTCCTTGCTCTACATAGAGTCCATATTTTATCCTGTACTTCTTGCTGTTCCTACTATTTTTCAAGCTTCCCCTGGGGGCTAGCCTAATCAAGCAGAGATAGACATGTTCCTACGGTTTATTTGGTGTGCCTAGGTTACTGTAAACTCTGCTGAATGCCCAAATAAGTCCCATCTTAAAATTACTGCTGCCTTGTACATACCATCTCACAGAGATATTTCATTCTGAAGAACTATGTCCATAGTGAATCCTTTCTTAAGACATCATGGGATACTGAAAAGCATTTTCTTAGAACACATCATAAGGAAAGCCTGAAATGTCTATAGACAGAAGAAAAATATCATTAGTTGCAATTGTCATATACCAGGAAAAATAATAAAACATTTTGTTCAAACTGGGGCTCGCTCAGGTTGAAATAAAATGAAGAATTTATCTGGGGAAGCTTCCTTATTTCCACCATGAGCAAAAGGATCTTGGCTTTTTTAATAATAAATTTTCATATTGATTTTACAATGATTATTGATTTAACTTTCAAATTTGGTAACAAATCTCATAAAATCTCATGTTATACAGGCTTGTGGAAAAAAAAAGAAAAGGAAAAGGGAAAGGAGACGAGAGGAAAGGAGAAGAGAGAAAAGAAAAAGCTAGTAATTTCTCTGCTCTGCTTGGAGGCAGATTTATCTTTCCTTCACAGTAAACTTCAAATTCAAATTCTCTTTTTTTATATTTTTATATTTATAAAAACTGTACATAACTATATCTTTTTAAATAAAGAAATATAATTTTAAAATATGGGGAAATAATAAACATGAGCACATGTATATTTTAAAGACGTTTCCCTGCAGAATATTTTCAAACGGTCTTTTTATTTTAACAACATCATAATCTGAAAAAAAAAAATTCATTCACTTTAGAGCTAATAATTTCTGGTACGCAAACACAGTGCTGTTAGATTGACTTAGTTTAAGTGTTCAATACATTCGAGCTTAAAAGTTTCTATGGATGTTTATCGCATTATCTGTTGTTAAAAGGAAACTAAATATTTCAGAGGGGCTATAGTTAGCTGATTTTGTTCACCAGCACAAGATGTTTTCAATAATAACATCCACCATTAACTGGTGTGATTGTTATATGAATCAGCTGATCAGTTAGTAAACAGGAATTCCATAGAGAAGGAAAGGAAAAATAAAGTAAAATAAATAGCTAGAATAAAATGAGAAAAAAATGATAAAAGAAAGAGTTGTTATAGTATTACTTCACTTTGAATATACAGGGGACCTCTCAGCCTCGCAAGGAGTGAAAAATATGTTAGCATTTCTACATGGTGAATGTATAGGAACACTCAACCTTCTAAGGAGATACAAATGCGTGCTCTTACACCCTGAATGTACAGGGGACACTGAATTTCATGAGGATCCACCTTAACCCAGTGTCCCAGGATAAGAGGAGTGAAGGGATAATCACATTACAGTCCAGACAGAGTTTTTCAGGTATCATTCCTGATGCCTGCTCAACTCGTCACTGCTAGATTCTGTCCTTTATACCCTATGAAAAGGAGTACGCGACTGTGCTATGCTCATCCTCACAACGTGGTTCGTCCAGTATCTTCAGGTGAGTTTGGCCTCTTTTTAGGTGTTTGCAAGAGTGGGTTGGGTCTTTCTTAGCGAAGTGAGACCGTCCTACCTCCACATGACTTCTGCCTTCCCTTTTTTGTTGGGTGAAATACCCAAAGTCTCACCATTGCTTTTCTGATAGGCTTTTCTGCCACTTATCTGGCACATTGGCAGAGCTCGGCAGAGCTTGTGCGCTTCAGGAGTTTTGTTTGTTGATATCTTTATATTCCCATGAATGTTTCTCAGTTGCATCTGGCAATATTTTCCTTCAGTTTCAGTCACTGCACCTTTTTTAGGAAAACATTTACAGATTTCCATCTGTACCTGCAATATTCTAGACTCCTTCTGTGATGAGTTTGCCTCAGAGAATGGAACAATCCATACTGAAAGTGTCCACTCTTTCTATTAACAATATTAATCACCATCATGATGAGGATGTCAAACTAGATGCCTCTTGGACTAATGCTCACATGCTCACAAGCTGACAGTGTAGCTTATACTGCAACAATATCCATAAAGCCAATGTACCATTCCAGTGGTATAAATAGGTAGATTTGTTAAAACGCTCCTTTTGGAAGAAGAGAGACACTGGATCTAAGACATAAGTATAAATGAAAGAAAAAAAAATAAAACAGAAGAAGAGTGCTAGATGGAAAAAAAAAGGGATTGGAAACCTTTAAAGATATGGATAAAGACAGAAGGCAATGGATGATAATGCTGTAGATGTAGAAACCTCTGAAAGAAAGATATACAGTTTAATAGGCTTAAGAAACCTCAAGGCAGAAGAAATTAGCTGAACAGCAATGGGGACTGCAGAACTAAACACCTCAGCAATGAGATCTACAAAAACAGCAACTTCTAAAGAGATGGAGAGAATAAAACCCAGTGAAAGAGAAACAGAATGCCCTGAATTTACTGGGTGGTCTTAGTCCCCTCAGATTCAGGGAGGTCTAGGCTGAGGTTGGGATCTAATTCTTCAGCATTTTCCAACTCATTAATATTACACTGTATTTGATGACCGCTGTAATCATTAGGTCTTTATGCAACTGAAAAGCAGGATGTTACATTAGGATACAACTACAATGTAATCTGTTTTTTTTTTTTTTTTTTAGAATTTTATTTTGAATATTCACTGCAGTCCTCAGTATTCACTTCACCTTCCGTTCCCTACATAAAGACAACAGGTGTATGTGAAATATGCAATGGGAAGAATTGCATTCAAAAGTAAAGAACATGAATCACTGACTGGACTATTTTTCATAAAAGCACCATTTCCACAATAGAATTATATTAAAATTACATTAAACTCTTTTGAAATGTAAATACCTCTGCTCTCCCCTCCAAGAACATTACTTTTCAGGTCTAGTCTATTTTTTTTGCTGTTGCTCGGTTCTTGTTTTTGTTTTTGTTCTGTGTTATTGTTATTTTTTCCTATTGCATTTGGGTTGCACAGACATCCCTCTTGGTTAGTACCTTACCACAGCAAACCTAACTTAGGAAGTGATTTCAGCCTAAACTTTCAGAAGTGCCTTCAGATCCTGCCCCTCACTGTCAAATATTCTAGCATCATCTATTGGTTTCTTATTCCCTTTTATGCTTCTTCTTTTTAATGCTTTCTTCTCTCCTTATATGTTTTCCTTCTCTCTTCTCCAGCTGTTCCTATTATCTCCAGTCCCACAGGTTCCCAGCTGTAGTTTCCTTTATTTAGTCTGTCTGACTGGTAGCTCTTTTGACTCTGTCCCAATATCTCTAGGATTCTCTTTTGGTACTTGCTTTCTGTCTAATCATTTCCTTTCTTGTTACAACTAAGGTGTTCTCACAATTGTCCTGCAGGGCTCTTTTTTTCTTTTGTGACCAAACAGCAAAGTCCTCTTCCACTTTTCTGTTGGTCTATAGTCCTGCTGTCTATCATTCCAGAGATGATTTCATAGATTCAGAATGTCAGAGAAAAGAATAAAGGAGACAAAAAAAATAGCCAGTCAGAGAAGAGAGAAAGATTTAAAGCATAATTTTTTTTTCTTTTTTTTTCCTTTTTTTTTGTGGTTAAGCTGATACAGGATGTGACATTTCAGAACTTGTCAAATGTTGAAAAATACTCATTTTAAAAGGTCTCCACAGCTTCTTTAATTTCAGGATTACCCTATTCCACCCTATTCTACCCTTGCTAAGCACGGTTTAGCAGTTGGGTATTATAATAGGATATGGTTTGAACAGTTTACCGGGACAGGAAACAAGGATCACATGTAAAGAATATCCTGTCTCCTGCCTGCTTAATATAGATCAGAAAGAATTCTATATTATTATACAGAAATATATCTTCCTCATATAAAAAACAACTTTAATGATTTATAAAATAACAATAAAAGATATCTATAATTCCCTACTTTGCATTGTTATATTACAATTCTACAGAATGCTTTAAACTTCATTAAGAACCTATTGGCTTTTTTGTTACTAAATTCTTCAGAGTTTCCCAGAATGTATAGCTTCGGCATTTAAAATGATCTCAGTTGTTTGGAGAAAACCAAAAATCTCTAAGGTAACCAGATCTAACACATTTATGAATGAGTAATATCAACAGCTGAAGCTGTATTGGAAATTACCTGCAGGCTGGTATGGTGAATTTCATGTAGGATGGGTTTGCAAGTGTTTGAGTTCCAGTAGTCTGCACTAATTGAATGAAGAATAAGGCATTTCATTGCAACTGAGATATCACTATGGCATTGGGCTACAGAGTAGAGAACAAGTTACAAAACCTTAAAAAATACAAATCCAGCATAACTGTTGTTGTCTGCCTAAAACCCAAGACCAATGGCTGCACAATGGACAAATTTCCCAATAGATGAGTGAATTGTTCTGCTATTTTACACTGCTGTATTTGTTCTCTGTTCTCCTTGCTTCAGTCCCATCTTATTCCTTCAATCTCAGCAAAACAGTCAAGCGTAAATAAGGTACAAGTCTCAGAAAAACTGAGATGAACACTGAGCACCATTTACAAATTGACGATAACCCAAAACATAAGTTTGCTTTCTTTTTCAGCACCTAGCACATGTACTTGATAGTTGAAATAACGGAAATTTACCTGACAGGAAAATAAGACAGGAAATTCCCTGTCTTCTTCTTCTTATTATTATTATTACTACCATATAAGAAAAAAAAATAATTTCCTCTGCAAGGCACAGTCAGTTGACTGTAACATTGTGTATATAAACATGCTTTTTTCTTATATAAGAAGATGGGATTTAAAAAATCAAAAACTACTTGATTCACACAAGAGGACTATCAGTCAAGAGAGCTATTATTGGGGCAGAACTCATTTTTAAATCTTATTCCATCCTATTGTCATGACTGATAGGTTCATCCGGTTTCCTGAAACAGCGAAATATACAGGTTTCATAACAAAAACAGAGAAAGATGGTCATGACAGTTTTCCTTGACAAAAGAATATTCCCCATCCTTTGTATATCAACGATCTCTCAATCGACTAATTCAACTTGACATATATAGGTATTAATACACAGAATATTCCCATAATTCTCATTAGGGCTGTGAAGTCTGCATTCTACCTTAAAACATGCTATTATACATACAGTGGAGTAACACAAACATCCAGTTTAGATGATTCTATGCCAACTGCCTTATAAAACAGAAACATTAAGATTATGACATGCTTGTCATACACATACTATTATTTTCTTTTTCTTAGAATTAAAATTTTATTAAGGACTTTTGTCAGATCCTTTTAACAATAATTTGTCAGCAGAGTCAATTCCACCTCTCTATTTTTGGGTAAGATAATATCTGTCTGTGTTTATTACCATACTGAACTTAATTAACTGAATTATTCTGAAGGCTTGACATTCCCAGTTCTCTTTGTTTCCTAGGGAACAAGCAAGACAACAAGTTTAATTATACTGTTAAAAATGGGAAAGCAAAATTGTTTGAACCGGTTAAGTGTATAATATAACTTAAAATGTTTCAATTTAGACATCTTCCATAACCTAGAGGTCTCAAGTAACTGGTATAAAAATACTTAAGGAGAAATTAATTATATATTAAATAAACTGGTAAAATAGTTGACCTTTGAAAACGATTCCAACATTACTTTGTATAAGACTGTCTAAAGTACCAGACCCGCCGAAGGTACATGAGATCTTTATTTCTAAAATTTGTCACCTTGCCTTGTGTCATGAAAGATCTTGTTTGAATCTGATCTGTAAAGATTTATTTATTTACTGCCTTTCCTATTTGCAGGTAAAATATTATATTATGAATGGCATTATTTCTCAGTAAAAAAAAAAAGACTAATGATTTGTCAGGATGGAAAATTCAAAAGAATGTTTACTGAAACTAATGTATAGCATGTAGCCTAGCTTGTGAATTTTAGTATTCACACATTTTTATAAGCTGTCATAATATATACTTCCTTCAACAAATCAAAAAGGCTAACAAAAAAATGAGTATAAAATATTTTGGCTTCAGAACCTCGCACCTGAGAAGAAGCTTTGTTATTAATCTATATTTATACTTTATGAAAGTCTGCTTTATATACCCACAGCATCAATCCACAATAGCTAAGTTTTAAACACTTAAACCAGTTAAACTATTAAGTTTAAACCATTTTATTAACATAGAGCAAGGCAACAATTTTATTTTACTGTGAAAAAAATAGTTTTTTAGCTGATGGTGAAGGGAACTCTATTTATCTAATGAACCCTGCTTCTGAAATTTCATTTCAGACACACCTGATTTCACGAAGCAGAGCAGTAAATATTCCCTTGTCAACGTAGCCCATGCTCATTGACAAGCAGAGGAGAGGGTGCTAAAATCAGTTTTTGCAAAATGGAAAATGACAATACTAGTGGAGAATAAAATGTTATATTCTTTTTTCACTGAGAAATTTTAAGTGGTGGAGAATAAAAGCAGAAAAAAAATCAGATTTCAGTGTCTGTGGAGTGGTTAGAATAACAAAAAAAAATTGTTACTGTTGCATCTTACAAAGTCACAGCCCTTAAAATTATAAACACACATATAGTCCATATTTTTAACTGAAAATGAAAAATATCTCCATATGCACATGTGACCTACACAGAAATAATCATCTGAAACTTATACTTTACACTGATTTATGTGAAAAGTGGCTGACCTACTAGCTCAAGCTGACTGGCCCTGAACTGATAGCAATATGGATTCATACACCTGTGTCATCCACTGCTGATCACTGTGACATTATTTCTGAGCTGTCTTTAGTGCTTCCTCATAGTAACATTTTAAATACCGGAGTATCAAGATGGTTGCAGTGTTCCTCTAGTTCCTCTATCTCAGTGCAAGCAAAGGGTTTTCACTTCAGATTTCCATCCTCTGACACAGGCCATGAGAAAGCCATTTATGCAGCACTGTCTCTCCCAGTTCCTATGTGGTAAAAATAGTATAGAGTTAAGAATTATGAAACCCACCTTGAGTTCTGAATTTTGTGTCACATCCACCCAAGAATTAATTCAGATATAAGATATATTGATATATAAGATATATTGATATTACAGGATATCCTTTTATTTTTGTGGATACTCTGAGATTTTCTATACTTTGAATGCTATTTGTTTTCTGACTAATGCAATTACTAAAATGTAATGTTGCTATGGGAACCTCATGGAACTTTCCCTCTTAGTGGTCCATAGAAAATCCTAAGGAACCAAGAAAGTAGTTCTGACATAGCACTTGCTCAAAAAAAATTTTTATCTAGAATTTATTTTCTCTCTCATACCTTTGAATTCATTTGTTTACAAAGAAAAATAAGAAAAAGAAATATTCCTTAAAATTCTGAAACATAACTCATATAGAATCTTCCCTCTGAGTGTGCCTTATTATAAATATTGTATTTTCTCTGACCTTGTTGCCTTCATTTTGTTGTGTAAGTAAGCAAGTTATTCAGTTTTGGTGTGTCCTATAGGTCAGATAATCAGCAACAAAGGATCAGGATATTTGCTTTTTTTTTGCCCTCATACATGTTCTAGTACAGGGTATTGGAATACAACAGAAGTGCAAACTACCATGATTGATTAAATATACAATTCCCATATAAAGTATGCACTTTGGAATGAATTAAGTCGGTGTTAAAGAGACAATACTCTCGGGTTTCCAACTGAAAGAAGCAAAATGAGCCTGGAATAGATATTCCCTGTTTGTATGTGAAAATATAATTACAATTATCATTAGCAAACCAGCTCAAAGACTACCTAAGTTAGGCAGTCCCAGTGGTTTCTCATTATGTGGATGCCTGTTAAAAAGTTACCTTTGCTTTTTTTTAATCATACATCACTTTTTATTTACTCAAGCCAAGCAGTGTAGCTCATTCAACATAAAACATATTCAGATTCCTTATTTTAAATGATGCAACGTGTAAAACTGTAGATTTTTTTTCAACAAGTAAGGGGCTGTAATATGTAAAGCGTCATTTTAGGGAATATGCAAATGTCTTCTTCAGCCGTCTCTCTTCCTCTTACACTTTTTAGCTTGAACTCAGGAAGACAGAACACATGTAGTGAGGAAAACAGATAGTTCTGTTCTCATAATCTTGTAAGCAACTAATTTTTAATAACTGTATAACTGACCAGAATTTTTGACAAAGGGACTAAATATATTTAACATGTATAGTGGAAATAAGAAAAAAAAAATAGAAAAGGTTGTATTTTTCTGAAACATATATACCACTGCTATAATACTAATGCTTTTAAAAATGAAAAATCTGTTGTTAAAACAAAATTTTTAAAGCCTGCTCATAAGAGATATTGCATTATCAGCAATTTTATCATAATTTTAGTTATTCCTTTGCCATATTTAAAGTATTTATTCAAGGAGGGAGGTTTTGGAATATGGAAGTTGTTTTGTTCATATCTCCTGGAGTGATAGAGCAATGCATACTTAGAATTATTCTTTTTGGCAAAATTCTGGAATTATAAATTGAGAAATTGGACAGCACTAACCTCAGAAAAGAAGAAGACAGTGAATTTATTAGAGAGTATATTGTCCCTCACAAAAGTGACAAGGATATAACATTTGAATAACAAACATGTGCTGTTATTCCATCCAGAAGTTTTGCACAATTTATTGTTCTTTTTTTTATTAATTTTCTATTTCACTGTTCTACTTATTCCACCAGTTAAATAAGGATCTGGTATCTATAACATCCAAATAATTGCCAAAAGTAGATGATGCCATTAATGCAACATTACATAAGTAACACAATCAAGCAGAAGCAGCTAAAGAGAATAAATAAATAAATAAATAAAGGTCAAATGTGAATTATTTTGGAAAAAGTCATACTTAAAACTTGAGAATCTAGAGTAATCTAATAGATAAAACAAGGTTGGCTCATTCGGCTGGATGTTACAGCCTGCACTGGAAATGTTTGACAATCAAACAGTGCAAAATAGGTAATAATATAGACTCTTGTTATTTCATCCCCTCTTTCATAGCTTAGAGCTTTCAATCTGCTGCCTAATGAAATCTGACATCTGTTGATAAGATGAAGATGGGAAATGCCAATTTTTAAACAGTTGTGTGTTTTGAGGAATGTACTGCGTTTATTCATACTTACTGCAGATTTGTGGCAATCATGCATCATATAAGTTCCTTCTGCTATTTTATATACCAATTTGCACAGGCAATACAGTTGTGCTAGAACTCATTGGACAGGTTTATCCTTCCATAACTTTATTCTCCCTCGAGTTGTCATTTCAGCAACATTTGGGAAAGGATAAAGAATTCCAGCTAGATCTATGCAGACTCTCTCTTCATTCTCCAAATCGTTCTTCCTTACAGCCCTTCAGATGAAGGTCTTGAAGCTCTTCCTGGGATTTCTATGCCTATTTTCACCCTTGATGTGAGAATGAAGGACATCAATCTTTTTCATTGTGTGCTCTATATATTCACTTCTGAAATTGTTCAAATGAGATTTTGTGACTATGGGAATTGCTTTTACACTTTTCTATGGTAGATGGTCAACCATTTAAGCCGAGTTAGCTGTTAATGTGGATTCCTAATGCCTGGATATTAGAGCATGTGGTCTAACAGAAAAAATGTTACTGGTTTACGTGATCTGGCAGCATCACTCCCAACTAGTCTTCTCAGAAAATCTCAGAAAAGCTCACTTACCTATAAAATCATCACCCTTATATAAAGAAGAAAAATGAAGACAAACAAAGATGAAGACAATGAGCTTCAAGTAGAATGGCAAAAAAGAGAAAAAAAAAAGAAAAAAGTTCAGTAAGCAGGTAAAACAAATAACTCTTCACCAGGAATTCCTGGGAGACAGTTGTGTGTATCCAACTATTAAAAGATTATGCTATCTGTGAACATTAAACTGTCAAACTGGAGTAAAACACAAAATCTCATGTATGTACAGTGAAAAACAGACTCTTTCCTTCTAGTATATGAGTTGTGCCATTAAATTTTAATTTTTATAGTAACAGTCATATCTGTGTTTTGTATATGTCAACAATCATTAGGCAAAAGTAAACTTTAAGCAAAATTATTTTTGGTTGCTACAAAGACAGAGAAAATAATATTGTATTATTAAATATATTAAAGAGATATTTGAAAATGTTCTGAAACTCATAGTTCCTTTGAGTAAGTACATGCACTCTGCTGGAAGACTTTGTTGTAAATCACTAGCTGAAAATTCTTTGCTACAGTTTGTACTCCTGCCATTGTCAGGTACAAGTAATGAATTTATTGTGCTTAACAAGTAATATCTCAAACATTAATATCATCATAACACAGACAATGATTTCATACCTTTGGCTTAAACTTCCTGGTTTGGAGGAGTTAAAGACATATAAAACACAGAAAACATAAAAGCACAATTTTCTCATGCTACAGTGCTGCTTGTAATTACTCTTCATCATTATGGCTATTGATAATCTCATTCCACTAGTACAGCTTTATCCTGAAAATCAGGATTGAAAATCCACCAGGTCATCTGCAAGCAGGAGCAGCTAGGGGCATTTGGTATCATGGTTCTTGTTGGAGAGCTGAACTGAGGCCGTGAAACTCGCCCTGCCATACTTAGCAAGCATGTAGTAAGAACTGAACATTGTAAATCAGAGATGAATTCCCAGGAATCAGTTTGGAAATGTATCCCACTTGACCAAAGTTCATCATCCATACAGAGACAAACTGGAACACAGCATTGCTGCGTTTCCTACTGGATAGAATCTGTAAGAATTCAGCCAGAGAAAGCTATGTAGAAGGCTTGCTTAAAAGCAAAACACACATATACAACAACATACAGTCAGATTCCCTGGTTGTTTAACTGACTGAAAACTCAGGTCAGGTTTGCTGAAAAGTGTCCAAGCAAATGCAGGCCAAATTTCAAAGGAAGCTGGAATGAGTTCTGAGTGAATCATGAACAATTTATACATTTGGGGTAGAAACCAGGACATAAAATCCTGTAAGAATTAAATAGATTTTGGATTAGAACCTTGAGTCATTGGCAGTTTTTCCATTAACCTCCACAGGATTTGGACTGCATCCCAAAAGCTCAGAGTTTCAGTATTAGAATCAGAATATTCAAACATATTCAGACTGTTCCATTGATTATAGATACATTTGTGCTGTTTATAGATGTGGTACAGTTGAATGACTCTGGAAAAAATTCCTGCAGGTTAAATGTTCAGAAATATAATTTAGATTCAAACTAAAGAATACTGTAAATTTCATGACAAGAAGATGCTGCCTTATTGGAGATCCTATTATTGAAGGGAGATATAAAACTAATGTCACACATTAAGTGGCAAAGGGCCAGTGTTCTTGCTTGAATGAGTAATAATTCAAAGCACATATATAACATTAGTGACTTTGTGTGACTGCAAAAGTCACTCCATCCACAGATATGCAATTTATACAGTACTTGCCAAAGTGCTTTGAGTCGCTCTGAATGGTATAAATGCCCTTATGTGCCAACATAATAGAAGCCTTCACTGACAGTATTTATTTTTGAATTATCAAGACCTTTAAATGCTCTCTGCATATCAGGTTCTGTGATATACTAAATGACAATGCTCCACTTTGGTGTCTCCAAAATGCTGTGATTTTTTACTCAAACCATGTAGTTCCAATAAATTTTTCTTTTTTTCGTCTGCCTAATTTTTAGGCTGAACAAGACTTCTTATAGCATTGATGGCTTGTGGATGACTTGTGCTTTTCCAGTTTACTGAGGTTCTATTTTTTACTTGGAGAATTGAGGAGGAAAGGACCTTTTTTATCAATAGAAAGTCAGACAGCAGATAGAGCATCATCACCCACAAACTGATATTGAACACAGGACTTGATGTTGCCTGCCTCGAGAAGACCTGGAGGGAGGACTGCCAGCATATTTTACTTTTTACAAGCTGCTCAGTAGAAGTAAAATTGTGAAAAGGGTAAAGAAACCTACAGATAATTTAATTTAGAAGCATTTACTTGACAGGTGAATCTACGGACAAGATCATTGTGGGGATATTTCTAATATAGAAGGATTTCACCAGAGCTCCAGGGTATTCACACTGGAACTAATGGAATTGTTGTCTGACAAAAGGAAAAAAATGGATCAGTTTTGTCTATGAGCTAATATGTACAGTGAATTAATTTAGATGAGGCTTTGAATCATTACATTATATTTTCCTCCCTTTACTGCCCCCAATGAAATCTTTGGCTGTATTGTCTCCTTCAAAAACCATTCTTTCAGGAAAACTTCTGGAAATGCTCAAGTCCATCTGGATTGCAACCTAAGCTACATCTTCTCCTTTTTCGATACACTAACTTAATCTCATAAAAAGAGATAGCAATGGCTATCCATTTGCAGTCAATCTCCAGATCTACTTCCCAGATATCTCAGGTATTCTGGGTGAAGTCTCAATATATTCTGAAACTCCTTCTCTCTGAATATACCATATTAACTTTGTCAGAATGGTATAGATTTATATTACCAGAAAGTTTGTCCTATTCTCTACTTTTTCTTTCATATTTCTTCTGCTAAAATCTGTTTGTACAGCCCTGCTTTATTTCCTTTCCAGTTTCTTGAGCAGAAGCTGACAGTGTGAGTCATATTGCAGTCATACTGTATATGTACAGAGCTTTGTTGCAGAGACAAATTTCCAGTGGGGAAAGGGGTCATGAGGGTGAGAATATCAGAGTACAAGTACATTAGACATTATTTCTCTGAAAATGTTTCAAATTCAAGTACAAAAATTACTCTGTAACAGTCCGGAGAGGAATTGTTGGGTCTGAAACATGTATTGTCTAGAATGTCCAATGCACACTGATAATAGAGGTTTAATAACCCATTTGTGAAAATGGTAGTGGTATAATCTTTGGTCCCACAGCATATTCTGATTTTAAGTTCAACCCAGATGGCACAGTTTGGTGTGTAAGTTCTTCAATAAATCTAGTTTGTTTAACCCCTCACGTGCCTTGAGTGTTTCTCTATGCCAGCTGGCCTTCTTTTTTCCTGCCTCGCAGTCACACTTACCAAAGAAGGATCAATTGATCAGTTGGTCTGGCAGAGGTTAGTCTGACCTATTCTTAAAAAACCTCAAATGATGGAGGACATTTCCTCACAAAATTTATCTGTATTATAAAAGCCTGTAGGAAATTAGCAAGTTCCTCGATTGTTGGACTGCTCACCCACTTGAATTTCAAAATAACTCCACGTTATCTTCATTCAAAATAGCCTTCATAATTTCTTCTGATAATTCACTGTAAGAATAGACTTGCTGATTCCTGATCTGATTCATGTTATATGTCATACATGTTACATGTCTGCTCTTGTCTTTTACTGTGTAAATTGTCTATAAATGTGTGTATAGTTTGAGTGATTATTTTAGACAACAATAGTCAGATATAGAATGGGTACCAAAAGGTAGCAAAGGAAGTAACATGACTAAAAGAAGTAATTTTCTACACTGTTAGACTTTCAAAATAAGAAAAGCTAGGTCTATTTACAACCACTTCCCATAAAGGACTTAGCTGTAGAGGAGAGGTTTGCATTTTTCTCTTTTTGCAAGTAGAGGAATCCATTGGTAAATAGTAGTTAAAGGCCAGATAAAGAAAAATGAATGACAGTAGAGGAGAACAAGAGAAAGGGTAGTGATGAAAACAGAGAGAAAAGGGAGAAAATGAAGACTGGTATAACCATTTTCAGATATTTACCCAGTGAATGCATACTTTCCACTTTATCTTGTCACTTGTACTCAAATATGTATTTCACTTCAGTAGATGTCAATAATTTATATATGCATACAGTTTTAAATTAATGTAGAATTATTTTTCAATTACCTATTTTCATAGACATCATGAAACAATATTTAATATTCAAAGGAAGTAAAATTTCCTTTTGTTTTGTGAAATAATTTATTAACAAGGTTTCAATTTTTTATAAAGAAATGTCATTATTTTATTGACATTGGCATCCCAGGATGAATATTCAAATTTTGGTTTTGGATATTTAATATGGTAAAGAAATTCTGAACTAAGTAGATGTGTTTATATGTGTGTCTGTGTAAATGTCTTGCATAGTTAGAAATAAAATCTTGTTATAAAGGACTTTTAAAGAAACTGCAGTTATAAACCTCCAGTTCAGAAGTATCATAAATTTGGGAAAAACATGCAAGAGTTTGAACTCAACATAAATCACATGATTTATGAGGTAGTCTTTAATGTGAAATATTCTCCAAAATTATTGAATTATTGTCATCTGGATGGACTTAGACACTTCATTGCTTATGAATACAGGATCACCATTTCAAAGATTTAAGAGCACGTCCATCAACATCTGATTGGAATGGTTGCATGCACTACCGAGAAAGCCAGCAGGAGCATTATTGTTTGTGACTGCCTGTGTGTTTGTTCAGCAGTCTTTTTGCCTGAGTAAAGAAAAGAGTCTCTGCTGTGTTGCTGAAAAATTCCAACACCTCTTACAAGACAGAATGGAAGAACAGCCGACATAAAGGGATGGTAAAACACAAACCTGAATCACAGAATCACAGAATGGTTGAGGTTAGAAGGGATCTCTAGAGATCATCTAGTCCAACCCTCCTGCTGAAGCAGAGACACCTAGAGCACATGGCACAGGGTGGCATCCAGGCAGGTTTTAAAGATCTCTGAAGAAGGAGACTCCACAACTTCTCTGTTCCAATGCTCTGTCATCCTAACTGTAAAGAAGTTCTTCCTCACATGCAGATGAAAATTCCTGTGTTTTAATTTGTACCCATTACCCCTTGTTCTGTCACTGGCCACCAACAAGAAGAGTTTGGCCCCATCCTCTTTACATTCTCCCCTCAGGTATTTGTACATGTTGATAAGATCCCCTCTCAATCTTCTCCAGGCCAAACAGGCCCAGCTCGCTTAGTCTTTCCTCCTACAATAGATGCTCCAGTCCGTTAATCATCTTTGTCGCTCTACGCTGGACCCTCTCTAGAAGTTCCACATCCCTCTTGTCCTCGGGAGCCCAGAACTCCACCCAACACTCCAGCTGCGGTCTCATCAGAGCTGAGTAGAGGGGGGCAACCCTCCTCCTGATACAGGCCAGGATTCCATTGGCCCTCTTGTCCAGCCTGGAGATCATCTAAATCTGAATTTACTCATGGAGAAAGTCCATGTGAAATTCCTATAATTGGTTTGCATCAGACACAACTGAACCTCTGTATTGAATTGCTCTGTAAAGGCTGTCTTCAATGCCACATAAGATTTTAAGTCACTCCGATTCTTACTTAATTTTATGAGAATTCCTCAGATGACTCAGCTACTACCGACTTCAATGAGCGTAGCTCCCTGTATAGGTCTCATATAGTTTGTACTTACCAGAATACTGGTCCTTAAAGTACCACTTTTTGTGCTATCTGTTCTTCTTATGAGTCATGACTCATCATAAGTTTCATGAAATTTAAAAAATACATTTACATAATCTTAATATGTGTATGTGTACACACACATTCTCACACAAACATATATATGTATGAAATATAAATATATGTATGTGTAGATAATATATACATTAAGGTTCATGATTCAAATCAACAACATAAGTGTCCTCATCTAAAGAATCTACGGGTCTGAGAAAGCAAATAGATATTTTTGAAAGTGATCCAAAACTCTTAGAAATTATCAACACATTCTTTTTGAATCAGAGTTCTGACCTAACCCACTGTTTACAGCACCATGCAAAAGCCTCTGAGCTTTTGACTTTGTGGAAACTGTTATCCTCTCTTTATCTTACAGTTTTGAGGCCTGAGGAACTAACACCTGCACAAACCATGGGGGAAAATTCCTCTGAATGAGCCAGAAACTGAATCTAGAATTTTTCAGAAAATCTCCACGGATATCCATGTGTCAGTTAATGAGGACAGAACTCCACCTTTCTCCTAAAATAATCAGAGGCAAGAACTGTTGATAGGAAAAATTCCAAATAAGCAAAGAGCAGCTACACGTGTCTGCCTATCCAGAAACTTTATTATTATACATCTAATCCAATTCCATCCTATATAACATCTTCATGTTTAAAAGGACCAAAAAAAGAACTGTTTTGAAAGTCCTAGCTATCAAATTAGTTCTGTGCAGACAAAAGATACTTCATAAAGTAGAAAAGGTCTTATTTTAGCTTTTCATGCTAGCCACAGCATTGCCAGGAATTTGTTACAGTATTGACACCCTTGAAGCCATTTTTCCCCTTAACATTGCAAGGTTTAATTGTGACAGGATTATATAATATAAATACACAAAATGGTGAGACTGCTTAAAGATTTCTGTTTTTGCAGATTAAGTAATCACCGCCACATCATAATTCATATTGCCTAGGGAGGTTAGCAAGATTTGATAAAAGTAAATAATTTACGGCAGAGCTATGCAATTTATGCTTATCAAACATAGACACACATCTCATGCAGTGAACATCAGTCAGACACATTTCTTACTATGGGTCCTATTATGAGAAGGAGCATTAGTGCTCAATTAGATCAAAATTAGTCCTGCAGTCAGTTTTCCCAGTAGACATTGGGGCCCTCAGCTTACCCACATTCTCATTATGCTAAAATGTTAGCAGCAGACTAACCACAGAGTTTACAGGCAATAAGGCAAAAATAAACTTTTACTGTTTCTAACCATATTAAATCTGAAACCATCATACACGTACACAAAAAATACAGGATGAAGATCATACCTACATGGGGTCATATAATGTGACTATAACATCTGAGCACCAGAAGCATAGCTTGACTAGGTACTAAAAACATTACGCAGTTGACAGACCCAAGGACGTGGTTTCATTCAAACAGTTTGAAGTACTAATAGTGTGAAGCTGTAGATGAGACGTTTTCTGTCCTCACGGAGAAGCAATATGTACATATATCATTCCTGTGCAACCCCTAAAGCAGTCTATGGAGTATGAATGCTGCTTCAGTGGAAGTTGTTCTTACACGGGGTTATTAGAGCTGCTCACTGAGACAGTGGCAGGGATTGATACAGTTTAAATGATGCCCCAGAAGGTACTTCAGGATAGATGAAAATTTAACAGTAGTAAATATCCTGAGTTGCTACCTCTAAGGATTAAGGATCCTCTATTTAAAATGCCCTTGCGAAGGTCAGGAGAACTTTATATTTGGCTGCTTTCAGTTTCTAGTAAAGAAATGATTTGCAAACAAAATATATGATTCTGAATCCTTTTTAAATGGATATTAATTCCAGCATTCTTATGGTATGTTCTTTCAGAGATTAGTAGTGGGGTTCCTTGGTGATTTTCCATCGTTATAAATCCCCTCATGCCTGAAAGCAAGTAGCTTGTAATGAATGATGCCTTCAAGGTAAAATGAGATTGCTACCTGCTGTTACAGCTGGTAAGAAAGAAAAGCAACTACATGTTGAGTAATAATTTGACCCATTAATTTTTCTCACACATTCTAGCAATTAAACAACTGACCTGAAACCTGTGATAAAAAAGGATGCTTTCTAGAAGACGTGCTTTGATATTTATAGTGCAGTTGGTATTGAAGGCATGAAATATTGCTTTTACTTGATTAAAAGTCTTAGGTACCTCCATTTCCTTTGAAGGCATATATTCACTTTAGTACCTGACAAAAGAATCAGCCTTGATTCTCTGGAAGGGAAAAGAGGAAGAATTTTTTTTTCCATCCAAGATCAAGAGTGTTGAAAAGTTGCTCTCTGAAGCTGGAATAGTTTTAGGGATCCAGAACACTTCCCTCCTTGCCCTGTAGATTTTCTTTTTGTTGGTAGAAAAATTAAAGGAGCCAAAGGATAGAGGGAACTCTATACGACACCTATCACCATGCCTCTGCCTTCTCTTGCTCCCGTGTCTCTGAGATCAGTTGCAAAATGACCTTTGAACACAGAAAACAGGGTAGAGGTACTCCTGCTCAAAGCCCTTTTGCACAGAGGAATTTCATGAATCGTTTTGCCAAATGGTTCACTGCAATGTGAAAAAACAGAAATGCTGGAGCCTATGACATGCACTGTCAGCTCTAAATATTCAAAAACTAGGCTTAGCAAAAATCACTTGTCATTTGAAAGAAAAAAAAAAAGGTAACTGACAAATAGTATATGTTTTTCAGGATGTTAGAGGTCATATTTTCAAGCAGTTTAGAGAACCAGAAAAAAGTAGTATTTTATTTCACAGAAAATTAACCTGTATCATTGTAATAGTCAAATTTCCTTTTCTGGAAATTAAGACTAATTTGAGTCCTTGGATTCCATATTAAATTCTTGAGTACTTTGAAGACTGTTTGTAAAATAGAAATCTGTTCTTCTGAGTAATAATAAAAATAATAGCCGTCATTGAGAGTTACAAATAAAAGAATGAAAATATCATCTTTCTCACAGTATCCCAGCAAATAAGGTGAAGGGTGAATTTTGGAAGTACTTGCTGCATTTCTCAGAGGAAAAAAAAACTGTGAATCCCATTTGTAAAGTTTGATCAGCCATGGCTGTTGCAGCTTTTCCCCCTATTGTCTCATCTGATCTTTGTCAACATCCAGGAAAAAAAGTATTGCACATTCAGTGCTGAAGCTTTTAATTGGGTTGACCATTGCTGACAAAAATCAGGATAAAATTGGATAAAATTGCCTCCCTTGGAGGCAGCACACAAAACTAGAAGGTTCATAGAGCTTCTTTTTATTTTTTCTTTTCTTTTAGTGTGTGCTTGAAAACAAGCTTGTAATATGAATGCAAGTGCATTGTTTTGAAAATTAGAATCTAACCTTTTTATAAAATGGCAGGATAATTATAAAAAAAAATTGATTACACATTCAGTGGCTGTATAAAAAACAGTGCCTTGAGAAAACATCAATACACCAGAAAAAATAGTAGTATAATTAAACCACCATAAGCAGTAGCAGATACCTATCTGAATGTGGTTTGGCTTCCTTTTACTTCTATGCTTCTAACTTGCAGCAAAGATTTATAAATGAGAGTTTTAAAAGCATTTCTCCAGCACTCCCTGGTAGTAATTGTATTCACCATTACTGACAATATCTCTGCATCAGTACAGAATATACAAGAGTGCTAGTTCTTTGTATCCTTTTTCCTTTGATCACTGCTTCTCTAAATAATATAGGAGATTGCCAAGATTTTGCTTTAGTGTGAATTTATCACAAAGAAAGCACCATTGCTTCTTATTGGTTTGGGGTGATGCATTTCTGTTGAGTCCTATTTTTAAACCACAACTATTGCTAAAATGCAGTGTTACTGAGTTAGAATCAGGAGACTGGATTTCTCATCCACTGAATACATTTACAAAATATATTCACCAATCTGTTAACATTTATAAATTCCTTAAAATAAGTAAGTTTCTATTGATTTATCACCTTCAAATTGCAGTCTCTCTCAGTAATTTCTCAGTTCTGATTTTTTTAATTCTATAGTTTCCTTTCTCCTTTTTTTTAAGACTACTCATTTGCCGCAAAGCTTTCAGAGAGAGACATCTATTTTACATGTTATGGTCCAGTACGTGATATGGAAGTCAAACTCTAGCAGCATTCTCAGAGAAAGCCTTCGCTATTTGGATACATTATTTTTCTTTAACCCTTTGCACATGAAATTATCTACTGCCTACTTTAAAAGCAAAGCAATTAACATGAAATCAAAACTGAATACTAACTAAATGTCTGAAAAACACAAAGGAAAACAAAAGAGCAAATACACGGATAAGTGAACCTTTGTAAATACAGTATAATTTCTCTTTCTGAGCTTCTCTTTCTAGTTACCAGTTAATTACTTAAAGCGTTAGGAAAACCCCAGGAAACAAAACAAAAAACAGACAAACAAACAAACAAAAAAGCTTAATAGCTTAATCTCTAAGTATTTTCCTGTGCTAAGTCCAAAAGACTGATGCAATATGTGTGGATGAAAAGGGTATATGGATTCACTTAACCTTACCCGTACCTAAAATTTCAGTAGCTGTGGCTAATAGTTGATTTAAACTTTATGACAGAATAGATACCTGTTTCACAGTAGTGCTAAAAATTTGGCTGTTCTCTCCACTTAGAACTGCATAATATATATGCAGATACATGTATTTTTTATCTGCAAAGCTGAATTGTGGAAATTGCAGATATGAAAACATACTGGGTTAATTAATTGTTATTTCTGTTTTTTTCTTTTTTCTTTTTTTTTTCTAGTAAACTGCTAAAAATTGGAGTGATTAGAAGCTTGCAATTAATTGTCATCAACTCTTGATCTTATTTTCTGTTAATTTGCTTAGACAGTAAGCAACTGTTATTTCAACATTTTATATTCATGTTATATACTATATAGACATATAGTAATATGTCTTCACTGGGAACAAAGGCCTTTAAAGGCCTTTAAAACTCTGCCTGTAAAATATCATGAGAGGTATTTACCTTTTTTTTCTAACTTTTTTTTTTTTTCCTGTAAAGGGAACGCAGGGAATTAGTTTTAACATGAAATATTACTGTGGCTATGATAAGGAGTCACAGAAAGAAGGTTGCTCTTCATAAAAAAAAATTAGAATGGAAGAATTCGTGGTTCAAGAGGAACCATAAGCTCTCATGACAGTTGGGTTTCTGCTTTTGTAATACTTGAGCTATACCTCAGTGTTCAGATATGCGAGGGAATTCCAGCTTAGTAAGTTTGCATGTATTAACTGAACCCATCTGAGCAAATGCAGGGTAAAACACATTAACTTACATTAGGTTTTGCTATTCAAACATGTTCTACCTTATGCCTTTCACTCTTTAAGTCACTATAGTCCTTCTATGTATCTAAGGCTATAAAAAGATCTCTCAGAAATAAGATATCCTTAAAGGAGAGGCTAAGCAGGCTTGTCAGGGAATGAATTCTTCTTTACAAATACTTCGGTCAAAGCTATGATAGTCTGTAGAAAACCTGTCTTCCCTTTCTGAAGCCTGTTCTGCTGAAAAAAAAAAAAAAAGATTAATGTCAGTTGAAAACACTACTTCTATTTTTATCCAATTAATCTTTCAGACCTTTCCAATAGTTCAAATCATCCTTTCTTGACTTTCCCATTCTGCTATAAATTCAAAGTAATTCTGGTGAATTAAATGTAGCCATACTTTATTGCAACACTGATGTAAGTAGGTAGGCCAGTAATCTGTTTCAGAATCTTCTAATAAAAGCTTTTAAAATCAGAGTATATTAATTTGTCAAAAAACATCTTTTTGTTTTTTTTTTTTTTCTGATAAACATATATTGTATTTTTTCAGAAAGGCTTTCTGAGTTCAGGATACTTCATATGTTCAAAGGAAAATAAGAGTTCCAAACCTTCCTTCCAAACCTTCGGCTATCCCACTGATTTGAAAACTGCCAAGGGAATGACAAATCCACGTTTAAATCTTGGCCCAGTTGAAACAGAGACTAGAACTGGAATATTTAATTTTCGGTGTGCATGGCATAAAGACAAGGAAATAGAACTTCTATCTCGCTCCACTCCAATAGACATTTAATTATTTATACCGAATGAGCAGATTCAGCTGACAGAATGACATCATGCATTTGAATCACACGGAACATCCGTGTGAACCTGAGTCTTATCCATCATAAGTAAGTGCTTTAATTAGCAACACATTTACTATTGTAAGTAAAAGTGATGTCTAACTGTCCTTCTCAATTGCAATTTTGATGAGCACTGTTAAGGACTTGTTACATACTAGAAGATATTCCAAATATGTTTTAGAATGTGAATGGAATTATAGTTTTCTCTGTAGTCCTTGGCATATTAGAGTACCTGGAGTCCCATATGTCTGCATTTACTAAAACAAAGAAAGCAAATCCCATCAATCAAGAAAGTCATGAACATTTTGAACACTTCCACAAAGATGACAATTCCATTAAAACTCCTTGGCAGCTTTGGACTGATGAAATCTTCCTTGCCAAAGTACATTTGTATCCATGTTGCTCATATCAGCAAGCCCATATTTTAGGATATGAAACACCTGCCAGT
The DNA here is from genome assembly GCA_013389825.1 of Crypturellus undulatus. Lineage (NCBI taxonomy): Eukaryota > Metazoa > Chordata > Aves > Tinamiformes > Tinamidae > Crypturellus > Crypturellus undulatus. The sequence continues at coordinate 2,644,289 of VWPW01021686.1, forward strand.
ATGAATAGGATCAGACACTTAAATGTGACACTTCTCTGTCCAAATCTGACACAGGTGATAGGTCGATCGTAAGTTCGTCGACCAACCATGGGTTGATCCTTTCCTCACCAGAAGCAATGGCAGCATTCTTACTGCTGTTGGTAACAGCTAGACAACATCCAACATTGCAAGTCAACATACCCGAACGCTAGAAAATTGTACCGTTACCATATACATAACATGTAGTGATAATAATAGTGAACTAGATAAAGAATCAAGGTGATTTGCCAGAAACTAGGCTAAAGGAGAAGAAGTAATTTGAATAGATATTTCACAAGACAATTATTACAGCTCTAATAAGAAGTTGGTATTACATCTGGGTGTTCCGTAGTGAATTTAGTCAATGTTATTGGACGGAAAACAGTAAGTAGGAAAGAGGAGATGAAGTAGAGTATCAAGGCAAAGGATTTTTTTTTAATAAACAAATTCATTTTGGACAGACTAAATCTGTCAGGGAATTTTCCATTTGAACAAAAGACCTAAAAAAGAAGAAAACCATTTATAAAACATTTTATATACTACAAATGAGAGGAAATAATGAATTTTGAGTGATTCACCTACCAATATTTCTCTCTTAATTGCACAAGATACCTTGATAACACAGAAATATGTAGTCCTGAGGAAACTGTAGAATGTAAGAAGCACTTTAAAAGGTTCATCCCTCACAAGCTATGCATTTAGTCAATTGCCATTCAGACCATGCAGACATTTGAGACTGTCAGTGCCAAAGTGGTTGATGAAAGCAGGACAAGGATATAACACCTCAGGGATGGTGAACAAGCATACCTGCGAGCATTGCAAGTGACAGTGCCGCTTTAGGAAGAACAGATCTCTGAAGCTGCAGTCCTGCCTATCATGTGAGTCTGAGTTTATCTGAGCACTGTGAAATAAATAACCATAAAAATTCTCTTCCCTTGAGGTACATCGGTACTTCACTTGAATTGACAGATTTTGTATTCCTTTTTTATCTTAATACTTAGAGAAAAAAAAATGATTTATTTTTAACTAATAAACTAAAGTGCTGCCTTGAATCATTTCTTCTAATGAAGATATGCAAGATTTCTGCTTCTCACATGTGTAAAATTCCCAGCCAGTCTCTTTAGAGTTATGCTGATATCACTTCATTTATACAAAGTATCAGGACCTTATAAGAAAATTCACATACATGAGGAAGAGGTTTGAATAATTTTAGGCCTATTAGTCTGCCCAGAAAAAAAATAAAATCTTATCCTGTTGTTTGAATTATCAAAATTTATAATGCTTACAACATGGTTATGCACCAAATGCCCTAGTATACAGCTGTCACTACTTACTCCATATATCCATCCAGGAGTAAAGGTAATTCAGAAATATATCCTGATATGAGTTCCAGAACGTAAGTAGTGCATTCACAACAATACGATAAGAAAGTAAAAATAAGCACGAAGTAAATGATAGGAAAAGACAATCATTATATCTAAAGAGTATAATATTATAAATATTGACAAAAGGAAAGCTGAAAAAATGCAACATATTCATACCTTTTTAGGGAATTGTAAATTACAGTGGTTTATGGTATTATCTGTTTGATTTCCGCACAGAAGTCCCAAAGAGGACGTAAAGGACGTTACAGAATTGTTCATCTGATCATCCTGATTGACCCTTCCTAGAAGAAACATCCCTAATTTTGCTCTCATTAATATCAATGGCAAGATTCCCAGGAATTTGACACAGCAGGTGCTGAGATAGGACCTAAGCCCTTCCTTCACAAAGTTAGTTTCCCTCATCTCCTGATGACTATCATTTGCTTGTTTAACTTGGATTTCAGGAGCTCCTTCCTACTTGGTTAGGTATAGTTTGGTTATACAAGCACCAACAGCACACTGACATGGTCAGCAGGCTCAAGAAATCCTATAGCTGGAGTCAGCCTGGCTGGACAACTTGTAGAACATCTTTACCATTAGTGACTGAGGTGCACAAGACAGTTCATCTCAGTAAATAAGCTTTAAATGCAGATGCAGACAACCAGTGTAATAGACTTTTCATCCCTCTGCTATCTGATGTGGTGGGCAAGAGTAAAGTCATTCTCTTTTAGATAAGCATGAGGTACATGCTTATGGATCTGTAAATGCAGATTGCTAAGACAGGACAGCTTGAGGTTTCACTGCTGAAAGATTCCTAGTATCTCTGGCTTCCACAGGAGTAGCATAACTGTGTTTCAGACAGCTCCAACAACCTTAATTTCCATGCCAGCAGTCTCCATTATCTAAGCTGCAGGATAGGTTTTCTGCTTTCTTTAACAGTAACCTTTCATTTTACCTGTATGAGTAAATGTTCTGGTCACATTTGCATGGTACCTCTTGCAATCTCTGTGAAGTTAAAATCATGCTTTGTTTAGAGAAGATTAGGAATAATGATTTGTTCTTAGAGAAGTGTACTAATTATAGTATTGGGCAAATAGAAATCATAGTATTGAGTAAAAACAATTCCAAAATGTTCATTTAGAACTGATTGCTGAAAGTGCTAAGTGGTTCCAAAGTATTCTGAATGGCACGATAATTTTAATTAAGCCAATGTTATCAGTTTATAAAGATGAGGGAGGATAAGGATGGGCCTCGTGTTTTACCTGCCCTGAGCACTTTTTTTTTAACCTCAAATCAGACCATGGATCTTTAGTGCTTTAATCTCCTACGGATATCAGTGAATATTGAAAAGCATAGTATCTCTCACTGTTCACAAAACTATTCTCCATATAGAAGCAGATGCATTGCTGATAAACTTTCAGTTTTGACCTGAATCTGTTTCTTTTTAAACCGTTTTCAAACTTCATTTGTGTTGTTTGATGACTTCAGAATGGCTTTGCGATGGAGACAAACAACCTCTGAATTATGGTTTGTCACAGCTTTCTTCAGTATATATAATTGAACTAAGATATCTAAAATAACATCTTACAACATGAAGTCTAACAGGGACATAGTAAGATCCAAATATGCCTATCATGTAGCTAAGCAATAACAATGTCAGTATAGGGAAGGTTTTATGTGGTTGGTCATTTAGCTTGATTTCATTTCTTCTGTTTTTACTTTTAATACTGTTTTATTTTAACCAAAATAAGGTACACATAGATCTGCAAGCATCCAAACTTAGAAATTATGATGCATTTGGGCTCGAATATATTTCGCTATATTGATATTTGTGTTTCTCTCTTGAACTACAATATATAGCTGTCTTCTTCAACTCAGAACTCACCAACGTTTTTAAAGAACTTGAGCACATTACCAAAGTCACATTGCAATAACTCTAATAAATTGCACCTGTGGACTCCTCTGGTTTATTTATATACTGTATCACAGGTCATTAACAGAAAATAACCCACTGAGATACAACATTCTTGTTTACAGTGAGATTCTGGTGGTGACAGCAGGAATATAAAACATAAAATCAACAGGGAACACAGAACTAATAAAAAGACAAGTGTCTATAAAGCACAGAAAAACCAAAGCCAACTGTGAAGCAAAAATAAAATAAAATAAACTTCCATCATAAAACAATCAAAATCTACAGTATATTTATAGATACCAGAGAGCACAAATACCAACTGAGCTTCAATATTTATGGGTGTCAGACTACAAGTCAGGAAATCTGTGAGCAATTCAGAATCAAAACTTGATCAGCAGGATATAATCCCAAGAAAAGATGGCTATGCCGGATTCCCTATAGCTCACTGAAAAAAAAAATACCCAACAAGATACTCTTGTGTTAAAAGAGCAAAAGATGTGAGAAATCAACAAGCTTTTGAAACTGTTTGGAGTTGTTATTCTCCTTAAAATTGTTTTCAGATGAACATCTGGTATCTTTACAGCTGTTTTGATATGTACGTTGGATAGATGCCAAAAATATATTAACCATTCAGGTGTTCAGCATAAGAAATTCTTTTTGTGATATCAAGAGAAAACTCACTTGAGAAAAGTTTTAGAACCTGAACATGATGAATATATGCGGATTTTTTTTATATCACACTATATTCTGTAAAACTTTTTCTGTAGGACTCTGTAGAGCTCCTTGCTATTTTATAATTCTCATCACTTATTGCATTATGCTTTGTTATACTTGCATTCAGTATCATCACCTTTATTTCAAAGGAACAGAAGAATTTATTAGGAAGAAGAAAAAATAAAATTGTCTGAAGAAAGCAAGAAATTGGGTACTACCTCTTGCTATTCTCTCTGCAGAGAGACAAGCTGACATTCAGAGATATTATCTCTCAAAATAAATGACAGCCATGAAAATTTCTGTCTTAAGTAACAAGTGGCCAGGCTGGTAAACATAGCAACAAAATTCTGGTGGGGTTGGAAAAGGCTAACTCATCTTTGGTATGGGCACAGAATTGCATCTGCATCTTACGCTGAAGTATATCTTCACAGTGTGGTAGCACACTCCTGTGATAAGACAAACTCTGAAAGCATTGCCGGGCAGTGAGCAACAGAGTCATGAAGATTTTGAGACAGGATAAAGAGACAAGGGATAAAACAGCAAGAGAAATAGGTAAAGGAGAAATATTGATAGGCATCCACTGAAATCCAGTCCTGCTTCTGCTTTGAATCAAGACTCTGTGTTTTCTATAGTCAACTCTGACGTGATTCCCTGCCCCACCATCCATCCATCTAGCAACTACTTAGTTACTCTGAAATACATCTCTACCATTAACAGTGAAATATTCAAGGATTTACACTTTAAATAATATTCTCCTCTTCCTCGTCTCTTTTTGGCTCTGTCTGTCCCAAATCACAGCTAGTTAATTCCAGACACTACAGGTATTGCTCCATGGGCCAGTCACTGCTCTGTTGCATTAGCAGCCAATGCTACAGCCACAAGATCAAACCAGATCAGCAACAGCAGTCTCCCTAGGAACTAGATAAACTAGATAACTGGTTGAGGTAATGCCACTGAGCATCTAATTTGGATTGACCCCTTTCTGGCACTCTGCAACTCTAACCTGAATCATACTGTATTTCCCATTGCGGTGTATACTGGTGTTTTTTATTATGTAGTGTTTTTTTTTCCCTTCCTTTCTTCTTCATTCTGAACAACAATTTTAAATATTGTCAACAAAGCTGAAGTAGAAAAGCACCTATGTTATTTATTTCAGATAAAGGGAAACGTTATTGTTAGATATAGCTTCCGTTTATGTATCAGCTTCTAACCCATACCTTGCCTAATGACCACAGATACTTGATTTTTTTTTCTGTATTTAAAGTTATTATGTGCAGCAGTACAGTGGCAATGGAAATGATACACAGACTGGAAGTCATGCTGAGTCTGAATAAAGATCATCCATTGTGAGCTCTTCCAAGGAGAAAATAAGCTTTCCTGTATGTTTGTAATGAAAATCTTCAACTAATTTGTACTAAAAAACGGTGGGCAACAATTCTCAGCACTGTTTCCTGTGCACCTGTAACTAATCTGCTCAAAGCTGATTAATATTCATATTCTAAGTATTGTATTTTAAGATGATTAGTTTTATTTGAGTCCCTGCCACTCCATCAAGTATGCTGATTCTTCAACAAATCTAGGAAATGAGTTGATAAGGTTAAAAAAACACTATATTTTTGCATTTGCCTCAGGAGGTTGTTTCTATGTAGTGTGACTTATATCCCTTAGTGTTTTTTTCACCTGATGCAACATAGATGAGTGTGAATGTAAAATTATATATGCAGTAACTATTCATAATTTTAATTGTAAGAAAAAGTAACAAATCCAGCATTTTCATCTGTTTTGTGTTAAGCAGTGATGTGCAAATTGATTTTTAAGTGCCAAATCAGAAGTAGCCACCTAATCTAATGGTATTTGAATTTATAATGGACATTTTTGCTTAGCTCATATGTATCTGATGCTTTTAAGAGAAAAACATTTGCAGAGGGGTACAGTGGTCCCTAGAGAGACAACATCTCATTTCCAATTCAGTTGGCAAGAATACTAATTACATTATCACATATTCAGCAGTATTCAGCAAAGTTATTTATTCATTCATCCTGAAGACCCAGGATGCCTGGCAGGTCACTGCCAATAAGCACTACCTTGAGAATCTCAGCTGATGGTATACAAAGATAATTAGATATGGAGCTCTCCTTTAAAAAAAATACAAAAAATCTAAACATCCAAGATTTGTTTCTTTACATATTTATCACTGAGTGAAATAATTTACTTGTTTCCATTAACAAGCAAAACAAAACAAAACACATAGCTTTCATGAGCATAAAAAGGAAAGGAAGGAAAGAAAGCAAGAGAAAATATACTGGCTGGTCTGAAAATATTAAAACTTGAGTTCTTAAAGGAAGGAGGAGAGCCAAAAGTTAATATCAGATGAAGCTGCATCCCACAAGCTAATAATCTATCCTATGTTTATTGTACTCCACTGATTCTGAGGCAGAACAACAAAATATCAGAATATTGTTTACAAATTCTTTTATTCATCTATTTCCTCTTTGTGACATTTGACATTAAAATATGTTATGAATGGGAGACAGGATTATGTCTCCCATTTGATGAAGTGTGACCTTAGCCTTTTGTGTGTGTGAATTTGGCTATGTAAAAATGAATGCTGTTAAGGTGAGGCCCTTTTACCAATTAATTCAAAATGGTCCGGATAGTACCTTTTGTTATTTACCACACCATATTTTTTTGCAATGTTACTATTTTGTAATGTGTTTTAGGTTTTGTTTTATTTTTCAATGCTGGATACCTTCCTGAGGCTCAAAAACTGCAAAGGCCAAGAGTCTGAACTTGGACATTAATCGAATTAGATTGACCTATGCAGTGTCTCTCTGCAGTGGTCCAGACTGCTAGAATATAAATACTATTTTCAGTGCTTGAGCAATGGGTCCAGATTTGTCATTTCATACTCCAACCTCTCACCATATTGAACGTGATCATGAACGTGATCATAATCCAACAATATCCTTACTTCCATATTATCTCTACAATTTCTTCATCTTTCAGTTCAGTCTGACTTGACTAACAACAAATACAGGATCTTTAAGAAATCTTTTTAACATCCATTTAATCTTATCATTAGAGGACTTCCCAGCAATGTAGTAGTATAAGCTAAATCTGCTAGGTAGAAAATGGGTCATTTGCCAAACAGCTCCCCATGGGGATATTGTGTCTTCATAACTGATGACTGATTAAAGTCAAAGAGCTGGAGCTTAAAAGATTGACCGTGTATGTTATTAGTAATCTCCTCAACAGTATTGAGCAAATAGATTACTGTATTGTAGTGGAACTGCTTGTGAAGTGTCTTGTCAAAGTAATGGTAGCACAGTCAGGTTCATGGGCTATATCTACGGTATGCTAAAGTGTTACATGTCAAATGTGTTGAGGTTTTCCTGAGTCTGCTTTGGTAGCATGCTGCAGAATGAACGTGTCCTCTAGAGTCAAAATGATGCAGCAAGCAGTTTGTGTTCAAGGGCACAACCTATTTCACTTGTCTTGCTGCATAGCTAACAAGGTTTTCTGAAATCTCTGCTGTGTCTCACTGATCAGCTGCACCACGTGCCACCTCTATCCTTCATCGTCCATATTAATTTTTCATTTCTTACACTTTTTTTTTCAAAAGTGTTACGTACACAGTTGGGGAATGTTGACAGATGAAGTGGGAATATTGACAAAGAAAGAAGTAAAGTTAGAAGTAGAGGTAGAGGCAGAGAAAGAGGATGAAGAATAGATATAGGTATCCTGAAGGTATCAGGATAGCCACATTCATTGCTTAGAGGGTCTCTACTGTAGTATGACATTTAATCTCACAAATCATACTATCCTGAACAGTCTAAGCCTCAGCCTTAGCTGAAACTATTGTATTGGGTCTAAACAGAAGCATGACAGCATCATTAATCATATACAGTCAAGACTCTTGGTTACAGTGAGAGATTGACACGGATGGTGCAGGCATATTGAATTTGTGCCCACCATCCCACAGCGGTTCTGAAGTGCCACCCATGAGAGACGACCAGCAGAGTGCTGCTAGCTGGAATTCAACTTCATGATCTTTTTATATAATGACCCAACACAAGACCTGAACCAGAAGAAAGCTTATTTCCAGGCTGTCATTACAGTGCAGGGGAATAGAACTCTGTTCTTCCAGACCCACACTGGTTGTCATACAGCCATTTGGCATTAGTGAGTACCCTAGAGTTGACATTGTCTAGAAGCACTTGGGGATTTTAATACATTCTCATCCCCTTCTGTTTTTGTCTATATTTCAAGGTCTCCTGACACTGCTTTCAAAAGGGGATCAATGCTAGCGTGAAGAACACTGTCAGGATCAGAGTGGCCTGCTGTGCTCTGCCAAGTCTGTGTACCGACAGCTGGATGCCATTGCAAAGAGTGGCTCCTGCCTGATCGGTCAGGGTTGTAGAGTTCACTAATCACTATCTCCAAGAGGGAATGCAGAATGCCGTTTCCTCATCCATTACTTTTATACGCTGCATTTGGACAATAACACTGTGAAAACTTCTGCTGCTGTCTATTTGTAGACCAGAAACTCCACTGCTTTCCCCCCTCCTCTCTTACCCATCTTCCCTTCTCTTCTGTAACAGCCTCTCCATTCTGTTGCCTTGACATTAACACAGCATCTCAGGTCCTTTGTCCAGTTTTAACTGCAGTTTTCTACCTCCGTTCTTTAATAAAATCTCACTACACAGCTGTCTTTTTCCATCTAGTGGAAACAAGCATAAGGATTCTTCACTCTCAAGGTTGTTATTATTCTTCTCCTGCTTACACAGACAGCATAATCTATATATAACGGTGAAATGAGACCTTACACCATTTCACTACCTGCCTCTGTCCAACAAGAAAAGATTATAGAAAAGATAGATATTGCAGTCTAATTCCTTCAAATATAAGCCTATTATCCATTCACATGCTGCAGCATATAAATAGGAAATATGAGCTATGTGGCCCTGCTGAGTTTTATACTTCAACATCATTTTCTTTGGGGGTAGTATTTGTAGTCCCATCATGTGCATGAGAAAAGATGAAGAAAGTTTTTTCCTATGGTTATTCCACCTTCTCTCTGTCTGAACACCAAAAACTCTGCATTTTCTGATCCTTTTCTCTGGCTAAATTATATTTCAAGTTGGGTTTCCCCCCAGCTATCTACTGTGTTTTTTGGTTTGGGAATTTTGTTTCTTGACTTTCTTGGCGGGGTAGAGGGGGAACAGTGAGGGTGGGGAGGGGCAGTGCTATAAGTCTGATGCAGACTGAGCAAACTTTTCATTCATTAGGTCACACCGATGTCCCCATTTGCCAATGGAAGAGCTTCAGAGTTAAAGTCTTCCCAAGAATCAAGAGAAGAAAAATATTTTGTAAAAAAAATATTTTAATGAGCACACAAAATAAACAAGCAAAAAATATGGTTGAGAAGAACTTTATAGTTTTTCTATAAAAAGAATGATGATGAAGCACACCTTAAGAGCAAGCCCAGCACATACAGACTTCACATTCTGTCTGCCTCACAGAACAATAACCCCAGAGAGAACATTTACGTATACAAAGCCCATCTTTTCTAACTAAGGCCTTTTAAAATTCCTTAGTTGATGGCTAGGGAATATTTCCATACAGACCACACTTGATTAATGGGGCCAGCTTACATTAGTCACAGTTCTTTCAAGGAAAACTTTGATACAGGCCATCTGTCAGAGTCTAGTGAGCCTCTGTGCACACTCAGGCTACAGCATTAAGAAATGTATTGCTTAATGCATTCAGAGAGAGATAAAGAACATAAAAATAGGGTTTGTTCTGCTTTAGTTCTTCTAATCTGCTAAAAATGATTTGCTCCAACATAAGCAAAATCAGGGCAACTTGTCCTACACTGCCTTTCAGAAAAACCTTAATTTCAGACCATGGACTCTTTTTACCACATATTCAATAAAATGAACTAAAAAAATCAGGTTTTTAAGTGCAGTACTAAAGGCAATCATCTTTAAAAAAAAAAAAAAAAAAAGACCAGAAGCCTCCAGTTTTATGCCTTTAAGTTTCTTCTGAACCAATAAAAGTGAACAAGGCTGCATCCCGCTACTTGCTGTATGATAGTAACCTTCCTGCCTTCCTGTCAAACGCCCCTTGCACCCAGGCAGGCCTCTTCTCAACCTACTCCTTTCTTTCACTGAGGCGTCTTCCCTTACATAAGGACAATATTGCTCCAAGTGCAGTGGTCTCTGAACTAGTTATTGGCTCCTTGTGGCAAGATGATTGTGGCTCATCTTCCTGAAACTGTGAGGGAACCTTTTATTTTCTCTCCCTCTCTCCTTTGCAGATGTAAAAAAGGGCAGGCACTCTTAACCATGTAATGATGGAGAAAGCAAGTTCTGGAACTTGCTGGGGGACTCCATGTCAGTTTGTGTGGTACCTTATTCAGAGAAGCCTGCTCATTGTTGGGCACTTTTCTAAAAGGTGTAGTATACTTTGGGGGACTTACAGGGAGCAGAGCAGGAGAGGTGCACAAAGGGTGGTGGGAAAGCTTTTCATGTGGACCAGCTGCTGTGACCTCCAGTGTCAGGGGTTTACAGAACTCCAGCCACAATTTCCAAGCACAGGTCATCAACAGCTTATGCGTAGCCATCCAGAGAAGGGTCAGCAAGTCAGCTGCAGTTGATTTTCATCCTTCGATACATAACAGGTGGAAGGTCTCCTGTGACCCCCTCCAAAGCACTCTTACAGAAAAACAGTCTGCAATTCAGTCAGAAAGAAAGGGCTCTGAGATTATTTGTGCACAAAAGTGTAAATGCAGACAGGAAACACATTCTGGATTTTTCCTATTGACTTTTCACTTGGGATCACCTTGAGTATTCTTATCAAAACATCTCCTGTATCCAGGTCATTTCTGAACAATGCATTGACAGGGTTATGTTTTGAAATGCTAGATAAATATGTTAGCCCTGAGTATACCTAAAGGCTGTGGGACAGGTCTCTCTTCTGTTTTAAAATGATTGTTTTTAGAAATCATGCTAAAAATGTACTTTCTGTGAAAATTTCTCAGCCAATTAAAATTCCAATGAATACATTCATTTTATAGAACACTTTTAAAATCAAATGTGAAAATAATCTGGATGCAGTGTTCAGATTTTTCAGTCCTCTATCTAGTTCTTTTTATGTTACATGATAGTGATTTACTGTGGAAATGCCTCTCCACCTCCCTTTACCATTCCAGCTGCTATTACCTGCAGTGAAATGCAGTGACTGTCATACTTGACAATGACTTTTTTGTTGTTTTTTTTTCAACACAACACAACACTGTAAACGTCATTTAGGATGCATTTGTTATATGGGGTAGCTAGTGGAACAAAAGAGGAAATGAAGAGAAATTGTCTAAAACAGGCTGAGGAATTCTATATTAGCATGTAATGTCTCAATGCTTTAAACACATTATCTTGTGCAAAGTGCATAACAATAATCAGACCTCAAAGGAGAAAAACATCAAAGAATAAAAGCCATCTAAATAACAGCCACGGCTGAGGTAGCCAGAAGGATCTAGAGATTCAACAAGATCTGCAATGGTCGCAAAACCTTTAAACAAATGGTGGGCATACCTTGCCAGCTGTAAAAATAACCCCACCTTTTCTGCTTGTTTCTTCCACCTAATAAGTCAAATCTCATTTTCATCTGAACTGCATTTGAGCCATATTAAACACCATTTATTACCTCACTTTTCACCCCTCAGGCATTTGCTGCCCCTTAGGCATCTACTCTGTTCCAAGAAGACCACAACAATTAAAAATACTGAAGGTGACATAATTGGTCTGTATGAGATACTAAAATAATTACTTTTTCTGTAACATTCTTGCAGCCCCGGAAAGGGACTAAACCTGATTCAAAAAGAAGCCTTTGTTTAGGCAAACAAGCTCTTCATCTCAGATACAAAAGTAAAATATTCACCTCTCCAATGCAATCCAAAAGCATGTGAGCACCTCCTGGTCAAGAACACAGAGTTCTAAGAGGGTCAGTGCAGACACTTGTTCCTATTCTGTGCCAGAAAGAGAATATTAAATACCATTCCTGCTGCTAAAATCAACTGAAGTCAACTGTGCTCATCATAGATCCCCATACAAGGAAGAGTTATAGTTTTGCCCTTTTTCTTTCTTCCATACCCTATTAAATTCTGTATGCATGCATATAGGCATGCATCAATCTGAATCTCTCCAGAATGTCATCCTGATGAATGTCCTGAACTCATATGACAGCTGTTTGCTCAAGACTAAGCCTATGGTATATTCTGATAAGAACAGACTGGTTCGGAAAGTTCAGATAGTTTCATAAATTCCATACAAAGATACAGGCTGCATTTCTTGATATCACTCAAAGTTAAAGGAAGCTTCTCCTTATTAACATAACACATATGGAAGCTTTGGTACTTTACAATACAAATATGCAACAGATTTACACCTATTGGTAACTATGACCTGCTAACCTCACTTCTTGTGTGAATGGCTTTCGACACAAGCATAAATGATAACATCACATTACAGGTTTCAGAATTAGACCCTCTTTGGTGATTCTTCAGCCTTCAAATCACCCTTTATGGCTCATGCAGTCAGCGAAGCTTAGAGATACCGCAAACTCCAAAACATTCTGTCAGCATCCTGATAATTAGGTAGAAATACATATATCCTCCACCGTTAGATGAAAAAGATCTCCAAAAGAATGCCAACTAGTCTGTGAAAAATATTCATGTCTACTCGGCTCTTAAATGATCATTTGTCACCCAATACTGATTTTTAGCAAAGGTATGCCTATTCTATTTGTGGTAACATGGTCAACGTATCCCATCAATAAGATACTAGGTAGAAGATTACTGCCTACGTGTCTAAAAATCTTTTACCTTCTCTTCTTAACTATTTGTACTGAAATACGACTACATATGACATTTCTTAAAGCATAAAATGACAATGAGAACATCTTATTTTTATTCCAGGTTGACAAAACAATTCTGGACTAATGTGGCATAGAACCAGACTTGTAGATAAACTAGAAGGATAATATTTTAAGTAAGTCCTACACATCTGTAGCTTCAAACAAGCTGAAATTACCACAGAAGGGCTATCATATCTGCATCAGAAGTGACAAAAAAGTCATATGAGAGAATGTGATGATGCAAAATTTCCATACCAATTCCTAGGCTATATTTGTTTGAACAAGAACCTGAAAGTCTGTCTTGGTATCAATGCTACTATTATTATTTTTTTTTTTTTACTATTTCATGTTACTTTGGAAACTGAAGTTTTTAAGGAAATTTATTAACAAGTATACCCACTTTTTGATGGCTGGATGAATGCTCTTGTGTCAGGCTTCCTGGCTGACAGGAAGCCAGGAAGCCTCTTCCTCTGCTAAAAGAAATTCATGAGCCAAGCTGAGCAATAAAAAGAATATAGGTTTCATACACTGGATTATATGAACAAGTAGAGATGAATTTGAACAAAAAATCACATCATAGAACACATATGTGCCAAGAAGAAAGAAATCCTCCATCTAAGAAAAGTGACCTCACTAAATTTGTGGTTCCAAGTGTCTGTGATATTCTATTTTGCTCCGCTTCCAACTTCTCCTCTTCCTCATCACTGTTATCATTATTTTAACAATGTCTTGGAGTAAGAAAATAAATTATTAGGTCTGCAAAATTCCTAGAATATCTAACTTCCCTTTCATTTTTGTATCAATTTGGAACAATGTCAACTCAAAAATAAATAATCAAATAAAATTATCATATACAGATTCCTTTGAGATTTTGTGTTAGAGTGACTTTCAGAAAAACGTGTTTTCATCAGGAAAAAATCACTTTAGCCACAGTAGTATAGTAGTATATTGCATCAACAGAGCATTATATCAGATAAAAATACTATAAATTCTTATTGTGACTGTTTGCTTACCATAATTTGCTTTTTTATGTCTGCTCAGCACTGTTCAAAATGTTTGAGCATGTTATCATGCATCCATAACCCCAGATATCTTACGTAGCTCCAAATATTATTATGTACCAACTATATACGATGTCATTCATGCTTTTACAAATCTCATGTAAAATCTCATATCTCATACCTATCTCATATTTAACACTTCAATCTGTTTAGCAAAAACATATGTCTTTTCAGTTTTGTATAATCCCTACCTGTCTGTGCTTTTGATTTATACAGATTTATGGAACTGTACTAAATTATGTATCCCAGACAGTTCACTGGCAATACCAAAATTCAATCCATAATTGTTAGTCCTCACTATCTTTCCTACGAGCTATTGTTCCTTTCACTGACCTCACAGAGGAAAATATTCAGAAAACTGACTAGTTGAGAATTCTTTCATAAACAAGTGGTAGTGTTGGGAGAAGCAGTCAGTGAAAGAATCTAATGAGAATGTCTCGCTCACTTGTGATTCCCATTTGGGACTATTGCTTCGGACTTTAGACTATTAGTAACTTGTATAATTTAAATTAGCCTCAGAAAGGAGGTAACACAGAAGTGAGAGAAAATCCTTCTTTCACAGGCCTTCCTAATAAGCTCATTGTAGAGAAACTTGAGGCTGTGATCTATAAAATGACCTTTTCTTCTTCATTATTTCCAGTAAGGATGGACAACATGATAACACAATAGCCAGTTCCTAGGGGGTGCCTGTTAGGCCTTAATGTCCATGGAGCTATTCAGATTCATGACAGTTCAAGATCTGGTCCTGTTCATTTATGAAACGCTGTGGTACTGTCTGTTGGAATTTCCCTTACAATTCAGAACACAGAGAAATTATGCAGCCACAGGGAGGTGTCAGATGTACTTTTTGAAAAGAAAAACATGCACATGTAAACACACAAAAGTTTTTTAATAAGGATATAAAATTGAACCAGAAGTCAAAACTTTAAATGAAGAGGCCAGGAGTTAATAAGAATCAGACTGCATCATCTGCTTGCAATCAAATAAAGATGGAATTGGCAAGAAGTAACAAAAGGTGATGTCATTGCAAAAAGTCAAGAAGCATTGACTATGATGTACTCTGTTTTACTCTTGGACTGTAGTTTGCTCTGGTTTTGTATGTCTGTCTTGTCTTCTCATCTGAACAGTAACATAATGTTTTGCTAAAAGATGTAAAAAAATATTTTCTTTCTTCATTCCATCTCACTAACTTGGTTTTAAGTATGAGAGGCAAATTTATCTGGGATAAAAATCAGCATCTCATTAAGCGCATATGTCAACCTTTCACCACAATTTGGTGAGACAAAACCAAAACAATCAGTGAAATCCATCTGAAATTATATAAAAAATGATAGTGATAAACCACAAGAAAAATAGATTTTCAGAGAAGATAAAGAAAGAACCCTGGGCTGACCTAAAAAACATAATAATACTTACCATTTATACTTTAGTTTCTATGTGTTTCTAATGAAAACAGCTTGCTTTTTATATGTACAAAGATGTCACATGGCACAGAGATGTCCTCTAATGCTACTGAAGACAATGGTGTCCATATAATCAATCCTATCACAATCCAAACTAAGAGTATGAGTAATAGTGTCTTTGTATCTCACCGGAATATGTGATCAGCTCGCTTATTTTAGGTGAAAAATGTGCTATAAAGAGAAAGATTGACATTAAATGGGTGGATTTAAACTATAGTTTAGGCTTCAAAAAATCTAATGATATTTGGGAAATGTTGCAAGCTGATCTCTTTACGCAGGCATTTCCTTATTCATTAATCTATTTTTAATTATGGTTCCATGGACAAAAGTGCAAAACTGGCCTTGATCCACAGTAGTGCTCATTGCTGTCAGTTTGGGATGTTCCTACAAAGATCAAGGATAGTAACTGTAGCAACTAAATATTTAGTCATTATTATTTCTTCAGTACCGTCTGGTTACACTCAGCATCATTAATAAGTGAATGTGCTCATTGTTAGCTTATATGTTAGCTCTCTCCTTTGTGAACTTTGCCTCTAGAAAAACGAATTCCCCTTTCCACTGTGCGTTAGACTATATAGAAGCCATGAAAATCTCATTGCTAAACTGATCTGCAAAGCAGTTAGTTGTTATTAGTTAATACCGAATAATGACATACATCATTTTGCAAGGCTTTCTACAAACTAAAGTAGATATTGCTACATTATTTTATTCCATGTAATATACTTTATGTGGAAGCCTTCATAGATAAGAAAATAAGGTTGACTTTAAATAAATGGAAAATCTAAATATATGCAGTTAGCCACATAAAAATCACTCCTTTTTCTGTTTAAAATGGTAAATTTCACAATTCTGCTTATAAGAATTATTAAAAAAAAATGTGAAATAATAAGCTTAGAATGTAACATTAGTCATTAGTAAGTACACTTGTGTTTTCAGCCAAAAGGGTCAAAATTGGTCTTTTTCTGGTTACACCAGAACAAGTACAGGAGGATAGGATATGAGCTATCCGCTGTATCGAAGTCTTCCAGATGATCTTGAGAACAGTCTAGCCACTTTGGTGAAAGTACATTCCTGCGTCTAATTCCATAGTTCTTAACCTGCCTTATTCCTACCTGCTTTTCCTTAGAAAGCAGCTTAGTCCCCCTCTCTGCCCTGTCTTGTGGTACTCATGTTCTGTCTTCTTGATTCAGCCCTTGACTTCTGATCATATCGTGACCTAAGTTTTGGTTTAATACATCTTTATCTTTGGAGCTCAAGTCAGAAGCTACTTTCATCTCCAGTAACTATCTGTGGTTTTATTGAAATAGTGATGGTTTATAGTCCCCTTCAAAATCTTACTGAGATCTTTAGAATCCTTTGAGAACAATCTTTGTTTTAGAAGAAACAGTTAGATGCTAAACAATAAATTCTAATTTTGAATAATGATAAAGTATAATTAATCTATTTAATTAAAAAAATCGAGAAATTTTATTTCTAACTCACTGGGTTATTTTTCCTGGAAGATAATGAGGATGTCTGACTACAAATTTAATACTGGAAATACTATCATGAAAGTTACTATTACTGGTCAGGTAGCAAAATGAGCTCATGGTGACAGTTGGAGGGTATTCAGGATGCTCTAGGAAAAATCTTTCACCAAGACCAGTCCTGAGTTTAGATAACTAAAATAAATGCATAGCATTTTAGAACAAAACAAGTAGAAGATTTACTTGTGTATCACATTTTCATAAATCTTAAAGCAGACATTCCTCATTTTTTCCAAATAAACCAGGATAAAATCCAGGGGGAACAGCCTGAAAACTTTTGGTTTGTTTGTTTTGCACACAAACTGCCCTTAGAGACAAGAGTCAAAAAATACAGGAATATTACAGCAGCCCAATGTTTTACAAGTCAGAATTTCATAAAGCTGTTCCATGTGCAAGGTTTTTGACAAACATTTTATTCATCAGTCATTTTCCAAAATGAATTCTTTTTATAGGCCTGAAGAGAAAAGGGCAAGAATTCTCTAAAAATCCAAGAACATGTAATTTTTCAAAGTATGAAGCTTTTCAAGTTGGCAGTAGTGGTAGTTAACAGAGAGAAAAATTAATGCATTTGAATAAATATTTATGTATTTTATAAGAGCTTTGTGACTTGTATTCCTTCGTGTACCTTGCAGGCAAGTTAAAAAAAAACTATAAATCATAAATAAGACATTAAATGAACTCTGTGACAATCTCCTACTACTATGTTCCAGTCTGGTAATCATTTATTTTCTTTTTCCTGCAGTATGTTTCTATAAACAATCTGAAATAGAAAAGCAACAGTGAACATGAAATGTGCTTATGGAACATGAAAGCAGGAAAACAAGATTATATATAGCACAGGTTAAATTAATTTCTACTTCTTTCTACAAAGACAGGTATGTATCAAAATAATTATTTAGTCCCACAGTGGTCCTCAGGCAAAGATATTTCAAATTGATTTTTAAAATCTGGTTCTGTAGAATTTAAAGTAAATTATGTCTTAGGGTCATGTCTCTAAACTTTGTATCTTCTGCTTTAGTCTCCTTTCTATTTGATGTCTTAGCTTTACTTAGCCTTGATTAAGACCTAAGCGGAAATGTACTTCTTTCACAACTCCCTTTTAGATCTTATGAAAAGCTGTAATTTTATAACTCCAGCTTCTATATCATCCACTTACTTAGCATATTTTCATGAATGACACTGGAAAGATCATTTTAAATTCTTATACTGACTAACCAGGTAATCCTTGTAAACAAACAAAAACCTTTGTTTTTAACATTGCATTGCTCATGAGAATTGTGTTTCATCTATTTCTTTGAGAAAGAAGAAGCATTTACTAGTTCCTATTTGTCAGCCCCTTGCATTAGTAGCCTTTTTAAATTTCTTAATTTTAGTTATTGTGTGAAGTTATTTGTTTATTCACTTTTTGGTTTGTCATAGACAACCAAACTATATGATGTCCAGAAGAATCAGTAGTAGAATTGTTTTTGTTCTCTTTCTAAATAGCTTTGTTTTGTCAGTTTCAGTATTGATTTGTGACTTTATTTGAATCTTACTGTAAATAAAGATGGAAGTCCCACTTCAGTCTTCACTGTATCACTCCCCTCAGTTCCATTTCGTATGATTGTTCTCATCTTTTCTGTACCTATAATTACAAATTCTGTCACAAGCTTTCAAATTTTGTCTTCCTCTGTTGCTTGCCAACTGTATCCTATTTATCTTAATCATATTTACTTTACTCATTTTTTCATCCTTTGAATCTTGCATTTTCACAACTTTTGGAAAGATGTGACAGGTTTGTTGCTTCCAGTCTAGAGGCTAGTTCTGTCCTAAAGGATTTCCTGATTTTTCCTCTTCACTTTTGTGCGTGTTAGACTTGGGAACTTAAACAATAGGATAATATTCCCAGCATTTTTAACACTTTTTTGAATCAGTCATGTACACAACAAGATTCAGTTCTGCATCAAGTCTCTGTGGGCACATGTTGTACTTCAAAACATCTTACATTATTCTTCTCTGAGCCCAGCATCAGAACTATACAGCAATTTCGTAGCAAATTGTGATGAGAGTAAAGGACCTATGCAGGAAACTCTCTTATGTCTTTTTGCCTGGTGATTTAAAGCAAAGTCAGTACTACCTGTTCCAAGAGAAAGATTAGAAGAAAACTGAACTTTCCATTGGGACCAACAGCATCTCTCTTTTATTGTCATATTTTTTATGCATATAAATTTTTTTTATTCACTCTTTTGTTCCTCAATGTCTGTTAGACCATGTCCAGTGGAATACACAATCTTTATTTCATTTGCACACCCTTAAGGAATTCATTCTCTGTCTAATATGAAAAGTTAATTCACTTCATTTCCCCAAAACAATGACCCATGAAAAAGGAATATATCTCTTGTATAGCAATACACTTGTCTGTCATGCTTGTTCCTTAAAAATGTGTTACCTCCTCACAATGAGCAAACGCTTATATTCTATTCTTGTTCTACAGATACCTTCATTTCATCTCTACTACCTTTATGTGACTCTTCAGTTAAATATCTGAAACAATTTCCTCCAAGAACTCTTCCTCATCAATGTGGAATGGGGAAATTCTTAACTTGGACAAGCTTGCAGAATGTTATATACAAATGCTGACTCTCAAGTAAGAATCTACAGGATGAACAACTTGCCCTAATAATAATATTAGTTGTGTATACGTATTCTAAACTGTGCTTGAAAACCCTGCCAAAACAACCTACCATAAGTCACTAGAGCCCAGGGCAAAACTAGATGTACATTTTCCTTAATTATTGTAACATCTCTTTTCACATCTCCGAACTTACCTGTGTGTGTGTGTGATATTTGTGCTACCCCAGCATTCTTCGTTTTCTTACTTAACTACATGATATTTTTTGTTTGTTTTTGAGTGTTCTCAGTCACTCGTACCTATTAAGGTGCCATCGTAGTGAACACTGTAGGCAAAAATGGTAAAAGGCAGCTTTTAAATTAAGGGTTTTATTCTGATACTGTTAATCAGACTGAACTGTGATTCATTCTTTTGAGATGAATAGAACCATTCATGACATAAAGCATTGTGGCATTTGAATTAAAGTGTCACAATATCAAAATATCACAGGTTAAAGGGTGCAATCTTCTAGAGTTTCTGACAATGAAAGTAGTACTCAGTTTAACCTTAGTAAGAAGAGAAACATTGACTCTTATTTTTGTGTGTTTGTTCTTGCAGAGACATAATACAATGATATTATAATTTTGCAGTTTCTTTTCATACTAGAGATTACCTGAAAACAGTGGTATTCATTTGATGTCCTTAACCTTGACCACTCACAATTCCTTTCCTGATGAATATGTAAAAACAATATGAGCACCAACCATATTCCCTGTAGAAGACACCTATTTAAATCCATCATCCTAAGCTGCATCTCACTATTACCTATTTATTTTTACTTGATTTCTGTATTATTAAAAAAAGGAAAAAAATGTCATATCTCATGAAAATACCTTTCTCTAATGTCAGGAAGATGAAAATAAGAAATCTACACTCTGTAAATTGCATCCCATTAGCTGTAGGGCATGCTTATTGCATTACCTTTATGAATTTTATAAGCTTTCCTGGCAGCACTTTAACATATGAAATGCAAATGATTTGCTGTACTTACATTTTGTTTACCTGTTTTCCCATAAAGAATAAGCTAATGTTCTCATTTTAATAAGAAGAAGATTCGGATGCCTGCTCAGTGAGTTCAATTTTTACTTTGCATAATCTATGCATGTGAGATGTAAGATTTTCTGAAATTACAAGAAAGAGAACATAGCATTCTACATATACGCATTAGAGAAATGTCCTATTTCTATTTGGGGGAAAAATAAGCTAGTTTTACTGCACTAGTATGCATATACCTTAATATAATAATTTAAATAAGTGATTTCATGTCCTTCCTGTATTTGGCCAAATCATTATTGTTACTGGAAAATTGGTTTTCCTTTAAGAAACATTAAAGGTTTTAATATAAACCACTGTTTTGAAACATGAAAAACAGTGTAGCTGGACTGAACAAAAACATAGTAAATCTGTGTAATTCACTGTGCCCTTGGAAGTTTCATCCTCTATTGGAAACAGAATCTATCAAGTCTCTAAACTCATAGTCTTCACCACTTTTCATCAAAAAACTGCAAAATGAAGCAGGCTAGTGACATGTGCTGTCATTGAACACTGCTAATTGCTCTCGTCAGTCCATCAAGTCTGCTGTGTCTTCAAAAGCCTGATGACTTTGGAAACACCTAGATATCACTTTAGAAAAAGGCTTATACTTCATCTTTTGAAAATTATCAACAACTTATGTAAAGAAGCTTTTCAATTTCTTTGTTGCCGAGAATACTTTCTGGAAAGGATATTTTTAGAGACAGATGATACAAGGAGTATACTCAGTTTCAATGCCATCTTTTAAAAGCAAGTGCATCTCCTTTAAGAAGACTAATAACTCACCTTGCAGCATGTTCTGCTGCTACTCCACCTAATAGCACCGCAAATTAGCGCACATTTGAGATTGATCTAACCATGACGGTACAATAATACAAGTAAGAAAGGTGAATTAACAAGAGCTGGCCAGATTAAAATTTTAGAAGATGGAATTTTCCCAAGGAAAGGAATTGCTATGAGTGTTGTTGCAACCACAGTAATCAGAGATGGCAGCAGAAAGTCAGTTCTGCTGTGACTTGTTTTACTGAAACCTTAACCAGCTCATATATAGTCCTGTATTTAAGGTCAGAACTAGAGCCGTAAGTAGGTCTGTGCATTAGATATGTAGGCAGGTCCTGGGGTGAGAGCTGCTGGGGATACCAGAAAGTCACTGGATTATAGGTCATTCATTTAAGTGAGCGTCCTGGAAAACCAGGCTGGTCATCACCTAGACAAAGCATGACCAGTGTCGTCCTATCAACCCAGGTACCCTACAGTAACAAAAGCATCAAAACTAAGCCCCTAAGGCTTCCAAATTACTCCCGCTCTTTCCCTTTATCCTTCTTTTTTTTGCAGTAAAAATTTTACTCCCAACCCAAACGTCTCTCAAGTAAAAAAAAAAATTGAATTTTGCATGTGCCTTGAAAATGCTTCAAACTATTTTTGCTCTTAGAATAAAATTGCTTATGAGCAGGAGATACATTTTGTTTCCTTAGGAAGAATTTTCCTAGTTCCTTGTCTTGATTGATAAAACGGACCCAGAGATATTTGTGGTTATATATTATATACAACTCTTTAATGTCACTTTAAGTTACTGTGATTACCACACCTTGAATACACCTTGAATAGCTATGGCTTAAAACTCTCTCAGGTTTCCATGTCTTTTCTTGATGTTGGATTTTTAAACATTTAAAATGACACTCCTATTTAAATATTTCCTTAAGAAAGAACATCATTTATATCAATATGTAGATATGTTTTTATGCTATGTTATGTTATGTTATATCAGTATGTAGAAAAGTACAGCTGTACAAAACACACATCAATGTCCAAAGTAAAACCATATTGAATTTGTAGGTTCATTTTCTGATATTGAATGCAAATTGTAGAGTTGGTCACAGAGCACTAAACTTAAACCAGCAGTAAACTAATAAAACTGCTGGTATTACACTCCTTGATGTACATTCAGAGACAACTAAAATGTTATACTTTATTGTGCTTAGTTTAAAAAAGAACATGTATTATTTTTATTTTTGCATTTTATGGCATCAGAAAGACTAGTAAATTCAATCAAGGAAACACAATTTTCATTCCACTTAGTTTAGGGAAGGAAATGGTGTTATTATATTTCATTTTTATATATTTTTTTAAGATAAAAAGAACAAAAAAGTCATATACAACATTATTAGGGTAAACAGAACATTTTATCTCAGACTATATCTACTCTTTTGAGAAATAAAACTAATCCAAAAGGTAATTGTATTCTTGCAGAAAAGTCTACCCAGAAGACTGAATTTCAAATCCTACAGGCACTGCTCATGTAGGTATTGAACAGCTGCCAAAAAAAAAATATTATCCTGTAATATCAGTTAAGTTAATAAAATTTCTGTCTTACTGCTACACTTCTGGTACAAATGGAGTGGTCTACATATGAAAGTCTGTTTAGAGATCCTTCAGGTAGATGGCATATTAAGTTGTCACTGCTTATAGCACAACAGCTCAGAATATGGGAAAAAGGACAAATGAAATGATAGGATTATAAAATCTATCTATCTCATTTGCAGTCACAGTGACATCTTCCTCAATACTTGTTCATTTCAACTATTTTGAACTTTTTGATCTTATTACAAACCAGAAGTAAATAAGAGAAAAGTAGCATTCTAATGGAGAATCATCCAACTATAGTTGCATCTCCTTATATCAGATTTACATCTAATATTAGAAATGGACTGTCAAAAATTAAGTTCATGATAACATGATAAATTAGGATAAGATCTTTCCAGGCAACTTGCAGAGATGTGATTTTATATAGTCTCTTAAAAACCTGCAATGCAGAAGTCCAAAGTCAAGAAAACTCCTAACATTGATTTTCTGCCTGGGTTTTTAGTGAGAACTAAACAGCTGAAAATATATTTTGATATTGATTCTTACCTTAAGTTGCGAAACAGATTTATAAAATCCTTCTTCATAATGACATCTTCTGCAGTAGGATTACAAATCATACCAGTACACTGATAATGAAATGAATTGATTGATGAATCATTACTGGGCTTAGAATATATAGTATGGATAAATTAACAATACAGGGATATTTTACAGAACTCTAGAGCTTGGAATGGCCATTTAAAAATACATCTTATTTTTACTTGTGATTTGAGTTTTTAAAAAATACTGGAAAGTTCAGTATCTAGTGTATTTAGTGTATTTAGACATCTAAAACAGTGTATTTAGACATTCCTAAATATTTAAGTCTTCCCTCGTTTTGAAAGGTACGACCTAACTACAACCCCAAACCCATAAGCAAAAGCCTGTAAAGATGCCCACTGCTGGATGTCTGTGAAGTAGAGAAGTGTCCTGATGCTTTTTGAATTAAACTGAAGCACCAAGATATCATATCTTAAATGTTTCATCTTTTACTGATATGCAGGAATTAGGTATCTAAGAAGTAGTAACAATGGAGGGCAACAGATATTTGCAAAAATGAGTTACAAAGCATACATGTAGTGAGGACTGTGGCAGCCTTACCTGTGGCTTTAGGAAAAGAGCAAAGGAAATTGACCATCCATATAGCATGAGTAAAGGCTTCTCTACATATATGCAACTTAACAGGGACTTGAGTGTCCCGACAGCACAGATCATTTCTCTGTGTCAGAGGCAACTCATCTGGACATCACTTATAGCTAACCATCATACAAAACAAGCACAAATGTACCTATGTTCTTAACTCTTGTAAGTGGTAAGTTAGATAATTGCTATGTCTGATAAAAGGTTCAAATGCAATGTCTTAAAATTCTGCCAATGGAGACAACAGAATAAACAAGAGCTATGGGTCTGCGGTTGTGTCAACTGGACTAAAGAAGTCAGAGTCCGTGCTCCAAGGCTCCCTGCGTAGATCACGGAAAAAAGAACTGTATTTCATCTAAAGGAAATACCAGTCTTGGTTACTCTTGGTTCAACACTTGTCCTTATTTTTGCTCAAAATTTTTAGTGACACAGGAGAACCACCGAGTTTGTAAATAGCTCAAGATAGTATTTTCTGCTCCTTCTTCTCACTGAAATTTGTAGTGACCTTAAATGAAGTCATTATTTTATCCGTATTCTTCTGAGTAATCACAATTCAGTTTTTGTGTGCATGCTGTATTGCCTCCATCTTACTTGGAAATGTAAAAAAATAANTTTCATCTACAGGAAATACCAGTCTTGGTTACTCTTGAAGTGTTACTTCAACACTTGTCCTTATTTTTGCTCAAAATTTTTAGTGACACAGGAGAACCACCGAGTTTGTAAATAGCTCAAGATAGTATTTTCTGCTCCTTCTTCTCACTGAAATTTGTAGTGACCTTAAATGAAGTCATTATTTTATCCGTATTCTTCTGAGTAATCACAATTCAGTTTTTGTGTGCATGCTGTATTGCCTCCATCTTACTTGGAAATGTAAAAAAATAAGCATGAAGAGAAATCAGAGGTCAGCTTTCTACTGAGAGCAAGTCTGAGGTTTCTTTCAATAAGAGGTCTTACTTGACTTTCTACCACCTTTCCACTGTCTCATTTCCCATGGTAGATGGAAATGTGGCCTTATGAGCATCAGAATTAGCACTAAAACTTTTGGAAGCCTAATGGTAACTTTAATTCCTCCTTTACTGCACATTCATGAAAGACAAGGGTGAGTGACAAAGCAACATCTCTCAGCCATATGGCTAAGAGATTTTTCTATGCAGGAAATAATCTCCTTGGTTCTTCAAGCAAACAGTTCCTTCTTTTTGCCCAAGTAGATCAGCATAAAAGGAACAAAGTAGGACTGAAGCTCTCTTCTAAGAACTGGAAATTCAGTTCAAGTTCAAATTTCTTAAACATTTGGACTAATAGAGTATTAACAGGGAGTCCTGTCACAATAATGTGAAGTAATAAAAATAGTTATACACACCAGTATTTTGTGTATTTTGCTGTGTATCTAGCAGTAAATTTATAAACTAAGTAGTGTGAAATATGGTAGTACTGGATATTACAGCAACAATAGTATGGAAATAAGTAGACAGGTGATAGCTGTTACAGACCATTGTGCTTGATACTGATACAGAGATGAAGATAAAACAATAAGCCACTACTNGCCATTGTGCCTGATACTGATACAGAGCTGTTAGGATGAAGATAAAACAATAAGCCACTACTAGGAGTTTTACTTTTTATAACTACCCTTCTATATTAAAGATTATACCACTTAAAGTTTATTTTATATACAAAAATATGTGAGACCTAGCAATAGATATCAGACACAGTACAGACTATCCCAGCTTGCTTCCTGCTACATTATATGAATAATATATTTTATTAGAATGGTAGTTACTATGTGTACACCCTACAATTCATTATCTTGTCCACACATTTTTCATCAGAAGTGTCATAACGTTACAAAATGCTTAACAGGTGTCTTTTTCCAGCAAAATCAAAATCTTCCTTTCAAAATTCCTTTGGAAATGGGAATTTTCGTCTTATCTTTACTAGTAAAGTGATTAGAGTTCTCTGATATTTTTCATGATAGATCTTTATTATGATTTTAGTCAAATAAAGTTGGAAAATTCTGATGCCTAAATTAATTTCTTATTTAAGTTAACCTTTTGTGAGGACTAGAAGATCGCCAGCCTGTTTTCTAAAGGACAGAAAAGAGAAAGTGGACTATCAATTTTCGAGTGCCAAGGCTTGAGCACAAAATTGCTTTAAATAATTATCTAATTTCTTCAGGAGTTTCCTAAAGTTGACGATACACGAGCCCTTTATTTTTCTTCTTTTTCCTTTGCCTTGTTCTTTACCATCTTTTGTTTTTTTTTTTTTTCATGAGAATAACAGAATACAAAGTGAAAGAATCCAGCAGAGCTGCTTTAAAGTAGCACAGTTAGTATCTGTAGATGACCAGCCGAGAGATTAATAAAGCCATCTGAAATAGGAAATTAGAAACCATGGGTATAACGCGGCATGGTTCCCTCTCCTACATAACATACCACACTTACATACAGTGGGCTTTCCCTGTAGGAGGGACAAGACATTATGAATATATGCTTTAGCAGCACAAAATATCTTGATTTCTATACATCTGGAAAGGTTTTCCAGGGGTGCCAATCTCTGACTGCGTATGTGTCTCACCTTCTCTCTTCTTTCTCGATGCTTCTCAACAATGACACAGAATTGCTATTGCTCTGAAATGTTCTGATTTGCTTCAATGTTTATTTATGATTAGAAAAGAGGAATCTAGTAGAAACAAATGTTTTCTTTAGAATTTTCCAGATGTGGAAAACACTGTGCAGTCCCTTATTGGCAGGGTCAACCACTGCCATCCTATCACCTGCCTATCTTCTCCATCTCTCTCTCACACTGTGAGACTCTGGAGTCAGGACAGGACTTGCAAATTCAAAAATACTTCTAGTAAAACTGGTGCTTCTGGTAAAATTTATGGTGCTAATATGTTTTATGTGCACTGAAAGCATAACACAGTATCTCTGAGATGCAAATGATTTCTTGATTTTTAAAATTTAAACTTATCTATGTAAATGGAGAGTTGTGAGGATTCATTAGCTGCTGTTTGATGAGTGTTCTGTATAAATAATATAGAGCATAAACATGCCCTAGGTACTGTTATAAAGCCATAGAGACAAAGAAGAATCAGAGACAAATACTTAAAAACTATGACCTATTTTGAATTTGACTATTGTATACAAAATCCTTTATGTGTTCATATAAAATTGGAAATTCTATTGAATTTCCAATTCAAAAATTCAATCTGAATCATTATCTTATACAATTTTAGCAAAAATTCAGATATAAATAGACTGAAGAAATGAGACTACTTTCTTTTTATTATATTAGCTACTGATTCTATCCCTGTTGAGTTCTAGTGGAACATTTTCCACCAGAAAATTGTTCGAGGACTGTAAATGGACTCAAATAAGCAACCATCCATCATGAGAAGAAGCGTACTTTTTATTTCTGAAAAATACTATCATTCTATATAGGCTTTAGAGCCCACATAGCCCAAATAACATTGCAAAAAGCTTCCTCTTGATCCCAAAAGCTGTGCTGTTCAAGGGAGTCTACATATCAGTGCTAGCTCTCCTCTGACAAGATGGAAAAGCTGTTTGTGAAGGAACAGGACAAGGAGCATGGAAGGCAATGAGTCATTGAGGTTGCAGTAGGATTTAATGCAGAAATCTGTGCCCAGAACAAAGACATAAAACCGTGCCTGTCAGTGAATCTGCACTGCCTAACATACATGGGAAAGAAGACTTGTTCTCTAATTTATGGACTAATGTTGGATATGGCTTAGACTGCCTCTCTGATTGAATTCTTAAGATCTCACAGAATGTGGGTAATTTGCACCAACTCAGCCACAATGCATGGTGGAAAAAGTTCGTCATTAAGAGACCTCAGAAACAGGAACACAGTACATGCATTGTAGGAAGGAACCTGAGACTTGATGGACACACCGAGCAATATAAAAATATGTTTTTTGTGAGGATGAACTAGTCTTGCCCTAAAGCCTTTTGATGATGAAATCATGTTTCTATGGAGATTGATATATGCTGAAAAAATTCGAGGTCTGACGTCCTTGGAATTAAAATTTGAATTTTCTGCTTTGGATATGGCTAAGATATTACATAATTTTTCAGTTGTTCGCAAATCACAGTGATTCAAAGCAAGTTGGTAAAGGTTTAAAAAAAGAAAGATCTGTATGACCAGTGATTTCTATACCACTTTGTTTTCCAGAAAAGAAATGCTATTATGTACAGTTTTAAAACAAGTACTTTTATTCTAAATATGAGTGAATCAAATTATTGCAGGTGGCAACTTAGACAGGGAAATAAAGGACTGTAATTATAGTTATAATTATGTATAATGATATGCAGACTATTACCTTAATACACAGCTCCCTCACTATGGAAATGGGGCAGTGAACATATTTGTCTCCTTTGGGACAGACAGAATTTCATCTTGAATAGGTCCTTTGAGAAAATCTTGGGAGATACGTAAATAAATACTGGACCATTTATTTAGCTTTTTTTCCCTACCAAAATGAATGCTGTAGCATAGTCTCCTTGAGAACATGACATAACAGAAAGGATAATTTGTCTAGTCCCAGAGGTGACTTTTCAAACATTATTAAAAAAAAAACTGCTGTAGGGATAAGGAGACATAATGAGGCAGGGAAGCCAAATGAGGCTCAGCCCACACACTACAGCATGTTTGATTTAGAAAGCAAGATTTCACCTTTCCTGTCAGAAATTTTGCTCTCATGAAAATAATGTGTTGAAATTCTAGATCTTTTATTTCTCCTGACTGAATGTAAGAAGATTCAGAGCTTTTCCGGTATAAAGCAAATTCTTTGGGGAATGATGAAATATTTCTGCCACTGATACTGCAGTGGTTCTAAAACCTGATTGGGATTCAGGCCCATCTGATATATTATTAGGTGTATACAAACCCAGAGAAAGATAAGATGTCCTCCCACAGAGTCACTATCTCAGGTTATTTTTAAAGTAACAGGTAAACTGTGACTTAATTGCTAGGGCCTTCATGTTGTTCCTACACAAGGAACTGCCGCTACTTAAAGCCTAGAAAACCCAGTTTGTACAGTCGGTTAATTAGAGACCACCCTTCTCCTTGGCTAGGAAAGGAGTTTCCTCGGTATAACAGGTAGAAGTATAATATAGAAGTATAACCTGAAATATATGAAATGTTTTCATAGTGGCTGTAGCTAACACTTGTTTGGCAGCACACCTCCTGAAATATCCCAACCTCACAGGGAATAAATGATAATTATTAGAGCCAGCAGTAAATTCTAGACAATTTTATAAAAATTAATTTTTATTTAAGCATATGCTTCACAGAATATGTATTTTCTCATTCTACATCCCTAAGCCTTCTCTGTAAATCTGAATCTAAACTACTGTAGCCAAAGAAAAGAAAGAGAATGGTGGTACAGCTCAGTCCTACTTCCATCATTTTTGGATATAAGAACACAGATAAGCTGGTATTCCAGGCATTGTTTAGAAGTAAAATCAAAACAATAGAAAGCTCCTAAGGGGTTCCAGTTTACTTATAGCTAACAAGGCTAACTGCATTTCCTTCAAGTGCAAATTTCCTTCAACTGCAAATACTAGGAAAGCAAAATAGGAGTGAAAAAGGAATGAAATCTGTGCATAAAACGAGGAACTGCTTGTTACTTCAACACCTCCAGTCTTGACTCTGTCTTCTGAAAGCAAACCAACATATTCAGAGGTTTTGACACCACTTGCCATGTGTAAATTGTCTCAGCTAAAAAGGAATAGTTGAGAAGGGCAGGAAAAATTATGGAAAGAGTGAAGAACTCTTCCAGAAGAGATTCCAAAATTCTTGCTGGTCTAAAACACAAATTACATAGTACTGTTAAGTGATTCTACGACTTTCTGGACTACATTGCCCTTCCTGTTTGAAGTTGCAGTTTGTTCTTTGCACCTATCTCTGTGGATGACGTGCCACTCAGCTTCATTTGGTGGAAGCTAGTGTGCCAAAGCCATTTCGGAGCCTGAGATACTAACGGCTATATAAGTAGTCACAGTACCTGCAGCCTGCTGTCTTAGCTGCGGTATGGTCATCTCAAAACGGAAGAGCAGACTCTTCCAGAAAAAAGTATTCAGACACAAATGCTCTACTTTTCTCACTCTTCAACTCCCATCTCAGCAACCCATAGGACTCACTTATTATGGCATTATACAGTCGTACAGTGACTACTGACCTTCATGCACAGCAATAAGAATGAAAAATGAGCCACTGTCTTGTCCTTTTACTTCTCCAAAAAGCTCTGTCTCCCTCTAGTTTTTATAAGCTTGCAATAACTTTTATCAGGAAAAACTTGAAAAAGCTTGAGTGGCCCAAATGTTATGTGAAAAAGTTGAAAGTCTAAAGATGGACTTTCAATTTCTTTAGGAGGGCATTTAAGCAAGTATGGTAACTCCTAGCATTTTACATAATAACACTGAAAGTGGTTGAAAACTCTAGACCAATTACAACAACATATAATATTTTACTACAAGTACATAACTATGGTTAAGGTGACTTGAGCCAACTTTCTTTAGAAATGGGGTTCTCAGTTGCTGTCTTGGGTTTAACCTATGACCTGAAGCTGAATTCCCACTTAAGCCAGAGCTTGCTCATTATTCACACTAGCTAAATAGTAGTTTTGCTCTTGTTCCAGTTTTAAAACAAAAAACTCAATCCCCAGGTAGAGAATCCTGAACACAGGGAAGGAGTGACTCATATGTCATGATGCCCACAAATGGTGTGGGTGTAGGGTAGGGTTTACTGTCAGGATCAAAACTATTAAACTTAGATTAAAGTTACCATGATTCAAAAGATAAAAGGTGACTTATCTCCCTGTCTACACCCTTGAGCTTCCTTTCAAGGACTGGGATCCTTGATAGGTTTTCCATTTCCATCACTGAAAAAAAAAAGAAGGACTGGAAAGAAGTTCCTGATTTGGCAAGTCACCATCAGGACATCACACTGTACTTTACATAAGTGGATGGATCTCCATCTTAGAAATTAATTATCCTTATTTAAAAGCTGTTCCAGTACTTCTTAATTTTCTGCATGAATTGATTCATAGTTAGTTCATATCCATTTGTTTCTTGTACCAACATTGTTCTTTATTTTTAATAGCTCTTTCTCTCTTTTCTTTACTTGCACCAATGCATTTATAAAGGTAATCTCTCTTTGCTTTTGTTTCATCAGACTAAAATGGTCAATCTCTTCTAGTCTGCTTTTCTGAAGTAGATTTTCCATTTTCACAATCATTTTATTTTGTACTGTTTCATCAACCGTGGCTTCATTGACTCTTAGATCCAGCACAAGATACAATATGTTACTGAAGCATTATGTTCTGGAGAAATAATTGCTTTATTTTTAATAGTTGCTAGGTCTGGCTCCCTGCCAAAAATTAAATACCAGTGGTCAATGTGTTTGCTCTCTTTGTATATGTATTTAACTGATACTTCTTTTTGTAGTGCAAAAAATGTTTTTCTGGATCCTTGTTTTCGCTTGTTGAAATAGCACAAACAGCAGTACTGTCCAAAATTTAATCATATAAAATGATAACTGATTCATGGAAGCGTGGAAGTTCACAGGAACTAAAGGAGACCTTGCACTGTGCAGAAAGCACCTAACAGAATCAGCCTTATGCTTGCTACAGGGTAGAAATGCACAGGACATGTCTTACTGGTAATGCCTGGGATAGGATTGTACTTATAAAAAATAGCAGTCAACTCAAATTCAAAGCAAAATACATTTCACAAAAATTCCTACATTTCCAAACAGTATATCTGGGAAGCCTTCTCATTTAGTCTTCAGACTTAGACAGCATTGGTTCTTCAAATGAAGATCCAACAGCTATCAAGTTTAATAAAACATAACTCTTTCAGGACACAAACTAGGAAGGATAAAAAAAAGTATTAAAATTCATTATTAAGAAGGGGAAAAAAAAGTCATCAGAGACAAAGACTTTTATCGTACTCATGATATCATCATGGCAAATTTCATTTTTTCTGATTTCATATTTTATCTGATTTTTTTTTAATTTGATGATTTTGAATTTATTTTATTCTTTCTCCAGTTTTTCTCTTGTATATTTACCTACATAAGCTGCAGTATAGTTATTGCAAGATTTTTTACTTTCTCTTTCTTTATAAACAAAAACAACTATACTGAAAACCTAGTAACTATTAAAGAACTCTCCATCTGCTGAGATGGCTCAATGGAGCAATCTCCATTTAGTTTGTCCTTCCAAAGTCAGGAGTGTGATTATTTCATAATTCTCTCACCTGATTAATTCTTAACTATGAACATAATTACACTCTCCAGAAGGTAAATCACTCCTATAAATCAGTTGCTGCTGACAGCTCACTCTTCTGCACTTTAGCACACTGCAGAAAAGTCAGACTGAGATTAGAAACTGGAAACAGGAGATTGTTAAAACACAGCTTTTACAGAAGGTCTAGTGATTAATCAATTACAGGTAACATGATACTGCAGGAAAAAGAAGCAATAAAAGAAGTCAGAGCAAGGGACTTCTAAATTCTCACGTTATTACAGAAAGAAGACAACCTTTGGGTACATCTGCAGGATATTCCTCGTCTTGCTGGAAGCTCAAGTGAAGACATCACTTGACATTTATGAACTCTGATATACCATTATCTCGTTTAGGATGGGTTTAAAAATGGGAATGGTTACAAACAACAAATACAAGGAAATATATGGAGAAAAATCCACAGCCCATGCTTCTTCTCTTCAGTCTACACACACATTTAGCAAAGCCAATTTTTCCTGGTTCTATTTAGCGATCAGTTTATGGCATAACATAACACAACACAACGTAACGTAACATAACATAACATAAATACGTATGTTTAACATACAATTCTTAGGAACATTTTATGGCTGCAGCTTCCAGTTGTATCAGAGTAGTTACAAAGTGCCTTTCTTCACATTTAGGAAAAGTGAATCTTCAATAAGTTTCCCAATATTTCTTCTTCTCAAGCAGCTATAGGCAAGATGTCAAATATAGGGATAAGAAGTGAGAAACTTTTTCATCAGATTTTCTGCATCATCCAGGACATAAAGGAAATCTACTGTGCCCCATTATTTATCGTGTAACAGCTTCCACTTCAATCGTGAATACTGGAAAAGTTTGGTACATTTGAGTCCTAAGGAAAGTCTTTGCAAATGCACAGAGGGACAAACTAGGTTATCAGAATGACAGATACTGCATTGTTTCTGTCCCTGAAATTACGGTCTTTTTGTTTATTTATTTTTCTCCATAGAAAACTTACCTTGTGAACAACTTTATATATCTGTTTCCACAGTATCTATAATCAGTGAGTTCCATGGAGTAAATCTCATATAAGCAGTACATCAGCCATTACTAAATAAATACTCTAATTTTCTTCTGCTGCTGATTCAACTTTATTATTTTAGAAAGAATAGAAAAAAATGCCTTCTTACAATGCTTTTATATTTTTTAGCATTTGATATATTATTCACTTTATTGTATCTTATTTTCTTCTTTCCTTTAGAAAGGATTTAAAATCTCTTTGGAAGCAGAAGACCTTGCTGTCATCAGGGTTCTTAATTGTTTCTGATCACTTTTCTGGTCCACTCACATGTCTTTGGTTTCCCTTATGAAATGAAATATAACCATAAGGCAATAAGAACTTTGAAAAATATATTTGCAAATAACTGGGCCAGAATCATTCCTAAGTCAGTGCCACTACATCATGGATGAATCTATTATCTTTCGTTTATTCTTTTTGCGTTTAGTCCCACTATCTCAAAGCCAGCAAGAAGTTCACGAGTCTTTGAAAAGGAAATATAAATGTATATTCTAGTTAAGTCTAGTGCATCATAAAATACAGAGGCAGACTTCAAATGATGCTTGGTATTTCAGTAGTAGTCTAAAGGAGACACATTTTAAAGGATGAATTTGTATGTAAAACACAAATTTAATCTTTCCAGCCTTTATTTTCTATCATAAAAATTACTTAAACTGCTATCTTAAAAAGTAAAAATTAAAACAAAGAAAACTTATATTTTTATATGGTTCTACTCAAATTCCTGTAATGTGCTAAGGGGTGAACACTTAGAGAGTGAAAAATCGGTCTCTACGTATACAGGATTTGCTCCCAACCACTTTACCACATTCTGGAGGATAATACTTTCCTCCAGCTACTTCTGCAGCCTTTTGCCACATTTGGCTCTGAACTATGAACTCTGCACTTCTGTTTTAGTAACAGCTGATTTAGTTTTGAATTACCTTCTTTATCTTTACACAATAGTTAAGCTAAACATATATTCATTTATCTAGATGTTTAGTCATAACTTCATATTAAGTATGTAACACTTCACAGGATATGTTGGAAATACTGTGAATGGGTGATCTTCCAAACATTTATATTATAATATCTTCAGTTTTCATCTTGGTAATATATCATTTCTGAAGTCTCCCATTACTTTATACCTAAAATAGAAAGGAAGTTTGTGATGGATCTTCTGTAAAATTCCTACACTAGGTATCTAAAATACAACTCTTTAATTATGTTCAAATTATAGTTCTTCCAATTTTTACTTTTTTTCTCTTAAAAAAAAAAGCTTTTTTTTTTTTTCAAAATATTTTCTCCACCACTTCCCCCCGACGCACACACATTACTCTAATTTACAACTATGGTTTTGACTGAAGTCTTCATTCAACTTTGATTTCCTGGAAAGTTCTACCAGCATAAAATACTAATGTACCTACTCCTCAATCAGGGCAACAGTGTAAACCAAAACAAAATAAAAATCTTTTTTTCTTTTATTCATATTATATATTATGTCAAATAAAGACAGGGATAAAATTTTCATGAAGAAACAAAGCTATGAGCTGCTCCAGAACTGAAAAAGAACATTAATATTCCACATTACTATTACTTAAACTTTCATTATGCAAGTATCTGCAAGATATATTCTTCCTATAGCACAATTTACTACTCCACTTGATTAATTTTCTGCAAAAATAGGATGTCAATAGAAATCAATTTCTTAGCATATCAATCTCAGGATATCTTTTCCAGCTTTCTGAAGAGAAAGCTTTAGAGGCAGCCGTAGTCTGTTTCTATAAGGATTTCAGGGATATTTCCTAAAACTATGATTTAACATATATAGAATAACAAGTTTATGAATGCAAACAAGACATGTAACATTTTATTGTTAGACAACTTTAGTTTTTTTTCTGATAGTAAATTACAAAAATG
This sequence comes from Crypturellus undulatus, assembly GCA_013389825.1. Taxonomy (NCBI): domain Eukaryota; kingdom Metazoa; phylum Chordata; class Aves; order Tinamiformes; family Tinamidae; genus Crypturellus; species Crypturellus undulatus. The sequence goes on from VWPW01021686.1 coordinate 2,679,731, forward strand.
TAAACACAGGCTACACCCAAGTTTCTCTCCCATTTATATTTTTTATTTCATTTGCTCATAGATTTTCCCTATAGCCACTAGCAAGGATTATAATAAAAAGCTAGATAGCAAATATAGTTTCAACACAGCTGCTATCTTGTGATTTCAAATGCAAACTATTGAAATTAACAAATTCTTGAAACTTGCCAACTCTACTCAGATGGGACTCTTCCATCTGCTCTCCTCAACAGAATGAAGTGTTTTTCAGTGTTTAAAGATGAGTTTTAGAAATCAGGAATATAACTAGGGAAATTCAGTGTTTTGGCTATTTTTTGCCTTCTACATATAGGCCCCGAGGTTCACATAGATGAACTGCAACTGTTTTTATAAACTGCCACTTTTCATTTGATTATCTGTACATAATATAAAGCATGAAACAAAGCCAGATTTTCTCAATCTTTGAAAATGCTTGGGTCAAGTATTATTACAGTTAGGTGCACTCCTGCGAAGCTCAAATCTCCATCCATATTTTGCAAAAGGTGTTATCCAGTTCCTAGGCTCTCTTTAATTAGAAGGCACATCAAGGTGAGCAAATCCCTTAGCCAGCTTATGTTATTGCACACTACAGTGGCTTGAATCATATTTTATAAGTGATACCTGACTTATTTTAAGGTCCTGTTGTACCATATGTGCTCCACTCTCTTGACAGATGGATATTGATATTTGTTCTAATCTGCCTGAACATTAGCTGAAGCATATGTAAAACTCTTAATGACATTAAAGCTGTGCCAATTAAGATCATATTCGAGCATCTGATATGATACTTAATAACATGTTTCACAAACTCCACTTCTGAATTTTGCACTATGATTTTGTCATATCATTTGTTAATACAGTGTTGCTAAAATTAACATTAATACAATCAACACATTTGGAAAATATTTCCATTTATTTCTCAAAATAAAAGACTTTTTTATTTCTCAAAAAATGTGTATTACTGAAGAATGGTCAAACCATAGAAAGATGACAGAGAAGTGAAAGGGAAAAATTCTATTCAATTCTATTACAATATTAGAAGTGGAAGAGTTGTTTTCAGGGAAAATCTGAGAACAGATGTTTTATGTAGATGCAACCAAGCATTTGCAACAAAGAACTTCTTTAAAAAAAAGTTCTTTTAAAAAAGGGCAGATTTCCCCTAGACTGCATAAAGTGCATTTCCAGTATGGGAAAACGGTGCTATGCCTTACTATATTGTCTTTAAATCTCAGTAACTGAGGAAGTATGGCACACTGGTAAACACACTGGAGACTTGCATCCTATTCTTAACTCAGTAACTAGACAATGTGGGATGCTGATACTGTTCTACTGTTCTGGAAAAATCCAGGTATTGCACAGAAGACGTAATCGATACTTCCCTCTATTGCCTTATTTTGCTTTAACTGGAAGTTATTCTTCTTTCACAAAACAGGTAGTAGACCAATACCTCAGTTAAATCAGAAGTGTAACATCATCATTGGTTAACAGTTTAAAGTAATATCTTTTGTCTCAGTAAAATGTAAATGAAATGTGGGCGCTCTTTTCCTTCTGTAAATCTATAGAAGAGAGTAGAGCAGTTAGAGAATAACATTTTTTTTTGTAAGCAAAAGCAAGTATCATCATAACTTAACTGTCAATGACCTAAAACAAGTCACATTCCCCCTTTTTGTGCCTCAGAATAAAATGAGGATAATGAAAGCTTTTCCATAAAGCTTTCATTTTTCATAAAGACCCCTGAGAATTATTGATGTGAATTACTGTAAAAGAGCAAGCTATTATTAGCCACACCTTTTTGGCATCTAATAGTAGTCACTAAATCTGAAACTGAGAAAGAGATGACATCTCTGCTATCAGACTTAAACAATAGCTAACAGGGGCAGTAGGTCTCAGTACAGACATTTTATTCCATTTTCAGATTTATACTATAGCTACATGAAACATTGTAGAGTAGAGGAGAAGACCCTCATTAATTACAAATCGTTTTTGCTTTCATTCTGGTAGCCAAACAAGAACTTGATTAGATCTAGTGTGAGCATTTGTCTGTAGCCAGATGAAATAAGAGTATCTGGTCTGAACTAAATATCACATCACAGAGATTTGAGATGTTAATCTCAAAAAAGTGTGCATCTTTTTTATTCAATTTGTGATCAAAAGTTAAGGAGACAAAGTAAACAGGCTTACACATCCATAAATTTATTCAATTTCTCCTGGCAAAGGCTTGTGCCTTTACATTCTATAAATATATATTTCTTTAAATGTTCAATTTCTGTGGGTTCTTCAGTTTCTTTGCAGATGTCCACACATACTGTGGTGACCTTCACAGCTTTCCTGCAACTGCACAGTCTCCTAGTGAGCATTTATTACCACTCTGCTTTGTACTATATCCACAGGAAATAGGAGACATTATACTTGTATACAGTGATATGCTTACAGAAGAGACATCTCATGGGGCAACGCCAGTCTGATGTGCCTTTTGAGTAGATTTTGTAGAGTTTTACATAGTTATATTATCGTTTTTTTTAGATTACAGAATACACAATACAACTTCATTGCCTGCTTAATCAATGACTGCTCTTTGGAGCATGTTTTTAACATAATAATTGGGCACAACATGAAATTATGCTTCTGCTAGCAAGCTGTGAGATACAGATTATATTAGTGACAAAACAGTTGCCGCAGTTCGGCATAAATGAAGTTCAGAGATGGATAAAGACATGTAGTATTTCCCAAAGTATACTTTGGGAAATATTACATATTTGAGATACTTTAACAGTACTTAATTATTATCCGAGTATATTTAATAAAAACAGAAACACAGAAATTATAAATTTTTGTCCTTCTTTTTTCCCTGCCTCTAAAGGGCAACTCTTGTAAATCTGAATAATTTTTAATGTCATGCTGTTTCCAAAATGAAATCCCTTGATTATTATTATTGATTTCCACCACCCACATTTTTAATTTAAATGCAAATCTTTTTAACTTTAGCCCTTAGTATTGAGACACACCTCTTTATATCTATTCTGTACACTGTCAAAAACTGTTTGCCCCAAAAAGATGAACCAATACCAATTTAGCTTGTAATATCATACCAGCCCACACCTGTAATACATGGATTATGTCCTTTGACTGACATTTGCTATAATAAAAACATTTTCAGAATGGATGAGGATCAGACTGGATACTGCTAAGACTTTGGCACAATAATTTGTATTTATTTATAAAATGAGAAATAATGATAAAGCAAAACTTCTGTCAAGGAATATTAACTTAAGGAGAATTATCCACAGATATGCAGATGCTGAAACTAGACATTCTAATGAGTTGTCGTAAAGGCGTTTTTCTTCCATTCATACAAATATTCATTTAAAATTAGAAATGATTTATGATAGGAATTGTGACAATTGTGAATGTTTCATTTAAAGATTCAATAGCAGATGGAATAATAAAAATAAATTCATTTGACAGTATATTTTTGACACCTCCCTAAAAGATTAAAAAGTACTTTATTTCATATCATGAAACTTGTGGTTTCCTTCCAGGTCATAAAGATCTCCAAATAGCTACAACTGTTATCATTACATAACTTTTCTCATAGTGTGGAAATACTTTAATAAATTTTATTTTTTCTTTAAAAAGACAAAAACAAATAGTGAATGTTATAAAACAAGTCAAGTCATACAATAATGATGAGACAGGACATTAGTTGTCTTCCACAATAGTACTGTCCTCTGTATAAGTTATTTTATTCTTCAAAAATCTGTTCACCTCCTAGATAAATCCAGATAACTCTATTACTGTTGATTTAGATCTTTGTAGTGCAAAGCCAAAAATGTAGCTTGAGCAGCAGATGAAAGATATCACTAATCAGTGTGGTCTTGATTGGGAGAAATATTTTCCACTGCAGGTTAGCACTTTGAAATGTTATTTATATGTGTGTGAGGAGGGAGAAGGGGTGTTTGTTTGTTTTTCTTTTCTTTTTAATGAAAGTGAAGAAGTCAGCACATTCGTTTTGGTATTCTAATCTGGAATATGTTACTTCGCTGAAAATGTTACTGGAATTCCCAAGTTCTGAATGCTGTAAATTATGCTGCTTTTTTCAACAGAACTCCTGCTGAAAAATGGCACTGCTTTTTCAGTACCTGGAATGAGCTTGCTGTGGTAAACAATGTGAAAGTAATGCTACTTTTCACTGTTGTTAGCTAGTATTCTTATAATTTGAAGGAAAAAAAAATGAAGAAAAAAGTTCAGGCAGTTTTGCCATACTCTGCATTTTAAGCCCCTCTTGCTTTCAATACGCTACCAGCTTTGTCACCATATCTCTTATGACAATATTTCATATGCATATCATTTCATGAAAAGTAAAAATGAATGACAAAAGCATGTAGAGAACAATCTATGTCAAAGCACTAACCACAAAAACACACCAGTGGTGTTATTAATATTATGAGAAGAAAAGTAGAACTGGATGGGGGAAAGCAAAAACAAAAGACACAAAAATAAAACAGGAAAGTAAGATAGATAGTGTGGAAAGAGTAAATCATCTTGTTTTGACCCTTTTTTATTATATATGTAAAGTGATGCTACTGATGTATGGGAATCCTAAATTCCTATGGAAAGCAGGCCCAGGCATCAGAAACTGAGTCAAGGCTTAGATGGATAATATCTGTAGTAGCTTGGCTGCCTTGGAAAACAACAATGCGTACATGATCACATGCACACTTGTAATCAATTATTTTCCTATTCAATAATTTCAAACAAATTTGACAGAAAGCTACACTCCCGATGGTCTGAGATCTGCAAGCTGACATTCATGATGTTGTCAAACTTGTAATTTGGTGATCAGAACAGGAATCAACATGATGCTCTTCTTAGATAATATCCTTTTAATTCATGGTGGAAAGACTCACAGATCCATATTTCTTCATTGTGTCCAAGATGCAGTGACAGATCAATTTGGATCAATTTCATAAACACTTTCTCACACTAGAGAGTCTTTTATTTTTCTCTGAAACTCTCAACTTTCCACTTTATGCACGGAGAGTAGCAGAATCGGACTCCTAATAAATGATGGCAGAGAATCAAGTAATTTACCAAGACTTCTCGGGACAGACTGATTTCAGGAGAATATGCATTAGCTACAAGACAGATAACACATTTCATTATTCAGTAAATTTCCCAAATGATTAGTGCTACTAATCTATCTATCAGTGCTACTGTTTTTAATAGAATGTACACAGTCATCCAGTAGCACCTGGCTTTGATAGTGTAGGAGTAAATGTTTAAAATGCCTTATTTGCAATACCAATACCATGGCAGTTAAAGGAAATTGTTAGAACAAGTTTTGCTACTGAAATTGAGATTTTTTTTCCATCTTCTTTCTGTACTTATAAAAAAGTACAAAGTACTTTATTATATTATAAAGCTGTACTTGATATTATAATATTTTTCAGTGTATTCAGTGTATTGCAGCATCAAGTCAAGATATTTCAAGCTTCTCTGCAGTATCATTTACTTTTGCAAATTCAGCTTAAGGAAACTAAAATGTATCTAAATTTACCTGTTCTCATCTGTGACATATTAGGCTTTTTGACCTAAATATGTTATCACTTGAGACACAGGTGTCAAGGTTACTCAAGTATGGTGATATATGTAATTCAATCATCTAAAGGGATCAAAAGAATAGAGTGAAAATGAAATGAGCAAGAAATACGGTCTGTAAAGGCTAATAGTGCCAAAAATAAGAGCACAGAAATCACCAGAATGTGACAGAGCAGTGGTCCAGTTCTTCGCTCTGCACCACAAAAGGTAAAAGTGTACCCAGAGCAGGCAGTTCTACAATACCAAAGAGTTTTCCTTTTTAATATTCATCAATTAACAACTGACTTCTGCTTGGGTGCCAGCACATGAATTAAATTTACTTCTTATGCATTTCCCTTTTCATTGTTATTTTCTTTGTTATGCAGAAAATCAGATAGCTTGTTATCATTTACTAAGTATGTTTGCTTGACAGGAAATTTCTGGAAATATTACATAGCATATAATAGAGAAGAAGGCAAGTAAGCCTGAATATATTACCAATATTGTGTTAAAAGGATCTAAATAGAAGAATTTCAAGACTCAGTCATTTGGAAGGTCTGATTACAGGAGGAAAGGGTTAACCAGTAAACAAGGGACCATATAGATCTCAAACAGGGCTGATGGTGTGAAAGGTAATATAAGGATTTTAAAAATTTTATGGTATTCTCCTGTAATAAATCAAAGAATTCTTTTGTGTTCTGTATTAATCCTTGTATTCTCTACTTTTCCTGCATGACAAGAGAAAGAATCAATATTGACAAAATTATTTTTATTATAGTCCTTGTTATTTTCTCCTAATTCTCACAATAAAATGAGGTGCAAAAGAAGTAAATATTCCTGGAACATACGTAAATATTCCTGGAACATACAGATGCCATTAGAGGTTCAGTTCTAAGAGATTTTATAGATATAAATATATATTTTCATAAATTACACTATTTTTCCATTTTATCAGTAGAAAAGAAAAACTTAGGACCCTTAGAAAGAAGGATATAAAATAAAAAGTGGAATATGGAAAACTGAAAATAGGTCTCACAAGCCATTCAAGAGGTAGATGGTAGAATGCTTTATTGCTTGAATTAAGAGAGACATAGATTTTTCACTGTCTATTGCAAAGGCAGAGGAGGGATATAACCCTTCATTTTAAAGGGTAGACCTGAAACAAAGCACTATACAGTATCAATATCCAGCCTTAAATCTGAAGTAATGACAGTGAAAACTCTGCAGGGATGTAATTTAGCTACCTTTTATTTACCACACAGAGTAGACCCTAAGACACTGTCAAATTGGATCAGGTGATAGGAACAAAAATTGGAAAGGTAAAAGCACCAACAAGATAGAGAAATGAAATTGAGACAGAAAATCATAAAAAGGAACAACTAATAAAATAAGAACTTCTCCACATATCTTTGCACTAAGTCTTACATTAACTGTTCCAAGGTTTCTATTTTTCATTTATAAAAGGCAATATTTTACAATTCAAGAAAAAAAAATTTTTTTTTTTTTTTTTTTTTTTTTTTTTTAAGCAAATGTTCCAGCAGTGTAAGAATAGGCCAAAATAGGCCTGTGATGGAGGAGATAGGAACAGGATATGTTTGTTTCCTGGAGAATAAAGGCAGTTAACAATGTGAAAGAGTGTTCTATAACTTCGGAATAAAATCACTGAAACTGAAGGAAAGCATAGCGAAATCCAATAGAGATAACAGAGCTGCTGATTTGTCTCAATATGCCTTTGTTGGATGGGACAGGCTGCATGCTGCTTTGAATATTTCATTTAGTGAAATCATCAATGCCTCATACAATGACAGGCAACTTTTTGTATAACTTGTCCTTTACCTTGTAAATATATACAGGATACAGGAGATTTGTAAACACAGCAGGTATGAGAGCCTCTAGGGCACATCAAGAAGTTCAATCATTTCTCATGTATCTCATAGTATGATACTGTTTTTGAAAAAAAGAAAAGAAAAAAGAAAAAAATATAAAAAGAAAGAAAGCAAAAGCAAGTGTAACCTTTCTGTATGAGCACAGCATATATCACAATATATCCAGGATACCTATCTGGCCTCCCAGATACAACATGTGCAAACATCTCCAAAGAGAACAGAATCGAAGCAAGTTCAGCACCTCATAAAAGAAGATTTTTATTAATAGAAGCAACTGCTTAAAAATGACTAATTACAAAATCCAGTACCTATCTATAAAATCACAAAAGTTCCCATTCAGCAGCCACAGATCTTGTGCCTACACTACATCCTTGTCTTATTTTTCAATGTCTGGCAGAGTTTCTCATACACAGTTGGGTTGACCTTCACAGGAAGTGGAGCCTGAGATTCTGCTCAGCTCTCAAACAAGTGCTGTTGCTGTTTCCACATCTGTCTTAACATCTGTTTCTGCATTTGTGCAAACACTTCGCAATGAAACTTAAAAACAGATTTAATAAAATTTAATTAATAAAATTTAACAGTATAACATCTGATGCATTAGGGTATCTTCCGAAAGAGAATGACAATTTGTAAAAAGAATAGTTCCTGGCTATTGGTCGTGACATGGACTAGAGAATCCTGGAGCTAGCCAGCTGATTAATGTTTGTCTTGAAACCACTTATTCTTGATGTGATTAAAAAAAGAAAATATTTTTTTCATTACTGGAGAATGGTAGAAAGTAAAATTAATCCAAGGAAGGTTTACTCAGATTATGCTGCATTATCTTGAACTATACATAGGTCTCAAGGAATTAACAAGGATTGATAATGTCTTTATTTCTCCACTGACAAACAGAAAAAAATTAACAATGATATTGATATTTTATTGTTGATATTACTAGCTTGCATCTGCAAGTGTCTTATCTTAATGTGGGCAAATAAATTCAAATTTAGACAGTATGTACCATAACAGTGTCAGAAGCAGCTAGAAGAACCATTGCCCTTGCAAGCCTAAGTGAGTGAGTGAAGACAGCCAGAAGATTTGGGAGTTAAAAAAAAGGAGAGACAGAAGAGAGAACAAATAAATATTCTTAGAATTTTTATAAATTCTTATAATTTTCCATATCTACAATTAATGAACAAACTAAGTCTACAGAAGCATGAGAATGGTGTAACTGGAATAAAAGAGTTAAATATCTCATATAATTGGGCACTGAGCCAGGGAAATGTTGTAATATAATAGAGGTGTAAATTAGGTGCTTGTTCTATATTTATTCCAGAACAGAAAAGAATATATTCAGAACACCAAGTAGTTAATAACGAATGCTGACAAAGACAATTGGTGTGTCAGAAAAAATGTAACTGTTGAGTTACATGTGTATGATAGATGTCCTTGAAAAAAGGCAAATTAATTTTATCAAACAAAGGACTTCTCACACACACACACACACACAAAAAAAAAAAAAAAAGAGAGAAAAAAAGAAATTTCTTCTTTATTCAAGGCAGGAAGCTGATTCCAAAGGACAGTTCCCCGAATACAGACGTGCATGAGAAGAAACCATAACTTAGCAGGTGGAAAGAATCACAAAGGGCTATTAAATGATTCTGTAAGAGCCCACTTCAAAACAGTTGAGTGAAACCATAAGCCTTGTGAAAATATTTACGCATGGAGAAGATATATTTTTGAGAAACTTGTAGGTTCTGTTTGATTGTTTGTTTGTTTTAGAGACAGTTGCCAGGAGAAAGAGAAGGTAAAAGAGATGAAAATCCATTAGAATTCAAGAATGTAAATAGTTTCCTTTCTACTGAGTCTCTTCTACATATATCTACATAACTGTAGTCTCTCAGTGAAGCCAGTGATCTTATCTTCTGTTTTCAGCATCCCAATTCAGCCATTATTTTTTCCTACCTAAAGAAAATGCATCAATGATGAATAAAAATAAAAAAGAAATTGTGCTTGTCTGATAAGACGGTATGCTTCCCAGCATTCTGTGACACAATGTAAAATGAAGAAATGCAAATCTCTGCTTTGGCATTAATTCCTGAAATTCTGCATAGAAAGAATTTGGATAAGGCCAGTAGATTTTTAAAACTACAAACTTTGAAAAATCTTATCCAAAATATTCAATATCAACACAGTCAGTAGTTACTTGCTCATTGATGGAATAAAGCAAAATTGAAGGTAAAGAGAGTTTAAATGTGATACCTAGTTTTACAAATTGTCCAGTAACAGATTTGAAGTTTTATCCTGTGTTTACTGACAAGCTCTATGATCTACCCTTTCAAGCTTAGTCTCTACCATCAGACAGAAAGGATTAGAGAACAGTATCAAACAGATTATTTCATTTGTTCATAGGCCGGAATTCATTAATATCAGTTGCATTATTTTATGGTTATTATATATAAATACAAATTTCCATGGAGTTGAAAAGAAAATGCAGTATTAACAACAAATATTTTTTTTAAAGCATATGGAAAAATGAGTACTTTGGCTCATGTTTGCTCATGAGTAGAGATAAACAAATTATTTTCTCTTTCTGCTATTCAGTGTCTTTATTAACATTTATTCTTCAGTGAGCTGCTTGCAGAAAGCCCTAAGCTGATGCTTATTGTTGCCAGAGTCAAGCGATGGACTCTGCAGGCAGCAGTTGCTTTGGCGTGAATTTGACTTCACTTGTACTAAACATAGGTAACTGAGTTCTCTGTAATAGAGATGGAGAAGCAATAAAATTTAAATTTTAACCCAAACCCACCACCTTGAATCATATTAAATGTATCTCAGCTCAACGGCTTTATAAACAAGATGAGCAGATCCCACCTTGTCCAAACTGGACTCCTGGAAAAACTTCAAATTCAGATCAAGAGACTATAATGTACAACTGTAATTTAATAAAAATGATCTAAATATATCTGGATGGTGAACTGTAGATTAAGATCCCCTGAAAGCCCCCAAAAAGGCCACTATGCATAAAGATGTTTTTTGAAGCATTGCAGGGACCATAAAACATCTGTTTAACTTCTCCATGTTATTTACTTTGGATGAAGGTGGCACAGTAGGTGACTTTGCTGTCATTGTAGTTTGTGATGAGTTAGTGAAATGGATTCAGTGACCCAGAAGGTCATGCTGAACTCTCAAAGCACAATCAAAATGATTATTACAGTCCACATTCTATACTGACATGTTAGGATAAAAAGTGCAGCAACTTTGAAATGACCTGTTTACACAACTGAAGAAAATTAATATAATAAAATCAAAGCCATTTTTCTCCTCACATATCTGTATATGAAGCTTCTTAAAAGCTCATTTTAAAAGACTATCAGATAAACAATATTTGTATATAACCAATATGTATATGTTTGCCTACACCTGTCAACACCGAAAGGGAGTAGGTGAGAAAAAGAGATTTTGGAATATATATTAATTTGCTATTCTCTGTGTGGAGGTAGCAGTAGAAGTTTGAAGATTTGGACTGTAGATTAGCTTTAATTTAAGCTTTTTGCTTGTGGATGCAGCTCGGTTAGTCTTACTTACTTTATATATTCATTATTTATTTATAGACATTTGTACAGCATTCAGCTTGCTAACACTTCATGTAACATTGACGTATTGCTTTGTTGTCAGTGCAAGGTATAATGTGGTAAGGATGTTAAAATGGTGCCTAAAGTGCTTCTAACCGTTGGTTCAAGAACAGTAAACAATTAGATTAGATATCCTAGGAAGCATGATATATGCCATGCTCTGTTACTGTAAGCACACAAAGATGTACTGGGCATGAGTGTGCATTTAAGTTAGAAAATAGTATAGAAAGTCATAAAAAATTTACATATGAATTCAACAAGGTTTCAACTGATGCAATATTTTTTCTTCATCTGTGCAAACTTCACTGGATATGGAACATCAGGTTATAGCAGCAAAATAATTATTTTTCTTCTTCCACTTACTAACAAAATAACCACTAGACCTTTTTTAAGTTATTAATTGTAGTATATATGTTATCAAAATAGACATGCATGTTTTCAAAAGTCACGAATCACATTTTATAGTATCTTCTATTTTGCAAATACACGGCTCTATTTGCCTACAGATTAAATGAAGCCACTCTGACGAACTGTATATTATTTTCCCTTTGCTTTTAGAGCGCTAACAGGGCTAGGTACTGCAGGCTCTCTTGAGCTTTACTGGGAGGAATGGGACAGGTGTTATCTACTGCACTTCTGTCTTATGGCATTTACTCAGCAGGAGCAGTGTTGCAAAGAATCATCATTTTGCACTTACAATGCTCTTAGTCTTTAGCCAGGCTTTTTACTTTTTATTTCTTTTTCTGTTAAAGCTGGCTAAGCTCAGTTTAGTGTCACTAGCTGCAGTAGTGATTCTACTTTAAACAGCCTTTATGAACTAACATGTACATTACTAGCCAAGACCTAAGCTGGCGTCTGGCATCTTTCAGAACAGATCAGTCAGCTGTCCAAAGCCCTCAAGGTTCTTCTGAAAGCCGTGAAAAAGCCAGATACAGGGATGCCCAAGCAACAATTCCTTCTGTTTCAGAGCATAAGCCAAGCACTCACTGTATGCAATTAGGAAGAAACAGTTTCTGTGGGTAGCTTGCTTTAACATCTCAGAAACATCTGGTGCTGGCCACCATGGCAGAAAGAATTAAAAATCAGATGGAATATAGGTCTGATCTACATTTATGTCGCAGATGTAAAGTGCCCCAAGCCATCAGAGCAGGATGAGAAGGATCATGGCCACAGAACTGAATCCAATACCCCCAAATTCAGAGATGCAAGCTTTCATCTATTGCATTTTAATCCAGCTACATTCAGCATTTTCAGCAGGATGTATTTACTTATGACATGATCAGCATGATATTGGGCTGATCCTTTATTTCTAATATTTCTAATATACATAACTATAAATATAATCATGCATAACTATAAATATAATCATACATATATAAAAGTATACCTACTTATTAATAATTATATATAGATATTAATGATGTGGATAGATATTAATTATATACTATATGTGTTTCTTATATATAAACATATATACAAAAAATTAAAAAGGATGTGGCCTAATCACTGTGAATATAGATAGTGGATCTTAATGGAGAAGCAGAGATAACATAACTCTTTATTTTCTCAAAAAGCACATGGCATGTTGAAGTTATCAGACCATATCAGGCCTAAGGGACATTAAATGTCAAGAGAGCACACATACCATTGAAACTGATGGCCGCTCCAAATGCTCTCCTGTATAATAACGGGCGGTGACACGAGTCTCAGGATTGCTGCTACAAATGTCAGTGAAACTCTTTCATAGCACATAGATTGAAGTTGTAAAAAAAAGCACAGGTCCAAATCAAAGATCTAGTGTCCTTTAATCAGCTAAAGAACTTCATTGCCAAAAGTGCAATTTTCTATTTATCAAAAAACAGAATCTGTAGTGTGGCACTAAAAGTTTCATGGTTTTTGTGTTATCAAGAAGGCTGATATTAAGAAAAGCTATTTTCCCCTCAAGTTACGATAGCAGAATCTCATTTTTTTTTCTTTTCTGTTCTTTTTCAAAGAACAATGTTTACTTCAGAGCGGTTGACTTTCAGACTTGCTCTGCAAATACAGTGATAGAGTAACACTTCAAAACTAGTTTGCAGCTCCCAGAGGGACACTCACACTTAAAGAAAAATAAAACAAAACCCATTTTTGTCTCCATGCTGTTTCCACATGTTGTTCATGGAAAAAATGCCTCTGTAGAATGGATCAGAATTGTAAATACTATGGTGGAAAAGGAGGAAGTCAGATAAGGAGTTAACTGGATTGATGAAATATAAACTTAAGTTTTATAGTATAAAATCTGTCAGAATTTTACCTGACACTCAAGAGAATTAAATGACCAACTCTGGCTAACTTGTTTAGATTCTTTAAAAACCTCTGTCAAAATATTTGAAGATATTTGACAATCTAGATAACATTATACTACCAAAATTGACTTATGCAACTAGATATTTTTAGAGGTATCTTCAAGCATTAAGATGCAGATCAGTGCAGTATGATTTACAGAAGAAATAATGTAAAGCAGAACTCAAAAATAGCACTTTAATATCCTACAACTTACATACTATAATAAATTAAATATTCACCTCCATGGATGAATATATTCTAAAGAAAGTATATGGAACACATACATCAGATACACAGCCATTGGGGTGAGCTAGCAGCCCCAGGAAAACTTTTAGGATCCAAAAGTAGGCATTGAATAAATTTACCCATCTTGCAAGTTCTGTCAGAGCAAGGCACTTTTAGATTAAGGATTCAAATCCTTTAGATTAAGGATTCAAATCTGCCAAATCCAGTCAATCACAGTGCCTTTCGGGAAATACTACTTCACACTAATGGATTTCAGGGGTTATTAGATATGTAAACTTTGAAGTTATTACTACTGATTTTTAATTTCACTATATGATTTTTCTTATATACCCAGGTACTTAAATCCTGAATAATCCTTCTCTTCCTAGTTTGCTAATGATCTGGAGTCCATATACCAAAGCCTAATGATATACTGACATCATCACTGTACATTTTTTGGTTTTTGTGCTTACAGAATCCCACATAAATGTTGGGGCTCTATTGCTCCCCAGATCTCCATATAAACCTTCATTCCATGGTTTGACTAACCCTGCTGTGCTCAGTCTGTATTTGGACACTCCCAGCTTAGCACAGGCAGGTGCTGTGGTTCAGCAGTAGGTACCACACAGACATCATCCTTTTCCTTCTGGAATCTGTGACAAACTTGAGCATTGCCCCAGCCACGTTCTCTCTCTCACCTCACAGCCACCTACACTTATCCTTGGGACTATGCAGTAAGGCTTAGCCCTCCAAATAATGCTCTAGTAAGATTGATACCAGTCTGGACGATAGATAAGCTGAATAGACCATACCACAGGTTGCAGAATCTTAGATGACTTTGATTTTGGAGAATGTATCATACTGTATTTTTAAGGAATAAATAAGACATTTAATTTGCTTTATTCCTCTACACAGAAATATCTGAAAGGAAGTTCCCTTTCCAACAACTCTTCTGTTTGCCTTCCTTCAGTATATACAAATTCCTGCTGCAAGGAAGAATACTGATATATGTTCTTTAAACTCTGCATTGATTTCTGCATCGAGATGAGGGAGAGAGGGAACAGCCTGAAAAACAGTAGTATTTGGCTATACTCCACTAGAACATACTGGAACATGATAAGCAGCCAGGAGGAAAATGCTATGCGAATTCTTTGACCATAAAACCTAACTCGTGCCAGACAATCCTTTTTATCATGTATGAACCATGCAGAAAAAGCATTAAGAACAAGATGGCATAAAACCATGTTGCAGGGACAATTCAAGATATCTTTCTTTTCCTCCTCAGCTTCTCCTCCTCACTGCATGATGTCACGCAGGGAAGCTCAGCACAGGATGTAAAGGGAATAAGTCTCCTGGAACAATTGCATGCTGTTTTCTGGCTGTATCAGCCCCTGGGGAATGCTATGGTTATTTTGCCTCAGTTTCCTTTTTACTTTGGGTCTTGTTTTTATCCAGGGAGCCCATTGAGAACAAGGATTGTCATTATTTGTAGTTTTATGTTGTTGTTAAGGTCAACTGTTTCTCTTCTTTAAATTAGCACAAGGCATGCTGGAGGCACACAATGTTTTCAATAATCTCAAAAGAAAGAACAAACAGCAGACTCCTAATGAAAATACTTACATACATTTACTTGCCAGAAAAGGGCTCACTCTGTGATGCCACTAAGCTAAATGAGCTGAAGACAGATTGTTAAGCACAGAAGATGACTGACTCAATAACTTGGCCTGCTGGCAGAACACGATCCTAATATTTCAAAATGGCTGGAATAGGGACAAATTCAGAAGAAGGATTTTCTAAAAATATTTCATGGAAACCTTGGCTCTTCAAAATGCAGATGTACTTCTGAGAACACTGTAAAACATTTTCCAGAAATTACAGTCAACTGGACAAAAAAAAAAAACAAAAGCATCAGAACCACATTTCATGTCTGTGATAAGCGGATGATGATGATGATAATGTAGGTATTCATGAAGGAGCATGCAATAAGTCAGAGACATTAGATTCAACAACTAAAAGTGTTACCAGGTTTAGATTTGTGAATCAACAGGTCTTGTGAACAAAGAATGAAAATTTCACTAATAGAATAGGCAAAGAGCAACCTGAATGCAATAAGAGATAACAATCTTTAATATATACCATATTATGTTGCTATTAGAGGTAAAACTAACCCTCAAGAGTTCTTAATTATTTCTACAACAAAATTTTAACATGAAAAAAAAATTATCTTCCAAAATACAAAAAGATCCACAAGCAATAAGTCAACAAACACCAGTATCTTTAAAAGAAATTTTTGATGGTACTAGTAACAAAGACAACTTTTTTTGAGCAATACTTCAGTTTCAGAGAACTATCTTACAAAGAAGGTAATAAATATTTGTTGCGAGGAAAAATGATTCTGAAATGGTACCTTTTATTGATGACATAGTAATTCAAATAGAACAGTTTAACTTTTTTTTTTCTCTTTGTAAATGATTGATTTAACAATCTTTCAAGGGCAAGTTTCATCAAGAGAAGTCCAATCTTTTATGAAAATGCTGTTCCATTCACATCAATCTAATCAACTGAAAGCTTGAGACTGCTGTGTGAAAAAATCCACCCCAGGCTGAAAGTTGAGAATAGCTGAAATGTCACAGTTTCCAAAAAGAATAGAGACAGGTGATATCAGCCATTCAAGTTCAGTAAAGGCATCCATTAAGGACATCTATCTCAAAATAATTGATTTTACAGTGTCCAATATTCAATCCAGATCTTGAAAGAAAGGCTGCTGTTTGATTGAAAATCTTGAGAAACGTTCATAGTACCACCAAACATAAAAGAAATGTATGTTCTTGACATGCTTCAGTGTACAGTTCCAATTTTAGCCATGATTAACTGATTACTTAGCTTCATCTGTTGCAAGCTAGCTCTCATATTTCATAAAGAGCACTGAAGTCTGTTCAGATATATCTCTGTTTGTTCTGCCAAACTGAATGTCAGCTGTTTTCTGAAGTGGTAAAGTTGACAGAAATTGTTTTAGAGATCCTGGCAGCAAAAACTGTATGTAAGCACCATTTAGTCCTCTTTGCTGCATTAAAACATGGCTTTGATTCACAGTGACATAATCCTCACTCACGTGTATGTGATTTTATTACTACATAAAACAGAAATGACCTGCTCCTCACAGATGTTGTGGAAGAGATGTTTTTGAGCAAACCAAAGTGAAAACTACTGATTGGAACTTCATGGGAGTTGTAAATCATTTTTCAGGTTTGTATTAAAGTATCACAATCTCCTTATACTTTTTTATATATATTTACTGTAAAGTGACTACATTTTCAAGTGAAATAAACAGGCTTCTACACCAGAGCCTATATTTTTTTTAATTTGTTAGTTCAGCCTGTGGGATGGGGGGAAGAAAAAGGGATGGAAGACAGCGGGAGAAAACCCATTGTCTTTTGAAATCTATCCTAACCTTATGTTTTCTGTCCACAGAATACACTGCTTCCTGGTAGAATGCATGCATTTTAAATATCAAACTCTTTTGTCAATCTAACCTAAATCTGCATTGACCTGAATTTAAGGGACACATCTCAGAGATGCACTAATTTATGTGTGTTCAATAAATGGATTAAAAATAACTCTCAAGAAAAACGCTTTATTACTGACCCAGAGCACACAGGGTAATTGAAGAAATTCAGGAAGAATATTATACACGATGAAATGATGATCAGGTAAACCCTTGTGCAAAATAATTCTATCACAGAGAAGAACCTGTCTAATACACTGGTTATAGCACCAGGGCATTGTATTATCAAGGACCAAGGTCTTCAAGCTGTCCAGTTCCAGTGAGACAGTGCACTAGCTTGCCACTGGGAAACACTTTGTACCCCTATTTCTGATAGTGTAAGAACTATGAAATATCAAATTTAATATACTATCACAAAGACCCACTGTTATGGTGTAGAAGGGAAAATTTAATAGGGATAGGATTTCTTTTGCTTTACAAATATAAAAGGCATAAATTCGTGAACAATTTTCACATAAAAATACTGGACTGATTCTTGTTTTAGAGCAAAAATCATTAAAATATTCTACCAGATTTTAAATATTAGACTGAATACTAGATACATAGAGAGTTTTTTTCTATAGCTGTGACAGGGAAACATGTAAAGAGTATTTCTGTAATTCAGTCAGTATATCTTCATTAGACTGAGCATACAGAATGTACAATATTTAGATTGAAATCTACTCCCATATGGCGCGAGCATTTTGGTGTTGGTTTCATCTATTACACAGGTGAAAGTCTGTTTGCACGACAAAATTATGAAGTACTGACAGTGTGAGACTGTTTGCGTCTGAGGTTCTTTTGGAATTATTTCTACTCAAGAGCTGACTAAAGTAGAACAACAATACATTATGAATCTTTGGTAAGCAGTTAATGCAGCTGCTTATTTCATAATGAGAAAGTAAAGTGCCAGATAAGCTGTATTTAAAGTTTTTAACTCAGGGAGGTCAATATATTATTCTGTACTCTCAGAGAGTGATGATCAGATAAAATTTCAGCAAACTTGGCATAAATTATATTATATATAATTCACATATATTACTATTAATATATTTGCTGAGTTACTTGCAATTTGTCAAAAGCAATTTCCACTTATAGTTTAAATAGTGTGCAAAAGAGATATGATGAAAGCAGTGATTTTGCCTCAATATCAGAGTCAGTAAATGTCAATTACTGTTTCTTTCTACAGCTGAATAATCAGAGACAATTTTGCTGTTAGAAGAATGCTTTCCTTCCAGCCTCTCCTGGCTACCTCATAGAAATGAAACAAGTAAGTTTTTTACTCTGCATCAAATAAAGTGAACTTTTATAAATCATCTTTATGAATTTTGTAATGCTAAAAACAATGCAGTAGATTTAGTTGGAAATCCATTAACTGAATACAGAATTATGCAATAAATTAAATCAAGCAGGAAATAAAATCTTCATCTGTACTTGAGGCAAGATAGGTACATGGGAAATAGAAAAAAAAAATAGAATATTAATGATACCTGAAATATAAAGGGAAAAAGAAAAGACAGCTGAGAAAAAGAAAGCTAAAATAGAAAAGAAAAAATGCTAGTAAAAGTATTCACACGCAACTTATGGAAAGAAATGAGATACGCTCTTAGGTGATTCTGGAGATGCATTCCAGATATTATGGAACAATTTTAATCTATATTCCCTCCACTAGTACAGAAACCCCACTCACAAGATTTCTTTTGAAATATAGCTTGGTAATGTAATTTTAAAGATTTCTTTGCAAACAAAGAAACTTTTCATCAGAACAAAACAAAAACTTTCCTATTGGCGCATGCAAAATGCAACAGCATTAGCATTCTTTAGCTGTGCATTCTTACTGTGGGACCCTCGGTCTGAACAAAGTGTCCAGAAATGAAATTCTATTAAATGTGTGTCACCAGCCATCCCCATCCCATGGACCTATCTCAAGGGCAATCGACTTTTAGCAAATATGCTGTAGGGCATAAAGACTATAAGAGCAAAAGTGACTTACCTTCAGCTTTTTCATGACCTTTTGAGGAAGGTCTGTTAGCAAACTATTATAACTATGTGAGATTAGATGAAGAATATTATGATTCTTATCTAAATGTATGCATACTCACAGATAATACCTGTGTGAATGCCCTATCTTTATAATCATGTGCATGACCTTATCTGAATATGTGATGAATACCGTGCTATGTTGTTGCTATCTTCTCTTCTGCATTTTTTTCCTTTCCAAACTGAATAAGTGAAAAGACAAGATGCATGTTATTTCATTTTGAGAGGTGTTTCTCTCACCTAGTTTATGTTATCTTGTTGAACACTGACATGCATCAAATGGAAGGTTTACCCAATTTCTTCACTAATGTTGACCAGCTAGTGTCATAAACCTAGTGTCATCTAGTGTCATGCAGAAACCTAATTGGTGTATTGCTGTCATTTTCTATGAAAAAAATGCTTTGTTACCCTGCTAACAGAAACAGTTGTTGCTTCAATGCTGTCCTGATAGAAGTCAGATTCCTTTCTACTTTACAGTATGTGCAGTCCTAAGTCTCTATAGTTATAACAGAGAATTTGACTATTACTGGCTGTATACTATATTAACTGAGGTTTGTATATTATTACACAAATTTGTATATTTGTATATCACATTATTATTCCATTTCAATCATATCTTATACCAAACAATGACTAAATTGAAATATAAAATATAGAAAGCAAAATATAATTTACCTTTACTATACAGAGTAGGAAAAAAGATATAACAAAAAGGAATCATCGGGTTGTGTACATGGATTTCAGAGTCATGCGAATTACAATGCCAATAGCTAAAGGCACAATCTGTATTTGATTTTGCCATCTCACTGCTGTGAGGCCTTCAGTAATAATCTTCCCAGCTAGCAAAACTTGTTTTTCTTCAGCTATCATCTATCAGCCCAGCTGTCATCCATAATCTTTCTGATAATGTATGCTGTTTTAATACCCTAGGACTTGATTTTTTTTTTGCAAAGTTTGTTGAAAGATAGCCAATATCTTTATTCTTGAGCGAAATGAAAATTTTAACTAACCTAAGGTTCAAATATCTTTCTTATGTTACTCCCCTTTAAAAATGATTTTTACTTTTATATATGCTTAAAGTATCATTATTTAGTGGAGGGAAATTAGAACTGCTATTCAAGAAACAAACAAAACGAACCCAGCACATTTCACTGCATTCATCCCCATTCTATGACCAACTCATTGTTATGTTTAAGCTGAACTATTTCATTTCCTGAGGCCTTCTCCCCAGGGATCCTACTTCCCAAGCCATTTTCTCAGAGCTATGCCTGTATTTTGAAAAGAAATCTGCTGGGATAAGAACTGAGAAAGTGAAATACAAGGCAGGGGATCAGAAAGTGCGAGTATGCATAAAAGAATAAAAGATGGAGAGCAGAATGAGATAAATAAAACAGTTGGATGAAAAAAACAGGAAAGTACACTGCTACAGGCTAAAAAAGAAATCTCCTTGCCAACTCAAAATAAACTCCTGAGGCTGATTACAAGATACAAACATAAGTATTATCATTCTTGGAATGGAAAAAGATCATTTATTAAATTAATATTCCAAGACATAATTTATTTTTATTCTTCACTATATCCAATTTTCATATGAAATGGAGTCAGCTTTCACCTGCTACTTGCATCTAAAAATTGCAACATTTTATTTCTTATTAAATGACAGGTTTAAAAACCTCTAAAACAAGGTAAGTACAGAAACACTCAAAAACATATATCTTTAAAAGCCATAATGACAATGGATTTTTTTCTTACTACGTAAAATGAATAAAAATATAATGAACAAATACCAAAATATACTGGAAATTACAGCAAAAAAGCCATTTTTTTTTTCAGCATACAGTCTTTACAGATTTCAGCACCATGAGTTGTTTAGGGGTCCAGGATAAATATATTGATCTGCTCTAACAATCTAATAGATTTTTTATATCATCTGTTAAAAAAAGATTTCTTGCTTCCTGATATGAAATACATTGCACAAGACTGGTATTATCGTCTCTTCTGATAAAAAAGGATTCTGAGCTAGTGCTACAATTTTGACATAACATATCACATATAGCATTGCAACATCGGCTGTCCTCTGGAACTGGTTGTTGCTACTAAGAATACAGAAATTGTTTCAATGCAAGTACACTATTCCATCACAGATTTTTAAAAAAGGAACATTCATAAATTGCACACTACTTCTCCATTTCCTATAAAGCCATTATTTGTCTTTACAGTCCACTGTATCTGAAAGCTTTTTAAGCAGACTGTCCTTTGGAATGAAAAATGCATGTTTCATCCCAAATTCCCTGGGAATTTTTGGAATGCTCTGCACACAGATTAATCACATTTAGACCATATTTGAAAACAAGTCTTTTAATGCTTCACAACTAAAATTATTAGAGACATATAGAATTAGAAAATACCCGATCAGGTGAACATTTTCTATGCTGATTAACTTACTAGGAAGTCAGATGGATTCCCCCTTTTTAAGAAGGGTATCAGCAGTATCTGAAAAGATAATCTTGAGACTAGGAGGAGCTGAATGCTGATCCTTGGCCCTATACCTGCAGTGTAGCCTTGGGCAATTCACTAAATCTCTCTGCCTCACATTCAGCCTGTGCTGTCTGGGGATAGTAAGATTTGCTACCTGTCCCAGAAGTGTATTGGAGACTACATTATTAAAGACAAAATTTGCCAGTGGATACATACATAAATAGCAATTGAATTTATTGGCACTTCTTGTGAATAACTAAAATTTTAGATAGAAGTTCTAAATTCAATTATCAAATAATAAAGAGTGACAAAATGAATTTGTATTATTTGAACTGATATACAAAGCCATTAAACCCTAAGCTGACTTTTCCTACCTTAGCAGTTTAGCAGCTGCTATACTTTTTGGAATGTCATCAGAGAACTCCAATGGATTTATTAATTGTGCCTCGTCAAATCCAAGTGTCAGAAAATTCTTCTACAACAGCCAGATCAAATCTTTTGTCTGAACAGGGTTCACAGAATGTCCTACTTGGCCTCCAGCTGCCACTGCAGAAAGGTGAGGGTCACCAGCAGGCTCTGCACCTTAGCTGCCAGTCAGTGTACAAGAAACACTCAAATGGCACTAGGCACCTATCTTAAGGCAGCTATTTCAAGCTACGTTTTGCTGTATCGATCATGATCTAGTTATGCAGCTCTTTGGATATGTGCCAGTCCTTTGGACTCAGACTGCACATAAAAAAAAAGAAACGGCACACATATAAGACATGGGGCAAAAGGAAAATGCTGGGCATCTAATTCTCCTCCTATCATGAGCTGAGGTGTGCATGTGGTGTCTATGTCCAGAAGCATTCACAGGCCTCTGGAATCAGGTATTGCTTTTGAAAACATAAGGAGGAAAAATTAACATATTTGCTGATTATATCACATCAGATATTGAGCCAGTATTTATAAAACACAAACATTTAATGGAACCATACCTGCTAGAACACCATTTTAAAAAATCTGTGATAAGTCTACAATTATTTGGAAGCTTCCCTATAGGAACATGTGCAAGCTCTTTAATCAAAAATATAATTGTATACAATGATGCTATAAAATATAAGCTTACAAACATTAAAATAAAATTGTTCTAATAAACTTTAATATAACTATCATAATTTGTAATCTTTAAACAAGAATTAAAAAAAAAAAAAAAANGTTATAAAATATAAGCTTACAAACATTCAAATAAAATTGATCTAATACACTTTAATATAAGTATCATAATTTGTAATCTTTAAACGAGAATTTTAAAAAAAAAGGTACTTTTTGGATTTCTTCAGCAATATCAACATCAGGAAAACTACCAAGATATGAACTAGCCATATGAACTGCAAAAATATAAGAGAATAAAACATATGAGAATAATGACTAAAGCCCAGTAGTTGGATTTCTGGAAATAACAGGGAAAAAAGAACTCCAAAATACAAAGGAACCTTTTCAGTGTGATAATGAATTCACTATTGAAAAGAAAATTCAAGCAAAAATATTTTGAACAAAGAAGCTTAGATTAATCCTCAGACATGCTAAAATAATGGTACATTAATTTACCTTTTTAAAGATCCCAGAAACTGCTTCTTATAAGAAAAAAATTCAACCAAAGATATCAAATGTTATCTATAATTGTAATTCTTACTCACCAAATTAACACAGTATAAAGAAAATGAAAAAGTAATAAATATAGTACCATTCAAGTGAAATATGGTGCATGTAAAATTTGCCCCTCGTACACTGTTTGTGATATACTCTGAAACAAAAACTCTGACAAATTTCAAAGGGATCTACAAGCTTTTCATACTGACAATGTTAACATGGGCTTGCTTTTAAAGAAACCTTTTTTTTTTTGATCGGACAGAGAAGTGGCATGTAATTATTGCAGAAATTGTAACTAAAAGGATGAAACTATTTGTCTGAATCATAGGGAATAAGCAATTCTAGCTTACAAAGATGTCCGAGTGCGTACATGTAAGTGTGTGCTTGGCCCTACACAAATCCACATCAGAGTTAAATGCGACAACACAGGAGCCACTTACTGGTAGGAACATGGTGTTTTACCTCAAAAGTAAAGCCTGAAGATAGCGATGAAGCACATGGGGAGATAACTGCATGTGCAAACTGTGCACAAGTCTAACATGGAGCTCTATGGTGTGGTTATTTTCATGCTATCATCTGATAGTACTAAGGATGAGTAACTGTGGAAGAATAGCCTGGAAAAGGGGATACTTCGAGAAAACCTAGGGCCTAACAGAAGTTTAGGCATTACAGAAGCTTGCTTGGGGTGATACACATCCAGGATGGCAAGTATGTGTGGAATCTACCTCTCCACGATTCCCTTGGCAACACAATCTGCCCTCCTAGCACACACTGATAAGAGCAAACGAAAAGTGGAGCAGAACGGAGACACCACAGTCAAACTTTGCTGGCTTCCCTGAAGAGGGGATAATCCAATGGTGCCGTGCAGACATGTGTGAACGGAGGGTGGAGCGGAGTGAAGACACCGCGGCCAAACTCTGTTGCACTCCCTGCAGAGGTGGCACCTGGTGGTGCCACACAGCTGATGGGCCACATAGTGTGATGTCTGGTGCTGGGACAACAATGGTGGCAGATCAGTCCCTTCCGATAAGCTTTGCTCAAACTTCTCCTCCTTCTAATCTCATTATAATACCAATACACAACCCCATCCCACTCAGCAAGCTGTCTAGATTCCAGATTAACTTGGGAGACTTTGGAAATCAATGAATAACGAAAGCAAATATGACTAGAGTCACTCAAGCTCCACATGAATGTACAAGAAAATATATAAAAGGCAAACTAGTAAGAGGGAAAGGAAGCAGCAAAGGGAAGAAGAAAAGAGAAGAAAAGAACAGAAATGAAGAGGGAAGACTCCATCATAACTTCTGGGTCAGTCGACGCGCTGATCCCCCTCTTTGCTTCCCTCGGGTCGGGACGCTGCCTGAGGAGACTCGAGACTGAGAGCCCTCTCTCATCTTCTGGGGTGAGTGATGATTGTACATTTGTATATCAGAGCTAGCTAAAAAACCTATGCTGTAGTAGAGAATTTCCTATACTGACATCCGAAACCTGCTTTGGAAATGTTGCATTTGAATAAATCCTGCTGTTTGTTAACTTGACTACTTGTTGGAGGGGGGAGGGGGGCGATCAGACCTACAGTTGACAGACTGTTCGTGAATCCGATACTGCCAGAGTCGAGCTTATAGTAGTTTATACTATTTGGGAACTCGATTCGCTCCTAGGAAGGCAATCGGACCTATGGTCCTCAGACTGTTCGTGAATCCAGTATTGCCAGAGTCAAGCTTATAGTTGATCATACTATTTGGGAACTCGATTCACTGCCACCACTATGGCTTTCAAACCGCAATATTTTCACAGTAACTGATATCATGAAAGCAGGTTCTGAACTTCCTGCAGTATACTTTGGCTAAAACAGAAGAGAACATAAGAGGATTCACTCCACAGTGATATAGCCCCCTTTTATTTAGGTTTTGGCTCATTTGTTTTTAATTTATAAATATATTTAGTGAATGATTAAAGAACACCAAAATTCCCAGTATAGAAATAAAGTTCTAGTTCCCTGAGAAAGCATTCCTCAGTATATGTTTATGTTAAGGCTTTATCTGCTCAGTGAAAAAACGTCTGGATGTACGGCCCAGAGAGTCAGTGGTGGGCCCGGTTCTCTTAACTTTAGCAACGGTCTGGAGGAGGGGATGGAGTGCACCCTCAGCAAATCTGCATACAACACCAAGCTGAGAGGAAGAGTTGATCTGCTTGAGGGTAGGAAGGTTCTGCAGAGGGATCTGGGAAGGCTGGATCAATGGTCGGAGACCAACTGTATGAGATTAAACAAGGCCGAGTCCTGGATCCTGCACTTTGGTCAAAACAGGCTTGGGGCAGAGTGGCTCGAGAGCTGTGTGGCTGAAAAGGATCTGGGAGTGTTGATTGACAGCACCTGGACATGAGCCAGCAGGGTGCCCTGGGGGCCAGGAAGACTAAGGGCATCCTCGCTTGGATCAGGAACAGTGTAGCCAGCAGGACCAGTGAAGTGATTGCACTGGTGAGGCCACACCTCAAATACTGCATTCTGTTTTGGGCCCCTCACTACAAGAGGGACATGTTGGTGCTGGTGCGTGTCCAGAGAAGGGCAACAAAGCTGGTGAAGGGGCTGGAGCACAGACCGGGGTGAAGGGGCTGGAGCGAGGGGCGGCTGAGGGAGTTGGTGTTATTTTGCCTGGAGAAGAGGAGACACGAGGGAGACCTTATTGCTCCCTACAACTACCCGAAAGGGGGTTTTAGTGAGGCAGTAGTCCATCTCTTCTCCAGAATAACTGTAGATAGAGCAAGAGGAAATGACCTCAAATTGCACCAGGGGAGGTTCAGGTTAGACGTTAGGAAGAATTTCTACATGGAAAGAGTATTGGAAAGCACTGGAACTGGCTGCCCAGGGAAGTGATGGAGTCACCATGTTGAAGGAACATGTAGATGAGGCACTTAGGAACATGGTTTAGCAGGCATGCTAAACATGCCTGCTAGACATGGTTTTAGACACATTTGGATGTGATCTCAAAGGTTTTTTCCAACCATAATGATTCTATGATTCAAGTAAAAGACCAATAGCCAGTACTAGCTTGATAATCCAAAGAAGTTGAAGGAAATTTATGTACTAAAGACTCTAAAATTGTCTTTTAGTCCTCAAAGAACAAACTTTTCAAAGCAAAAAAAAAATAAAAAAAGAGTAGCAGGAATATAAAATAATTTTTTTTTCTTTTTTTCTGTTTTAATGGGAGGATGATTGAGCACTGAGATTTCCAGGGAGGGTGCTAAGTTATTTTTAGAGACATTTCAGAGCCATCTGGGCATGGTTATGGGCAGCCTCCTTTAGGTGACCCTGCTTCAGTAGGGTGGTTGGAATGGATATCTAAAGATCCCTTCAAACCTCTCTCATTCTGTGATTCCATGATACAATAAAAATCCTACAATATTTTTCAGAGCACATATGTACTATTTTTTATATAGCCTGCCCTAGGAGAAGCATCGCAAAGATGTAGTTATCTAGCAAAGAACTCAAATTCTGTGTCATTCAGTTCAAGGAAGTTCATATAATCTCATCCCAGTCCTGAAACAACTGTAATCTTCAAGAATAATACTAACTGAATTACAAACTGTTATATTCTGATATTTCTATCCTAATAAACTCACAAAAAATGAACGTTTTTAAAGAAAGCAAGCTTTAATGAGTAAAGAGAGGTTCAGGTAAATGACTACATTTTGGATACTTATCAGAACTAAACTGTCGTATCTTGTAAAGTTTGTGCCTTTCTTGTTACCAGTCCCCTTGGGAAATGTTTCCCATGACACTGTGGAGTTGTCCAGGTAATCAGGATTAGCTATGAGTTTAGATGTCCCAGAGGTGACAGGCAGGTTTTAAACAAGAGGAACTGAAAGGAAAAATTTAGTCGCTCTAAACTAGTCATATATTGCACCAAATATGAGATTATTACACTGCAGATATAGTGAAATGTGACACCTGCACAAGATAACTATGAAAATCTGAAAGGTAAACTGTCAATCTTTAATGTATATTTTTATAGTTGCTAAAGTAATTCATAGGTCGGGAAGTTAATTTTCAATGAAAATATTAAATCAGCTAAGTGAGCTTGAATATATGCAATGGCTATTTACCAACCTCGTAGGTTTGACTTCATTTTAAAATAGAAGTTTGTTATTGTAAAGGCATGAGAGGTCAATGACCTCTTGCTAATGCATAAAGACAGTATTTTTCTTTAGAAAGGGTAGCAATATCTTCTCCCAGAAAAATACATTATATATATATGTTTTTTAAGATTTTGCTTTCCTCAGCAGTTAAATGCAAAGCAGATATTTCTACTTTAAGCACATCATTAAATCAATCCAGCACCGGACTAACTGTAGTCAATACTACAGGTTGCAGAGAAACATGCGTAAATAGCTTTAGTATAGACAGGTCTTCTACACCAAATCACTAAACTTTCTTTGGTCATTCCTAATCTTACTGACTTTGCCAAATATATTCAGTATTTTTATGTACTTTCCAGCGTCATTAAGACACAGAGAAGCTAAGAATGAAACTAAAACTGAAGCCTTGCTCTCCCTGTTCTTTTGAAGAGTCCAGCAATGTGCGTGAGGACTGATTAACATGTTCAAAGACAGCAGATTGTTTTCTGTAGCTTTTGTACACAAAGTTAATCACAATCTCAGTCAAAATATTACTGTCACCATGTGTTATTCTACTGATCTTTTAACTGATACTAAGTGTGGCACCACTGCTTATTTGAGATCCATGCACCCGCTTGACCTTTGACTGTACTAATGAAGACTTGCAATCCACCTACACAGACCATTTTGAGAGGAAGATTTCTTACAGAAGACAAGCCTCTTTCTCATTTGCTTTTTGTTTAAACTAGAAGCAATTTAACTGGAGACTAAATCATTTTCTTTTGCACACAAAAACTATAATACTAGGGCAGATACAGGAGATGTCAAACCAGCAATTCAGAGCTAGGAAAAAAAAGAGATAACTAGTCTGTGAAACTTGATTAAAAAGAAAATTTCTTCCATAAATTTCCTCTTTAAATTTTAACATATTAAAAATTCATATTTTTTATTGTTATTTCATGTCAAGGTTGTCTATTAATTTTGGCATAATTTAGTTTTTTGAGAATGTATTTTGGGCTAGAACAAGTTTCCTTTGGGAGTTAACTATGTGCTTCACATTTGTACCCATTTCTAGCAAAATACAAAGGGGAGGAATAATTTGTTTATTTATAAATAATTTTTTTTAGATGCCAAGGAGTATGTTTGAGCACTGCTATTGTGATAATTAGAACAGAAATGAATGGATCATCAGAGAAGAAAATTTCTACAGTTTCCCAGATTTACAAGTGCAGTTCACCTAATTGTCTTGTTTCAATGCATGTCTAAAACACCCACACATGAAATATGGACACCCATGCACACTGCTTACCCCAAGAACAGAAAGGCATCTCCAACACATCGAAGTGTCTGGAACTGAGGGCCAGCAGCTCTATGAAAGCTTGCATAACACAATTCAGAATGCCTGTCTTACTGTCTTGATTTCCTGTAGAAAATATACTAGGCTGT
The DNA here is from genome assembly GCA_013389825.1 of Crypturellus undulatus. Lineage (NCBI taxonomy): Eukaryota > Metazoa > Chordata > Aves > Tinamiformes > Tinamidae > Crypturellus > Crypturellus undulatus. The sequence goes on from VWPW01021686.1 coordinate 2,708,632, forward strand.
AAAAACAACTGGTAAAACAGAAAGACAAACAAGGAAGCTTTAAATCCTTGAAAGATTAAAATAACTAGCAAAACAATTTTTAAAAGGTTTTCCCACTCCTACTTTTTTCTTTCATGAAGAACTCTTTAGGCCTATTGAACTTTCCTATGAGCTATCATCTGAGTCAATCTAGAGCATTTACTTCCTTCCCCATACTTTATTTCTGCCACGTGAACTAATTTATAACAAAAGAATGTTGTTTAATAACTGCAGCTCAAGAATGCTCTTGTTAAGGGCAATACAATATTTAAAGCAGATTAATGGCATACAGAGTTGAAAAGAGATGAGTAGGATGCTTAGAAAAAGTATCAGAACAATAAAGAACCAAGGAAAACCTGCTAATCAATATGGAGTTCTAAAGCTGAACCATAAATTACAGCTTAGACGGAAAAAAAAATTGTTTCAAAAGTTTAATAAGGGCATTTTCTCAAATGTTTTGTTACTGCGTACATAGAGACAGACATGATCAGAACAGATTTTGACCTGAGTCTCAGTGTTGAGAGAAAAGCACAGTCAAGATATATTTTTACTTATGGATTTATTGTTACTGAAGTCCATATGCACAAGAAGAGATTGTGTGATATTCTGGAGGCAGGGCGGAAAATGCCTTTTGTTTCTTTCTCGCCACTAAAAAAAAAAACGCAGTTTTAAGTAGAAGTTGAGGAATGATACTAAAAAAAAAAAAAACAGAGAAAGACATTATTTTTAAATTTACAATCAAATATAGAGAAAACTAAGAAAAAACTTTTAAATGGCTCTTTTCTTAGAAACTTATGTGGCCTTATTAAATCTGGAGCCAGTGAAGAAGAATGCAGCAGCTGTTAGCTGTTGGCAGAAACCAAACAGCCTCTTTAGAGTTTTCTTTTTGCTCTTAAAGAGTTTTGTTATTTTATCTCATAGTAGTTTAGGAAAGAACAAGTGGAAAACATTTGCTTAAAAGAATGAAAACAAGCAGCAAAATTGAACAACAAAAATGAAAACATTACAATTTCTTTTCTCTAGGATATATTTTCATTTAGAACTTCAAACTCTAGTCAAAAAGTAACAAGATACAAATGGGATTGAGAGCCAGACTCAAAGAAGCAGTCTCATGAGATGGTCTCTGATGAGATGATTATCAAGGCTTCTGTTCTCTCTGGACTCTCCTATTCTAGTGAATATTAGTACTAGAGAGAGCACTAACAGAGTCACTCCCTGATATCTCCAATATGTCTGCCCATTTTCCAAAAAGCCATAAGAAATTTTACTATCCTTGAGGCCACAATCTCCTTCTCAAATTAACTGATGCCTTCAAAACTTATTAATAAGACAGGCTTTCACCCAGAGGCCAAATTCCACTATGTATGCCCTGTTAACTACAGCTAAAAACATCCAAATCCTTGCATACTGCAGATTGCAGCATAATACAAAGACTGAGATGAGAACAAAAGTATTTTAAGGGGGTTTCAGGAACTCAGGCATTACCAGTAGGTCTGCTGGGTAAAACCTTTCAGAAGAGCACGATCACTTGGTTTGTCTGTCTTTCCATATTTATTAAGATACATGCAGACTGGCCCCTGAGCACACAATATTAGTAATATTGGGTCCTGCAACACTTGAATTAAAACATTTGCATTAACTAAAATAAAGGTTTGTTCCTTGGAGGAACTGCAGCTTGCACAATTACGTTCTATGAATCTAACCTTAGGAAAGGTTGGATCCTTGCTGCAGGTAGTTTCCAAAACATTTGTGATTTGCAGAATCGCTGACTGGTTGCTACAAACCATACTGTTCTCCTTAGTTACAATTTATTCATCCAATTTAAGAACACCGTTAAAAACACAGTACACATATAATAAAACTAGGTTTTATCTAAGAAGTAGGGTTGGCTTCTTGCTGCTCTAATTTATGCCCCTTACATGTAACTAAGGCCAAAGATTTTGGCTCGTGGTGGCTCTCATTGACTGTAGGCTGACTCAGCCTACGTCATACAAAAAGAGGGCCAGCAAGCAATAGAAGATGCCACCTTTCACTGTAATCCTTCCTAACTAACAAATGTAATCGATACTAAATTGACTAAAGGCATTTTAGAAACCAATATAAATTCAGAGAACTTGGGACAAATAGGATTAGTAATGGAGTGGGGAACCAAGAAGTGTTTCTTGTTTGCTTCAGAAAAGTGTATTGGCTGCAAAAGCTATTCACAGTACTGGAACAAAAGAAATAAAAAATGAAGATTACTGTACCCACATATTCATCAGGTTGACATTAATATAGGAGGATATTCTTTCTCCAGCAGAGTAGCTGATGCTGGCAGTGTTACAGCAAGGCTGGCAACTTATGTTAGTTCATTTTACTTGTATTCCTTTTGGGAATATGCATGCTGTACCTTGCCTAATTTGCTTTGCATTGATAGGGCACATAGATACAAAGCATAAAAAGGAATTCAAGCTACCACCAAATACAGAATACATTATTGTGTTTATTCCTGAGGGACACTAGACCACAGGTGATGTTGCATTGGAAGCTGATACAGACAAGCTGACTTAATAAAAATATCGAGTTATTTATACAAAATTAATCCATTGACTTGAGAAGCTGAAGGTTCCTGTGAGACTGCAGTTTGTTCTAATAAGTTCCATCCCAGATGCTGGGTTAATATGAAGCAGAAAGTTATTATGAAAGGATATATGCATATGGAAATATCAGCTTCCACTTCAGGTAATTTAAAGCTTCTTCATATCCTCCTTATTCTTGTTGTTAGAAGAGGGATAATCCACGTAATGAATTAACTGTAGTGTTTTGGGGAATATTATACTTCCCATAACTTAAAGGGCAAGTTAAGATATGAGGTATGTAGGACAATAGGTAACACATTCCTAAATGAATCTAAGATGCTTTAACTGACCTACAGAGCAGCAGGAAGTGCAATTTACACTAGCAGTGACTCTTCAATGTAGAGGTATCATCACTCCTGATCTTTGTCTTACTTTTCTAAAGTGGAAATCTTTCTTATGAAAATCTGCAATGTGGTGAAAATGAACACAGTTCCAGCTTTTCAACCTAAACTGTAACGATTTAAAATCAGAATTTAAAAATGTACGGCTTTCTATTCAGGCTTACAGAAAGACAATTCTCTGACTATAAATGGTTCAGGTTTAGGTACATTTTCTGAATGAAATAATTTGGAAGATAAATATCAGGAAAACTTAGGACTATTGTACAATTTCCATTGAAAATATGAGTATTTAGAAATCCATAGATCAAAAAACAACATCAGAATGAGATTGAAAAGCAGAGAATTATCTAAAAACTAGAGCAGCTCAAGAGCAATTGAAATCAGGGTTTATCCATGCAGAATTTAAAACCTGCAGTATAATTGACCTTCTGAATAGTATAGTTTCTGGACAATACAACATGAGATAGAACTTTCCAGCATCCTCTGAGACCCAAAACTGAGGTTTGTCTAAGCTTAAAAAGAAATCAAAAGATGTCCTGAGCATAAGCATACCCATAGGGGTCTTTGTAATGAGATGTAGGAAAACGTGGCTGTTTTTGTTTGTTTATTTTTGTTTGTTTTGGTTTTCTTTTGGTAAAAGCAGAGTCTCCGCTCCAAGAGACTTGTAGCCTTGTGTATGCAAGGGGAAATGAAAAAGATTTTTCACACAAAGTACATAAAATGTGTTATAGTCAGAACACAGACTTGAAATTTTTAAGTTTGCTTTTGCATGAAACCTCAAAGAGGTTTTCTATGCAGAGTTAAAATGAAGGACACAACTGTCTGATAGAAAGGAGAATTCACTCAGTGAGAAAAGGCAGAATAATTTAACAACTTGGCACTGCAAGTGCCAATAAGCCAGCCTAAACTTCAGGAACCTCAGTAAATTCCTTGAGAGTCTTGTACAAAAAGTCTAATTATTTTTTGCAATTTTATTTTTGTAGCTGATTAATTGCTCCTCCCAGAAATCAACAAACTTTCACTTCATTCTGACAGACTTTGCTGGGAACCTGGTTTGGAATTTCTTCTACTTTCCATCATTTGTTGTCTACTGCAGAAAAAGACTGTTCCAGCTCTTTATAAGCAGGGGGTAGAAATTCATGACTGACATATCTCCTTTATAAGGAAGAAGTCAGATTTTCAGTGATAATCACCTGTTACATTTCAAACTAGGCTTACTGATAAATAGCATGCATGGCTGTAGCAAATCAGATTTTTGAGCACCTTAATGCGGACTAATATATATTTATGGAATGTTTTTCTCCTCAACAATTTAATGCTAGAAGCTGGTGTCTTAATGACTAATAGCAGTACAACCAGTTGACAATCAGGATAGTATCTGATTAAGGCTGATTGCAAGAGAGCTAGAATTAGGTTTGGCAAAATCCTATGCCTGAAGTTATAAAGATCTTGTATTTTCTTATACTGCCCAGGATATATCTACATCTGATTATGGCACTTTTGTGATTTTCTTTCTACAATATTTGAATGCTACACACTAATCTATTTGTTTTTCCACAATATCCTAATGAGGAAAGGAAATGCTATTATCCTCATTTCATGGAGCTGAAGCACAGAAAAATTTCCCACCTCATTTTAAGTATCTAGTCTGAACCTCTTGTAGGTGAGAGAAGAATCTCTAAAAGACATTCACCCTGTCCTAAAATAGGTGAGAGGATCTGTATGTATTGTCCTCCAGTGATCTAGATAACTGGGCTGGTCTATACACTTGACTTTCAGACCAGTGTAGGTCTGAAGGTTTCAGGCATGGAAAACTGCACTGAGCCATTTGTAGAGAAAGTCTACAGCATATCAGGGAACTGAATCTATGCTTCATATTTCTCAGAGTAGCACCTTAAGTGCCTAACTAGACTTCCTTTCTGATTTCCCTTAACTTTGCTGAGTGAGATAACGTACTGTCATTGCTCAAGTCTTTGATAAAGGAAGATGACTAGTATAAAATCTCATTTCTCTTTCATTAGATGCTGGAATGCAGAGCCCTGTGACTAATTAGCTTCACTTTCACAGCTTTAAAATGGAGACTTTAAGAACTTTGGAAAGAAAATACTGGAAATAAAATGAAATACTGATGCAATTTCAAAAAGACCCTATAGAGGATATAAGCACTAAAGAAAATCAAAAGAAAATTCCTTAGAATTCCTATGCACATTTTCTGTCTATTCAACTTGAATCAAGTTATATAACATCCATTAATGCTAACACACATTCATAGTGCACACTGGTGGGCTGACTCAGAAAAACAAGGCACAAACAGAGCTCAGAAAAACAAGGCACACAAATCATTTTCTCCAGAGAATAACATCTGTAAGCAGAAATCTACACAGAAGTCACAACTCCCTCCCCAGATCTTGCTCCCTTCCTACTTGTCTAGCTCTATGAGCTTAAGTATCAAAGTCTCCACTCTGCTTGCAGTCTCCAATTTGCAGTCTTCCTTCTGTCACCTGTGCAAAAGGAAGATGCTAATAGTGGGAGATTAACTCTTTGACAGCCACTGCCTAGACTGTGCCTGCAAAACCATACGTTCAACCATGTCTTTTTATACTATAGTTAATACTTTCACTATTCTGAATCTGACATACAGCTTTAGTTGATGAATGGAGCACATCAATATCAGGTTACTGGTAACATTTACATTTCAAAATCCTCAAGACAGTATCTAGCATGTTCTTTAGATATAGCTCCCTCTTCTTTTGAATAGTATTTGAATAGTAGGAAAGCAGGTGTCATCTAATATGTCTAGAATATAGATTTAACATTTGATTATTTACAAATGTTTCAATAAATTATATTGTACTTCAGTTGAAATGCATGGAAAAATTCTTATGTTTGTTTTAAAAAGTTAAGATGGTAATATAGGAGGGATTAATGTCATTGAACATTAAAAATCACAGCGTAGTCATATGAATCTAGTCTAGTTATCTAGACTCTAGTTATAGCCCCTGAGGATAAAAAAATTCATTAGGGTCATTTCCCAATGTGGTCCACTTTTCTCCAGTATATATTGAAGAAGCCTAAACAGCTACTTCTGATTAGAGATCTTTAATAGCTTCATGAACTCAACTTAAAAAAAAAATCAATGTCAGTTTGTCCTTGACTTCAGTACATCAGCATTTTTAAGACAATAGAATATCTTTAATTGATTACAGAGTAGGAAGAGTAGGAGTAAGTTTTAAAAAGGGTCATGATATAGCTTCTCAGAAATCTGCAGAAAACAGAGACCATGGCGAGGATATTACTAACTTTTATGAGGAACACCTACAGTGAAATAATCAGGAGGACTGTGCTTCACTAGAAATCCTGAATTTTATCCTGGAAAACCATCCTCCATAGTAACAAAAGTTAAAAATCTGCTGAATTCAAGGATTTGTATGTTTTGTTTGTTTCCTAACATACCATGTTAACATCTTCTCATCTTCTCCTAAGAAATATAGCATCAGAGAATGATAGAATCATTCTAATTGGAAAAGACCTTCAAGATCATTGAGTCCAACTGTAAGCCTTGTAATGCTAAGACTCTGTCTTTTAGTAATGCTGCACAGAAAGGAATCTTAATGGCATAAAGTGCAACTTTATGTCAGTCCCTCTAAAACTTGGGTGTTATAATTGTCCAAGATCAATGCATTGAATATTGAACTACATGCTGTAGTGTTTGAACTGTTGACCCATTCAAACCAGCTTCTTAAATGGCAGACTCAGTGCCATTGTGAGTTGACTGGGTAAAAGGGTAAGAAAAAAAAGAAACTTCTGAATGACATTAGATACTAGAATTAGAATTCTAGTATTATGCACAGTTTTATTATGGCAAAATGCCCAGGGCTCATAAAAGATAAATGAGGCTTGAAGTAGGGATAGAGGAAGAGAATGTTGTTAAGTTTAATAGAAGTTCTTTTTTTTTTTTTTTTTTTTTCTGGCAAGGGAATGCAAAAGACATCAAAGCAGTTTTCCTATAAATCTATATGAAAATGAATTTCAGCGGCAACTTTTCAGCTTTTATTACTGAAGTTCTTTTAGAACCTGAAAGGGAGTATAAATCAGTGCCTTTCAAATTGGTTTCAAGGAAATATAATAAAACCAATATATATGGGAAAAGTTTATGAGCTTTTTTTTATTATTATTGTATAGATAAAACATATACAATCTCTGGATATTTCTTCTGATGTGTTAAGGTGATTTCAAAAAAATCCCTTAGCAGATATTTTCATGAGTACTTCACTTTGAGAAATAGTGATTAATTTCAGTCTAGAAGCCAAACAATGTGATATGGCCATTTAGCTGAACAATATTGCTGGAAGTGTGAATCCATGATCAAAGATCAGTGGAGGAATCCACAAATCTATAGTGCTGTCTTTGACCATAACACTCATGTGACAAGTATAATATTGTCCAGTTACCCAGAAGTTATCTACTCTGAACAACTGTTTCGCTTAGAGGCATAAAAACTCATCTGCAAAACTTAACTTTTATGTATGTGAACACAATTCACTTCATACTTTCACATTATTAGTCTTTTCTAGTAAGAACTCACCTAAATGTTTTGTGCTTGCATTGTGGCCTGATTTCTGAAGTTGTGCATTCCCCTAGTGTAAATAGAACAAGATAATTCTTATCTATACTACTGAAGTAATACCTACAGCTACCTCTGAATAACGGTCAATTTTGAGGTTCCAGACAAAATAAACCCATCGCAGCACAGTCCTCCTAAGGACTCATTATCCTCTAGGTCTAACATTGTGCTAAAATGGCACTGAAGTTTCTTGGTCATAGGCTAACATTTCCCATGAGATGAAATACAGGGATTACAAACAGTGCAAATAAAACTTATGTGATAAATGTTTAATATAAAGGATGTTACACCCTTATAGGTTGCCTAGACTCTTTGCTCCATACATTTCTCTCCATCAAAAACTCAATGTAATTTCCAGCTGTATTGAGCTGTGTTATCTATACAGTCAGTTAAACCGTTACATTTATTTCATTAAAGTTCTGCTTAAAATCCCAGGATCAATTCATCACCTAGAAATTATCAAAGGTAAAATTAACCTGGAGATTATGAAGGAGCTTGGAGAGACAAAGCATTTCCCTTCCCAGTCTCCTTTGTCTTGCAGGGATTATCCATATTGCAGTATATCTACCAATCTCCTAATTTATAGATTAATGAAAAAAAAAAAAAAAAAACCAAGAACTCATTGAGACTCTTCTTGCCAAAAAATCCTCACAGAAAATCAAAAAAACCCTGCTATGGGAAGAAGTGCCACAGTCAACTATTACGAGTCTGACATGCAGCACACTTCAGCTATAAAATCTCTCAGAGTTGTATCTACTTCTAAAACATGGATAAAAAGCCAATATAATCTCATGCACCTTTGTGTTTTGCCAGCTCTTCTTGGAAATGGCATTATTTTTTTCAAGACACACACATTTCCTTTCTTGTATTTTCTTTATTTTCTGTGTTCGTAGGTTTAACTTTATTTTGTCATCAAAGGATGGAATTTCCCCCTTTATGATTTTAATTAGCTCTGTGCAACTAATACTTTGTAATATATATACAGGAAGTGTGGTACATTGCTCCATTTCNTGGTTAAACCGTTACCTTTATTTCATTAAAGTTATTTTTTTTCTTAAATGAGGCTTATAAGTTTTTTTGTGCTTTAGTGACTGGGAATTTTATGACCTTATGCANCATTGAGACTCTTCTTGCCAAAAAATCCTCACAGAAAATCAAAAAAACCCTGCTATGGGAAGAAGTGCCACAGTCAACTATTACGAGTCTGACATGCAGCACACTTCAGCTATAAAATCTCTCAGAGTTGTATCTACTTCTAAAACATGGATAAAAAGCCAATATAATCTCATGCACCTTTGTGTTTTGCCAGCTCTTCTTGGAAATGGCATTATTTTTTTCAAGAGACACACATTTCCTTTCTTGTATTTTCTTTATTTTCTGTGTTCGTAGGTTTAACTTTATTTTGTCATCAAAGGATGGAATTTCCCCCTTTATGATTTTAATTAGCTCTGTGCAACTAATACTTTGTAATATATATACAGGAAGTGTGGTACATTGCTCCATTTCCTTATACTATGCTCTTTACAACAATTTTTTTTTCTTAAATGAGGCTTATGAGTTTTTTTGTGCTTTGGTGACTGGGAATTTTATGACCTTATGCAATAATTTCAACCTTTTTTTGCTGATATCATTAATAATTGTCCTTTAATTCCCTTTGTTTCATATTCTTACTGTCTCCTTATTTTACAATCAACTGTAAAAGTATATGAGGCAGTTACACCTCATTATGCCAATGACTTATTTTCCATGTCCATATTATGTCATTATCTACATAATATTTTTGTACTGAAATTGATGGTCATATCTACCTAAAACCTACTTTAATTTTTTGATTTTGAATATTACTAATAAAATATTAATAACTATATTAGCTACATTCAGACATATTGTAAATGACTGACTGTACCAAGGCCGTTCATTTTAAAAGAATATTATCAATTTTCCATTACCGCATTCTCTTGGATCTTTCTCTTTGAGTTCTTCAAAGTACCTACAGTTACTGAAAGACAATGAAACTTCTTTTTATGCATACTAGCAGTTTTATTTTCTAGAATAGAAAGCATGAGTTTCTGAACTGAAACATAGGATAGAGTTAGTAATTTTATAATAAAATGCATAAAATATAATCTTGGATTCTTACAAAACAGCATGATCAAATATTTTTGTTGCTAACAAAGCACTACCTAAAGTGCCTTAAGTACTATACCAGTCTAGGAGTGCTTTACAGTGCTAAGAAATAAAATTTTCTATCTGTAAATGGATAGGTCACCAACTTTTCCTTGTACATATAGGCTGTTCTCTTCAAGTATGGGGGAGTGCTTATCTATAATTCATTTTTCAACAAGCATGGGTCAGATCAGTGTGTAGCCCTAAGGGTCTAAGTCAGTGTTTTAAGAATCAACTAACTTAGCACAGCAAGAATAAAAAATTATGTAACTGTTATATGACTGTGGGACATTTCTGATTTAAGAGGCATTCTGGAAAACTGTGAGGTATATTTGACAGCAGTTCAAAGGCATTGTGTGCACAAATGGCATTATAAATGCAAAGCAGATTTGTAGCAGTGCAATGGCTATTGCTGCATCTCTTCAGGGACTTTGCAAGCTGCGCATCAGAAAGGTCACTGGAATATTTTGCAATGCTCCAGTTACCAAAAAAAATCACTTAAAATGCAGAGCACTTATGATAACCTGCTAGGAGAAAATAGTGCTAATACTTCCAAATATATCCTGATTAGAAGAACGTGTTGGTCTTTTACTTATGCTATACTAAGCTCATTACTGTTAGAAAAGAAATCAAAAGCCATAGTTTGGGAATGAGGAGAAAGGATAGACAAGGGGGTATTTTGTATACATATTGCAAATGGAGTCAGTTAATGTTTACTGCTAATCTGTGATTTCATTCTACGAAGCTAGAAATAATTCTAGAAACTAATAAACAGACATTTAAAATATGAAGCTGTCCTTGGATTATTTCAATTAAATGTGGTCAGTTTCAAGAGATACTACACTCCTTTGATAGCAAACCTTTCTATTAAAACTTGACAGCTTTGGTCTTCTTTCTCCATCCCTAGAACATGGTGAAGTGTTAAGACATAAGTTACATTAACTAAATACACGTAGACAAATCTGGTGCCAGATAGAATGATTTGATTTCAATGTAAGGATATTTTTCTTCAGGCCCAGAATCTAGGAAAATAAAACATACTAACAAGATGTTTTGTTTACTGATTCTATGTAATTAAATTACGGATACTCATTTTCGTATAAGAAGAAGAGGCCAACACCTCTTTCAATGAACAACACAACACCATCAAGTGCACACAAAAGTGGAATGGCAATGCGGGAAGACATACTTAAAAGAAGCATCCTCTATTACATTGGGTGTTACAAGTGTTCAACACCAGACTGAGTCACCTCTGAGAAACAGCCCTGTCAGAGCATATGATGAGTGATCGGTCTAGTGCAGGTTGCCCTCTGGTTAAAGTATGCTGCTATAATTTGTAACGTTGGACAGCTGGCTGCCCACCTATGTTAACTTTTTTTACAGCTAAGAAAAACACATGGGAGTCAGGGCATTGATGGATTTGCGAAGGAGAAGCTGGATGAGAGGCAATGAAGGTAGTGATCCTTGCAGGAAAGTCAGACTGCTCTGAAACAACCACTCTCACTGTTTTTCTGATGGACCGAGTCATGATCCAAGGTCTCTTGTGAAATAAATGGATTCCATCTGTAAACTTTATCACTATCACTTCATAGATGGCCCATCAGCACCCTGGCCGTGGTTCTCATCCTATTTCATTTCCTCTTCTCAGGTTCAAAATGATAAGTAATTGTGGAAGTTAGGAAGATATTGAGTTAACTGTGTCTGGGGCAAGGGCATTCACCACTAATCTAGCTAAAGCTTGGTATTATGAAATCAAACTTAGGTTTGGTCACAGTGGAAAAAGAACTAGAGAAAAAAGAGAGGCATTTGTACTTTCTCGACTGAAGTAAAAAAGGGGATATTCTGGCAGCAGGGATAGAATGAAGTTGAACTTGAATCTTCCTTTTCCTGGCTAGTTTTTCTAGTGAGAGAACAAACAGGGAGTGACATCTTGGAAATAAAATTATAATCACTTAACTTAAAGAGAAGGTTCGGGATAGATTTATCAGATTCTTGTTCTCTTCTCAGATTTACACATATGGTGTCTTGTAGTCAAGATCTGAGTCTTATACGATCTTTTATGATCACTGACTATCTCTAGGAAGCTGTGTACGAACCAAATCCACTTTAACGATTTTGTTAGCAGTTTGGGATCTCATTCCTTAGTGACTAACTCTTCTGGGGAGGAGCTGTACTTTTCGTATAGGAATACTATCTTACTGGTAGCCAAGGGTCTAGCTAGGCTACATAGCCCTGCAATTATTGAATCTTTAACTGGCCATAGCAATGCAACTCATACTGATCTTCAGCTGTTGAAAGACTTGTTGTCTAGTCTCTGCTAGATGTTTAATTGTCTTCTGAAATGAATAAATGGAAACTGGTATCTATTTTCTGTTAGTAACTTAGCCATTCTATAGCATCTATTTTTTCATGAGCTGGTTGCCTTTAGAAAACAACAGTCTCCACTAAACCGAGACAACCTACTGAGACTAGACATATTTTTCAAATTAAACCTGAGTTTAGATAGCATAAATCCAACACTAAAAGATTAGTCAACAATTATTTTAAATTGGGTATTTTAAAATAATTAAAGTTCAGAATAATATTAACAGTTAATTCACTACCTGAAAAATAATGGGTAGTAAAGAACTGACTCTAACAGTGAGGTTTAACAAACGTGGTGTTCATACCTATACTACTCAATATTTTATTAGTGAAATATATGTATATGTGAGAAATATATATAAGGAATTATATGTACAATTATTCCTGAAAACATGTGTAGGTGGTAAAATATTAGGAGGTCAGTGCAATTATGTGGAATATGTTTCTAGTTTTTAGTAAAACTTTAAAGGTATATGCCTAGAATATAAGAATTCAGACTTTGTCTAAAAAGTGGAGTAAATGAGAGCTGCATCACCATAGTTGTGAGAAGGGTGTAGGAGACCAGAGGCAGGTAGGCAACGGAATAGAAAGTCTTAGGACAGTGAGGACCAATGGAATCAATCAAGCAGGCTGTTTCTGAGACCATGCTAACCGTATGCTTATTATTTTAGAGATGATGTTGGAAAATTCAGATAACATCAAGAAAAGTCATCAATGTGATTTTTTGAGAACTGAAGAATATACCCAGCAGAAAGAGAAACAGAAATGTCTGATTCTGTTCAGCCTATTAGGAAAGAAGACTAGAAGCTGAATTAGAAGATGTAAGTTTTTCGCAGACAGATACAAGTACCAAATAAAGTGTTTTTTAATCTATCGGAAGAAAACACAGGAAAAACACAATAGTTGGAAGCAGAAGTATGATGAAGTCTAGTTAGAAGAAAGGCACACTCTGAACAGTGACAGTGATTAACTTTGGGAACAATTTGGCTGGGAACACAGTGGGCTCTTCATCTTTTTGTGTCTTCCAGTCAGCACTGGCTAACTCCTAGAAAATATGTTAGCTAAACACAACTAAAAAGAGTTATGTTACAGTCAAGTACAAGTTATTGGGCTCACTCTAGAGGCAACTGTGTGGAATTTAATAGCCTGTGACTCACAATGGGTTAGATGATTTAACTGCCACTTTTGAACTTAAACTCTATGAGTCTATGAAAAAAAATGCCTATCTATGGGATTTAAAATTCCATTGTCGTGTAAAATGTTGTCTTCATAAAAGGGATCTCTTTAATTACCCACTATAATTTCTCTTCTCTTTTTTTCCAATAATTAGTAATTTTGTTAAATCTTTTGTTATTCAAGTTGAACGTACCTTACATATGCTAGAACATGATGGAAAATAAAGTTGTTTACCATTAAAATTGTATTATTTTTAAGCAAGTTTCACATTTTTGGATATAATGGAGACAACAGTTATTGAATTCTTGGGCTTAGTTACAGAAATAAATACTGATGGCTCTAAACATGGCTATGATCTGTATGTACACATCTGCGGTTTGCATATACATGTGCAAAGTATAGTGAATTCCAAAAAGTGTTGACATTTACATGTGTATTATACAGGCTCAGGCAATGACATGTGATTGTCCGCACCAATTTATTGTTTGCAGTCTCCCTCACCAGATTTAGAGGCCACACAGTTTTGTGGTAAATTAGTTAGAAGTTAAAAATTGTGCTAAGAAGCAAGATTTTTTTTTTAAGAATGCCAATGATGCTTAACAGTGTTATTATTTAAGGAGGAAATATAAAGTTGCTATCATTTTCAGGTAACTCAATTTCTTGAGACAAATCAGGATGCTTTATTATGTGACCTGAACAGAGCTCAAAAGGATGCACAAGCTTTTGAGAAGAGGCAAATGCAAAATCTTTGCAAAGCTGTGTACATCTTTTCTGAGCTAGATAGATTTCCTACAAACCAAACTGAAACAAGTGGGCTCTTCCTTAAAATCTCTCAACTGAAACAGAGCAATTACTTTTAGGTTTAACCTAATAATTTGATTTGCTTCCTAACTGTAATAATTTGGAGCTTTGATCTCTGTATAATCTATTGCATTATAGATAGATGCAAGATACAAAGACTTTGATCATTACATTTTTGCACCAGAAACTGGCATAGGGAAATAATAGTAACTTCACAGTAAAATAGGCAAGTTTGTTTCTTTGATATCCTTTCAATAAAATCCATAAAATTACACAGCACTGATTTCTATAAACTTTTAACATGTATGTGTTAAATGTGAGGGCACTGGTTATCCCAGCAAAGAAATGTGAAGACATTTGGCTTCCAAATTCATAGTGAAATCATTGTAACTGTGACATAGGCTCTGTTCTGTGTAGCCCTCCAGGGACATGAGGGCCATGTGCTGAAACACTAAAATCACTTCTTGTCAGAAGTAGAACCTGAAGATTAAACTATCTTAAAAAAAAAAAGTATATAACAAGATAAAAGAAAGAAGCCACTAAACAATAAATAAGAATATCTTTATGTCTGCAAAATCAAGAGTTTGCTACGTGTCCATGTGCTACCCTGCTGTTATTTCACCTTTTGCCTGATAAGGAACTATTTATTTCTTCTCAGTGTGTGTGTTTAACTCTCAGGACCTATGGCAATTGACAATTATGCATTCACACATAGGGAACCTTGACCCATAAGGGTCAATCTAATGAGAGCTACAAAAGCAGTTTCCATAACCTAATTCTGCAAAAGTCTCTCTGGCAGAATTTTGTAAAAGTTTACCTAGTATGTTTCACAAGTATTCCAAGGTTTTAGAAATTAGTCACAAATGAGCAAACATTGCACATGGCTTTCTAAACAAATTAAAATGTCAGCTCCATTCATTGTTACACAAACAGTTTGAACATATTTGCAAAATAGACTGCATGGGAATTTATTCTTAGCAAACAGTTTGTAGATATTAGCAAATTAATTTTCTCATTGTCTTAGAGGATTTAGTCCAGAATAAGCACCCACCATTTCTGATGCCTTTTAGAAAACTGAAGAGCCAGCCTATATTGATTAAATGAAGGAAAATTTCTGCATTTTCTTATTAATGTAATTTCTGGCTTACAACACTACTTTGTTGCTCTGAAGCCAAAGAACAGATCTCTCTGTGAAGTTGCTTGCTCAGCTTGGGAGGTTAGTTCCTTTACAAGTTGTCCAAATTACAATGGTCTTATAGTCTTGGACAAGGTAAGGAATATAGCTAAAAATTGCTATAGTGAACAGGTATTAGCAGTTACTAGCAATCTGATGATAAAAGCTGACATATGGGAGAAATGACTACGAAGATTCATGCAAATGTTAAACCTAGAGCTTCTTGGTGAAAATGAGAAAATGAATTTTATAGGAAAAGGGTGCTGCGGATGGAGCGGTCAGGAAGAGATCAGGAAGGAGGTAAGGAAGACCAGAACCAGCTCTGCCAAACAAGCTGGACGAGGTCTCTGGACATTCTGACTGCCAGCGAATGTCAACAGCAGCTTCAGAGACTTTGTGTTTAACTGTTAGCTCCTGCAGACTACAGGGGATGAGGATGAAAGAGGAATTAAGGGTTTAGATAATGCAATTATGTTCCCAATTGATGTGTAAAGCAACTATCATTCTTCCTTTGCATAAAGAACCTTGGGAAAACAATCCTGACCCAGAGTAAAGCGAAACTTTCACTGTGAATTTCACTGTTGATCATTGCTGTAAGCTTAGAATTTTACTGGCCATATATTCCACATGACTCCTTTCCAGAGATATATAGAGAAAAACCTGAGAGACCTGTGCTAGATCAATTAATATCTGAACTTTCTGGAAAGTTCTTCTTGAAATGAGGCTATTTCAAACTATGCTCAAACTGAAGTGGCATAGTACTTCAAAAATAAGAAGCACTTGAGAATATAACCTTTTTAAAAGACATAATAGGAACACTGTCAATAATAAATCATATATTGCTTTTTGAAATTGTCTTTAATAAAACAAAATATATAGAATAAATAAAAATATTGCTAAAGAACACAGAGCTGAACTGGAGAACTCAGCAAAAGAAAACATGCTTTGAAACTCACTAAACTTTTCCACACTGTCACTCATTTTCAAGAAATCTGATCCTGACTGCAATGAACTAGTAAATGTCTCTTCATTGTCAAGTGGCTATCTTAGTTTGGATATCATTACTGCTGGATTTATATATATGTCATGAATATTGAAGCCCTGATGTCAGACAATATTCAAGTCAGCTTGACAGAAGGTGCTGTATTCTACCTATAAAAGTCAGAGGATCCAAGAATATCATTCCAACATTGACGCAAGGGCTGGCAGGAAAAGGAATCTCAAGAAAATTGTTGGAACGGTCATTGAATATGAAACCCCCTTTTTAAGATTAAAGTGTAATAATAGCCTCATCAAAACAAGAGCACTGAAAGCTTCTTGCAAAAGTACTACCTTTGGCTGTCTTCAGTTTGGAATAGAGTTTATCATTTATTTTTCTAAGGTAAGAAAAAAAGTTGAGACTTTCTTCAGTTAGCTTTGGAATAAAATAATTGACAGTCATCATTCAAGAGGACTTTTTTCAGATATTCTTTTATTGTTCGCAAAAAAACAATTTTATAAAATTTTGTAATGTATATGTCTGTGAAAAAGGAGTATGGCACACTTCACAAAGATTTTATTAGACCATAAAAATGCACTTTCATCACAATTTCTATTTTTTCCATAATATTTCATTTAAAAAATAAAGTTTTCTATCAAAGTCATTTCAGAATTATTTTTAATATATTTTAGTTCTCCATTTAATTCTTTCAAAGCCTGGAAAAAAAGACTTTTGAATTTGAAGTGATTTGAGTTAAATTCGCTAGTATTAGGCAACTGTCAGGTCTGTGAAGCCAAAGAATTTCCTTATTCTGTGTTCTGAAAGCAAAAGACTTGTAATAATATTTTTATTGCACTTCAGAATTTCCTTCTAGTTCCCTTTGGCAATTATAATATAGATTTTATAAAGTGAATACCATTACCAAATGTAAAATTTAATTTAGCTATTTTAGGTGATTGAGTATCTAAGGTAAAGTACTGAGATGACAGAAATTATTCTATAGGTTTCAAAACCTTGGGATTTCAATTTTTTAATATTATATGTAGTAGGGAATGGGAACACTGCCTGACTTTGTGATGTCTGCATTTCCCTCAGCTTACTCTCCTCGAGTTACTTTTGAAAGGAAGGACTTGCAATATGAACCTGTAACCTCCTACAAGTCTCTGTATTAATCCTTAAAAACAAAAGTTCCCAGAACACAGGATTTTGCAGGAAAAGTGCTCACACGCCCAGAAAATGCAGCAAGAGATATCCTACTCTAGCAGTGTACTGGGCTCTGGCAATCCCTTTCTGAGGCAGGAGAAATAAGATTTATCAGTCTGCTGACTGTGATCCAGTGATGATGATTCAGATAATGATGTGTCCTCTCCAATTTCAAATCACAATGTCTCTCTTTCACTCATGCTTTCTCTCTAATGCACACACATCCTTTGGCGAGGGTAACTCTTTTGCCTCTCACACAAAATTTGCACTGTTCAGTTTCCATTTGATGCTCTCATTTTCACTAGAATCTCAGTGCATCATGAACTGCCACAGCAGGGAGCATCTTGAAATATTTCTAAATGTACTGGCACCTTTGTTAAAAGGTCATGATGTATTTTTTTCTCTTTCTATGAGAGTCTGCAAGGCTTTATTTTGGCCATTAGACATTTTTGATTCTTGCATACATCAACTGCAGCATGAGTTTCACTACTATGCATACAAACAGCATGATTTACACACTAACCTGTGAACAAATGATGCATAGAACAAATGCCAGAAACCCCAAGAAACACAATAAATTTGTTTAGTGAAAGCTACATTACTCCAGGAATGCTTCACCACAAAAGAGTTTGTACTGTGCTTACCAACCACTAGTGACATCAGTTGTAAGTCCTTTTTTTTTTATAGGAAGCAGTTTCATAGAGGAAACAAATGGAACAAATTGTTTTTATTTTTCAGATATCATATTAATAAATGTGAAGAAAACCTGAAAAAATATTCACAGAAGAAAACATACACTGGTAATTTTGTTACAGAGTAATTGCTGGACAAGAATATGAATTAATTTGTGTAAGGAAGCCTTGTGTTCTAAAGCAAGGTGCTTAATATTCTGCATATTTGCATTTAAGACATTGGATTTTCTGACTGCAAATCAGAATATTTTGATTAGTCACATGTTGCAGCAAGAAGGAAGAAATGCCAAATTAAGGCTCAATATTTCCAGAAGATACTATGCTCAAAACACACAGCAAAAAAATTCCAAATATTGAAGGATTCTCAACATTCTCTGCACGTCATATTCTGAATGAACATTTTATTTTCTTGTCAGTGATTCAGAATTTCCATTGCTACTCTTCAGTGACTAGGAAAAAATCACACCACCTGGGATAAAGCCTTTTTTTTTTAAGTTGAAGGCATAAAATAAGCACCAGGAAGACAATTGTACACCTGTTTCCAAAAGTAAAAAGGCATCTCAGACCCACTTTGTTTTTGAAAAGTTGGCCAAGGAGCGTATTTCAGAGGCCCAGTAGCTAAAAACATTATTCCCAGTGTTCTCTGCTGTGCGCCTAATTAGACTTCTACACATTTGCATAAGCATGGTGCTTCATGATTAATGTATAAATCACAGCATGGAGCACTGAATCAATTCATCTGCAGATCCCTCTCCCCACCCCTACCGCAAACAATCAGTGTGCCTGAACTGCAGTTCATCACATTTCTAGATATGGCTCTGCTATCGAAAATCAAATTGCATATATTTCCTTATAAGCCTTACTGAGTCGAAAACTTCTTTTATCTAAATATAATACTAATAAAAAAAATGTTAAATGTTATAAAGCCTCTGGCATTTATACTTCCCACAACTTATTAGATGTTTTTCTTTTAATTTTTTTTTCCATTTGAAAATTAAGTGTCAAATCTATGGCTTTGTTCTGGAAATTATACCAGATCACATGAAAAACAAAGGCTTCATTAAACTAATAATTTAATAATTACTTTTCATTATTACTCTTGGGATAACGTTAACCTAGAATGAACTGGAACTTGCTATTCAAAAAGAGCAATATGTTAATAATTCAATAACATTTCCACTCACAGTCAAATTATATGGCAAATCTCAAAATATTAGCAAAGATCTGACAAATGAAAGCGTGAGGATACTACACTGAGAGAGCCAAGAAAATTTAAATTTTGTGCTTAAGCTGTTCATACATCTTCAGATCTCTTGAGGGACTCAAGTCAACACATGTACTTTTTGCCACCACTCCTGGCAAAAGCCTGATGACTGAGCGTAGGGGATCTTCCAGTCAAATTTAATTTGCTACAGTCACCAAGGTAAATCTACTACTGAGAATATTACTCAAATATCTTCTCTTAATGCCACAAACAGAACACATGGCATGTGATTTATTTTCATATATTGACATCATCATTATCTTGCCTTAGCAGAGAAGGCTATCCAAGGCAGTATTATTGGGAGCATCTCAAAGCAGGGTAGAGTCAATCATATTTTATATAAAGGAATGAGAAAAAAGAGGGAAACAAAATAGTTTCAAATAATAAAAAAGGAAATCTCCAAAAGCTGCATTTTTTTTGCAAAATTTAAAATTGCAAAGTTTTACATGAAAAACAAAATTAAACATTTGTTTAAATATAGCATGTGACATCCAATGACAGCTTGATCTTCCAAATACAAAAAAATTGGAGATCAAAGTCACTGATTCAAACCACTGGTTGTTAAAATGGTTTCTAACAGCACTTGCTTGCAGTTTAACAGCAAGAATAAAAACATGGCCAGATGATACATTTTACTTATACAGACATAATGTGCAATTGCATGAAACATTATTTTTACATAATTCTGAATATAATAAAAATCTCATGTTGCACATATCTGTAGTCTCTCTTCTAAAAATAAGCTTAAACTTTGAACTGAAAACAGTGTTCCATGAAAAAATGGCCTCCTCTCCCAAACTTTAATCAGATGAGCAATGGTCACCAGTTGGCTGTTTTTGGAGTGGACCTAAAGGATGGGCATGCAGCCGGCACCCACCTCTGTGATAGGCAGGTTTGGAGGAATCTACATCTTGTTCTAAGTAGCAACACCAGCAACACCCTACAATGACAATGTACAAGACCCCCAATGTCATTTGAATCCTATTTCCCAAGGATAGGTTTAATTTTATTCCTCTCTGAAAAGCTAATATCCGAACTTCTTCGCTAGGTTTCGTCTGCGGGCAATGAAGAAAATGCCATGTCCAAGCAGAAAACCACCTCACTTGCAATTCATCTTTGAACAGACCTTCTCTCTCAACAGACATGTTAATTATTACACGGCCAAGGAAAGCTGTTGCACATGGCCTAAGTGGCCAAGTCTGGGTTGCAGGGGCTGCATGGGGATCTCTGTAGGAGTGGCTTGTGCACTGCCCCATGCCAGTTAAAACCCCTTCTAGAGACGCTGTGAGAGAGTGAAACAGCCCAAGGTTTCCCAAGACTGCAATCGATTACAAATTAAGTGAAGCTCCCAGAGTCCAGGCGATTTGGCCATGGTGGGTAGAAATGACTGTCATCTCGGATGTACCTTCTTAACGGCAGTTCCTGCGATATCCCGCTCCTCCTCCCATGAAACCTTCTCTGCTTTTCTACCTGCATCATGTACAATAACAAAACATGTAATTAAAAACAAAGGAATGTCCATTTCCACCGATTTTCTCTTTTTCCCTTTGAATTTGATACCTCTTTTGGGGGATTGGCTGGGCTTTTGGGAACAACTGAAGGCAAGTAATTCTGCAAATATGAAGTTTTTCTTTCAGAAAGTGTATATCCCCCTGCCTTTAGGTTTATCTGGGCTCTAAGTAGGGTCATATGCAGTGGGAGATCCCCTTCTCTGGTGTTTCTCTTTGTACCAATTTCTACAAGGCCAATGGCACAGAGGAATTTTTCCGTTCTGTCATTATAAAAGGAAGTTCTTTATAATAAATGTTACCTTAAGATTCTATAGAAAAAGTACATAAAGAACTTTTTTTTTTTTAAATCTAAACAGTAAGTCATAAAAATATATGACAAGCCTTTGGGTTACATTAAAGTACAATTTATCTTAGAAACATTGATCAAATTGACCCTAATCATCTCCTTAATGTAAAATTATGCCTATTACAATAACAACAGAAGAAGCAGCCCACTGTAAATATAAAATCACATTTTTTCAGTTTGACTTTTGTGGCAGAATTTCCTGTATCGTATGTATTGAACTTTAATGGTGAAACCAATAGGACTGTGATTTCATATAAATTAAAATAATGTGTAATTACATAGGAACTATATTGTCATTTTCATATATCCACTGTCACTTTTTTGCTTAAATATCTACATGAAATCACTCTAACGTAACATCATCTGGAGGACACATGAGTGATCTTTAAAAAAAAAAAAATGTAAGCAAGTAGTTGGGATCACCAGTGCCAACAGCATAGTCAGAAACTGTCATTTCTTGCATTTCTTCATGCAAGTTTTCTGTCCCCTTCTTTTAGTGGAATCTCCCCTTTTTCTTTTTTTTCCCTCAAAGCCATATAAAAGATTCAGAGCCATGAACATCTGAGATATACATATGAACTAATATAATAATAATCAAAAAATATATGAAGTAATTTTAAAATTATTTGCATAGGACTATAAAAAATAATTATATTGACTAATCAGACAAAATATTCTGTATAGCATCCTAGTGTCTATGGAAAAGCAGAAAGATGATGTTTTCAGCAAAAAGATGAGATGTCCTTGGAGATCCACCAAAGGTGTTGGAGACCTTACACATGAAAAACTTACAAAATACAGAGCTTATCAGATCACTGATTCCATAAGAGGTTGCTGTGAGACTCATACTCAGTCCTTTTTGGTGTGAGATATAAGGTAATCTAATTCAGGGAATTATATCCAGCTAGTTTTTTTGCAATATTTGCCTTGCATCTCCCATATGAGCTTATGAGTGGAAAAGTACGTATCTGCTCCTCACAAAGGTTAAGGGAAACAAGTCAAAGGAGTTTGTTTTATGTATAATGAGTAGATTTGCTGGTAGATTTAAGGAAAATCAAACTGTTTTGATTAATCAATATTTCAACTCCGTTACAATGAGTACATTAAACGAAGTATCACTGTACACATATACTTTTTATGTTTCTGTTTCAGAAACTCCATGTTCTTATCAAACAACAAAAGCAATAAAGAAGAGATCTACGTTGCCTTGTGTACTTGTCTAATACTCCAGGACAAAACATAACTTTCCATTCAATGTGGAAATACTTTGGTAATCTTTTGGCCTTCTTCTATCTTCTTTTCCACAACAGCCTCGATGCCAGTAAAAAGAGAAAGATCAGTGAAAAACATATAGTAAAAGAAAGGGTTTTAAATGACAGGCATTATTTCTGAACTGAAGTTCCTAGAAACAATTAGATATTCCATTCTTCCTCTCAGCTCTCTGGAGAACTCACCCCTGTGAAACCTTGTAAAACTGAGGGAAAACAAAAAGGATTTTACAAACCACAATTGTCCAGCTTTAAATGAAGCTCTGCAGGCTGTCTGCAGCTGTTTGCTTTAGGCCTGGCTGGTTTCATCATGGAGAGAAAGCAGCACATGGCTTGTTTTCATATGGATCATCTTTCCCACAATACCTCTACTTTTCCAGATGCTTCCAAAAGACATATATCAATATTTTATAAACTATACAGGATAGCTTATTTTCCTTGTGGAAAGCAATTCTGGTTATAGATGTGTAATCAAAAAAGCTAGTTTCATGTCATTTCATTATCTATACAATATTCAACTTAAATATTTTCATCCCAGAGCAGGTCATTAGATTTGGTTAGCTCTGTTTGAATTCTTCAGTTACCTTCTTCCAAATGGTGTCTGATGGCACCCATATTTGCTTTGTGTATAAATTTTAGTTTATTTCCCTTCAGAGAGCATCAGCCTGTGTTTGATTTTGCTTTGGAAGTGTCTAGGTCTGGCAACATTGCAGGAGACAAATAAAATCTGTGCAATAATTTTGTGGTCATCCTAAAATCTGTTCCCTGCATAATGTGCTAATTTATAGAGAGGCGCTAAGAAAGTTGTCTTTTGAATACACATGGGATATATTCCTGAGGCAGATGATTTTTCTGTTCTCTTTGAATCTTTTATCAACATAGATGATTTCACAAGATGAGATAATTCCAAAGAGCTTAAATCAAACCCACAGAGAGATCTGAAGGTGCAGATATTATTCTGGAAAGATCTCACAATGAGTCTTCAAAGCAAACTGAAAGGTGATAGCAGACTTGGGTTGCTAAATGAACCGGGATGCTCAGAACAAATTGCATTGCTTTAAGAGCACTGCCTGCATGCCTACAAACAGAATTACAATGAGCTAACAGCTCTTTACTCTAGGACAGACTGCTGTATCACAACAGCTAAACCCAAACACAGAAAAGGGTGTGATCACCTCACCTCCTAATCATGAAGATTTCCATTCACAGCCATGTGTGGTGGTATCCAGAACCAGCAAGGATTGCAAGGCAAGGTGGTGCTGAAATGTGGGGACAAAACTCTCAAGCAAAGTGTCCAGTTATCAAAAAGGAAAGTGCTTCATTATCCTTCCCAGAAACTTCAGTCTTTTACAAAGATTACAGAATGAAAAGGACAATGAATGAAATGGTTCTTATTTATTTCTGTGTATATCAGTAAATTCAGGTTAATCTATGTACATCATGGAGTCAATTAAAATTTATTAAGGAGTAAATAATTAAACATCTGGTATGAATACGATTAGGTTGATATTAGTTTGATAATATTAGAGGCCTAAGAAATGTCTTTGCTTGTTTCCGTGTGATATATGACTTTGAGTTTTCAGTGAATATAATCTTTTTACTTTTTTTTTTTTTTTGGTAAATACTAAGCTTGAGAGTATTTTGCAAGTTTTTTTAAAAAAAACAAACACACAAACTCCGAGTTCTTGGTCATACCTTACCTTTTCAAGTTGTCTTGGCACTACAATGGGTTCTTCTTTGATGTACTCTACTTAAACTTAAGCAGCTTTACATGAGAAAGGAATGCAAAAACATGTTAACAACAGTTTCTGAAGTAAAGATGCATGGTAAAATACAATAAAATATGAAACTCTTCTAGGTCAAAAATTTATGCAACAGCATGAATCAAGCATGATCCTCAGCTGATTACTGTGAAGGTAGTTATACTTTTATAAATAGGAGAACATATACAATGAATGTTGTCTTGTAACACAGGGAGTATAGCCCACTTTTTTCTTTGTTAAGTGCAAGCACAAAGCAATTTCTTGGCCACTGATACATCTGACATAAGAATGTACAACTTAGCTAAAGTGAAGGATTACATTTAGTTTCCATGAGTCTGAATGATTACCCGAGAGTTAAATTATGTGCACGTCTTCTCTGAACTCTTCAGTTTCAGTCAAATAGAAATACTGTATGGGTGAAAAACACTTGTATTAAATTATGTATTTGAATGAACTTTAAGATTTAAAGATGTAAATGTTAAGTGCAAAATTATGCATGGTAAAAGAATGCTGTGGCAATGTTCTGAAGTGATCATTTATTACACCATAGCAACAAGCAGTGCGTTCAGGCCTACCAAGTCCTGTAATATTCTCATTACACCTTAAAGGGGTCATCTAAAACTGAGAGGACAAGCTGGCATTTTTAAAAGACAAAAGGAAGATGATCCTTATGAAAAATAACTAGCTCTGAAACTTGATTAGAATGAGTATTGCAATGTTAGGAGGGAATAGTTTGATAGTTCTTCTCCTCCCTAGGGTTACTCACAGTCTAAACTGCACTAAACAACATTGTACATTTGTCCTGATCATGAAAAGACCATGTGTGTCAGAAACTGAAAGATCTACGCTACACACGGGTTTGTGAGCATGGAACATACTATCAGAATGACTGTATTGAGTCAGGTGGAAAATACAGTTACCCCAGTTTCCTGACTCCAGCTAGCCAATAGTGGATATTTGAGGACAGGAAATTAGCAAAGGCAAGATTGGTCCTGCTGGATTTTGTATTTAACAGAGCTTCTGAAAGGTATGCTGAGGAAGCTCATGAAGCTTACAAAGCTTATGAATAGGTGATCACTTTGGAAGTGGTCCTTATGAAATGCTGTCATTCACAACATTCTGTACCAATGATTTCTACAGTTTATCTAGGCATTGTGTGAAAAATACCTTTGCTTACTTTGGGCTGGTAGCTGATGGCTTGTCCAATGGCCTTTATTCTTGCAGTTAAGAGAAACAATGAGTAATCACAGACACCCCAAACTTCGGCTGCAGATGAAAGAGAAATTCTACTATAGAATAATATGGAGAGGAGCAAAGTACTTCTCATTTGCTTATTTTCTTAGGAAACATATAACATTTTTGAAGGTCATTCAGGCTGTTCATTCAAAATCAAAGAACCATGAGGTTCTGTAACTCAACTTTGTTGAATTTTTTATCATTTGGGATAGAAAGCTAGGAAGAAAGATGTCCGTGCACATCTGTGTATATGTGTTTTAAGTATGTCATACGGTCAAGCTCTTGCTTTTAAGCAAAACGGAAAAATAAGTTCCAGTGCATATTTATTGAAATTCTGACTTTCAAGAACAACAGGGAGAACTGAACTTTTGGGAAGAGAGTGCTTCTGTTTTTTTACAAAGAGAAAACTTAAAGGCTTCCAGAATCTCTTTACAGTTTTCCTCTGAGAAAAAGCTTTCTACATTTGTTAAAGTTCAGACTTTTTCCTTAATTTATGATACCAATTGGCTTGCGGTATGGAGGATACTAACAGGAGATAGCTGTGAACAAAAGCATACATATTCCTGTAAATCAACTGTTCTCTTTTGCAAAGGAATGGGTTAAAATATAACCACTACTTGAAAATAAACGGTGATACTATGTGATGTTTTGTGAAGATTTAAAGCTGAACTGGAAATAGAACTCTAGGGCAGATGGTACTATATACAAATGTTTGAAAGAATTACACATAGTCATATCTGCAGTGTACCTCAAATTG
This sequence comes from Crypturellus undulatus, assembly GCA_013389825.1. Classification (NCBI taxonomy): domain Eukaryota; kingdom Metazoa; phylum Chordata; class Aves; order Tinamiformes; family Tinamidae; genus Crypturellus; species Crypturellus undulatus. The sequence continues at coordinate 2,734,933 of VWPW01021686.1, forward strand.
CTGAAGATGCATATAAAGTAGATGATTTTCCTGCCAACACTGGATCCTCATCTATGTGTTTCCCTTAGTGTTCCCTAGGTGTCTTTGGAGGAAAATTTTTCTTTTTACAAAAGTCATATCAGACTGTTAACATAATCCTGACATAATGATAACCAATGTACTGTGCCACAAACACTGATGTCAGCTGCCTTTTTTTTAAGTGATGAAAACGTTTTGCTATTCAGAATAATACTAGGAAAGTATTGAAAGGAAGTGCAGATGTGGGACTTTCAAAGTTGGAAAAGTAATAATTTTTGAAAAATTATTGAAAGTGTCTTGAATTGTGAGGAATTCAATGTCTCTGGCCTTTACAACTGACTTCTCTTGTCATATTTCGTCCATCTTCTCCTCTTCTCTTTCTGCCACTTCCTTCTGCAGAGTCTGATTCTGCGGAACCACTAGGTACCAGCCCCAGTGAGAGTTAGCACACACACGTATGTTTTTGCATCTCCATTAGCCTTCACCTCCGTCTTCACCTTGAGTTCCTTTCCATCGATATTCATATATTTTTCCCTCATCTTAGATTCCAATTACAGCCACTGAATTGCACTGCAATCTATCTTGTTTTACTACAATCACCACTGTAATACTTTAATACTGTACTATGGCAATTGCAGTATAATAACTATGCCGATTTTAATAAAAACAGTATGGATGTAATTCCAGGGGAATAGTAATATTTGTTTCTTACTCACAGTATCCACACCCTGATAGTTACCTCATCAAAACACGATACAATAGTATTCTAAAGACTTGGTGGTTGCCATGTCACCTCTGACTAATTTGCGTCCTAAGACTTGGATATTTAGCAGTAACACATTTAAGGCATGCTGCTCTCTCTTCTGTCGGTTTACATCACTGGGGAAATACGAGATGAGGAATGTCTCACTTTCTCTCCACTGAGACAATTTGAGGTGCAGCGTTAACTGTAAAGACTGGAGAAAATCATTAATAATTATCCTTCATTAATTTCATGATAAATGAAGACTGTTAGAGTGGATAGAACTGGGTCCAAAAGTAGTTAACCTGTTAATATGCTCCTTTTAAATATTGTTGCTAGCAGAGAAACTGGCTAAAGGGGTCAATAGCTGATGGTGATTTGAGAGGTTGTTGGAATAAACTTCAAAGCTACTGAGAAGTTTCTGCCCAAACTTTTTATAATAAAAATGTCTTAATATCAATTTTGCCATAAAATAATCAAATTTGTTTTAAGGAATTCTGAATACAATTTTTTTTGGAACAAGTACATCTGACTCTTGACACAAAATTTTGAGTTGTAAAAATTAAATTTAGAATTGTTTCACGTATGTTCAATATTTGCTTGTCCCACCTGAGCCACTAACATACTTACAGCATTTTCACTTTGAATTACTTTTACAGCCTTGATTTTACTAGAAGTGATCACTGACTGAATTATATTTCTCATAAAGCACTTTGGTTTCCCCTATAGTTGAACGGATAACTAAAACTCAAACACCAAACTACACCATGAGAGATTTAACTTATCCAAAATTTGGAGCTCATAGTGCAATTGGAATGGAATTGGAATGAGCCCCTGTGCTACTCAGGTTTGCATCAAACTGAGAAAAAAGCATCATCCAGTAGCTTGATGGATAAAATTACACCTTTATGATGAGAATACTCCTATCAGTCCATTCTCCCACTTTTGAAACTAGATTAATAAATTTTTATGTCTTTTGTCCATTTCCCAGATGATCACATCTACAGTGGAACCATGATTTATACTGACCCCTGTATATGTCAGTTTACATGCACATGTCTTTCTGTTCAGGATATCCTAGACAGCTTTCCCCCAAGTTTCTCAATTGCAATGTTAGCAGGTATGAATATACAAGCTAATACTGGAATGTTTCTAAAAGACAAGGTTTTATAAGCTTCCAGTGCAGGGAAAAAATTGATACTTTGTCAATTTGTTCTAATTCAGGATGAGAACAAGAGCTGGAATAATTAATTTTTTTAAGAAAGAAATTCTGTCCCCAAATAGCATTCTATTTATTTTATTTAAGGAAGATGAAAAACTTCATAGATCAAATTTTCTGAATTATGAAAATTCTCTAAAGAATCTGTTTCAAGTAGGTAGATTTTTTGCAGTTCTTGTAGAATAGGGTAAGCAAATTAATATCAAGGCAGAAAATTAATGTTTATGTGACAGAAGATGCAATGAAGACAAAAATAGGTTGAAGATAAAAATGTGGGAGAACAGGACAACTGCTCCACTTGATCCTCTCAGGCTCACCAGGGATTTAAAACCAGATTTCTAATATCACAGAGAGGATAAGAGATAGATTCTATATGGAGGATTACACATTGGTTGCACTGTGTATTCAGTCCCTATCTCAGAGTGCTCCCTGCAGGATCAGGACTGGTTTGATGTAGTGAGGCAGCTGCAAGGATCCTCACTTGAGGATTCAGCTTCAGTTTGTGGAAGGTCTTGAAGTCATTCTGAAGCTGTGAACCCGAATATGCATGTATGCTTGCAAACACAGACCGGCTCAGACATCAGTTGACTTGATCTGAAAATGTCAGGGGCATCTTCAGAATGGGGGTGCCTAGGTAAAGTCATACACCAAGCATATAGCTCAGACTTCAAGGAAACCAGCTTTCTTAAATCTCAGGTTTGTTTCTTGACATCTTCCCTTTTTGTGATTCTTTATCTGCTTTCTGGCTTTCTGTTATATGGTGGATTTTTTGTTGTTTTTTGTTTGTTTGTTTTTTTTTGGCCCCCATACTATAAGAAATATTTTGGCAATAGGCAAAGAGAACAATAAAAAGAACAACAATTTGAAATATAAAAGATGTATTCAATCAGACAGAAAGTCAGAGACCAGCAATCATGGAGATCTGAGCTGAGCAGAGGGGCATGCTAATTAAAAAAAAAAAAAAGGTAGTAAGGTATAAAATGTAGTAAGGTATGTATTTGAAAAGGGGTATTATTTGAATTACCCCCAAAAACCAGAATCTAAAATAGTTTCAAAACACAGATCAAGAGCCAAGCATGGAAATATTTAACACGAAAAATACTACTGCCAAGCCCCTAAATTCACACTGCCAAAGAGTAGTTACGGTAACATTACAGTAAATAACCTACATCATAGATTTTTTTATTACTCTTTGTTCAGCCTGAGCAAATATCTCTCCTCTAAGAGAGGCAGAGACACGGAAAAGGCAGATGTATAAAGTTGACCTAATGCTTCCTATAGCCAGCAGAAAGACATAGCAGGATCTTTGCTTTTGGAATGTTTTTCTATTTTTTAGCCTTTTCCGTAGTAACACTGCATGGAAGACGTTCAGTCGCCATCAGCTATGGGAATTTCACTGGATTTGATCATGGGCTATGTCAGCTCATCTTGAGTTCCATCCACAGCCAGCCCCGCGGCCTCGAGTCACGGCGCCACCGTACAGCTCCGGCACTCGTGGGCCATGTGTGCCTTGAGGGCGCGTGGTGACTTGGTGTGCAGGATACCCTCGGGCATCCGTGTGGTCATTTGGCAGCTGGATCGTGGAGCATATGGTGACCAGCTATTTTCAGTGTTNGCCTTTACCACGCGTGGTGACTCAGTCTGCAGGACACCCCAGGGGCATCCGTGTGGTCATTTGGCAGCTGGATCGTGGAGCATATGGTGACCAGCTATTTTCAGTGTTTGCATCAACTGCAAAGCAGAAATAAACATAGCGATTATAAAAGACAATTGATAATTGTTTTATTGTCAAGTGAAGGCAAAGTTGGGGACAATAGAGGAGCAGCTGTTTGGCATAGTTCCTGTGATTTCGGATCTCAGACAGAGACCAAAGCACTTGAATGTACATTTGTGAAAATCAGCATGGTTCTTTATGCCATAGCCCTGTAGCTGTCAATGTTCGCATGCTCCTTACCCTGGGAAGAGTGCCAGCATGCCTATACATGCTGGATAAATAAGGACAGTGAGCACATTTAGGAAAATGACCAGGGAAAAGGCATTTTCGTTTATTTACTGTTATCATTGAAAAGCAACAAGGAAGTGAAATATATCCACTGCCACAAGCATAAGAGGGATGGCACCCTGGGAATGGCATTCAGCAGCCAGCAAAAAAATGGTTTCCAGGCTGGAGCCTCTTACATTATGCACTGTTTTTCGAAGTAAACCCACATCCACGCCCGCACAAAATCCTCTGAGTCATTCTACTGCTACATTTTAACTACCTGGAATGTAGCTCCTAACAGTTCAATTTCTCCCTCCAATAAAATAAAACGAATGAATTTCCTAAAGTAACTAAATATATACAAAAGGCACTGTGTTTTAGTCTAATAACTCCATCAGAAAAAGAGGTTAAAGGCACTGATTTCAGAAGAGTGAGAGACATGTTAAAATGTTAGTGAAACTTCTTAAGTTAAAATGTTATGTCCTCTGAATGAAGTCCCTGGTGTGATGCTACAGTTCTGTTTTCATTATGGCATGCGAAAGGATTAGGAATTTGTTTTACATTCCAGCTCGTGGTATGGAAGTCTAAACTTCTGTGAAACACCAACCTGCTCTAGAGAGGTGCCTCTCATGGACTGGGTCTGTAGAACCTGTCATTCATTTACAAGCTCATAATCTTATGACTTTCCCTAAAGTTTTTTTAGACTACACTAAAAATAAACAAAAAACACAGTATGAGAACGCGGTAGTAATTACGAATTAACACTAAATCTCTTGGCCCTATTCATACCAAAGTACTCTTGCACTTACAGGCACTTACAAAACTAATGACTCACCAAACTAATACTGTGAATAGGCACACAAGAAACTAAATTTTTAAGGGATCTAGTGCAGTGTGTGTTCATGACGTCAGGTACTGAGATGTGTTTGATCAAGGATGAACATAAACAAACAGCATTGTGCTGTTATCTCGTGTGTTGATGATAAAGTAAGCTATAGAATATGCATTACTTTAAATATCTTTGGTTAGCTTCTAAATACTATGCAACAATTTCTGGGGTTATATGCACTATTAACATCCAGCCAAGTTTTTGTTTTAATCACATCATGGGAAGACAGTCCCTGTCCCAAAGAGTTACCAAGAAAATAGATATATAAGTTATAAAAATAAATGCTAAGCAGGAAGAAGGGAATATGTGAGAAAGAAAATTAATATCATGCAAGATTTATTATGAATTCTAAATATCCTCATTTTACTTTTCATAATAAATTCATATTTTCATCTGAGAGAGACAAGAGGGGGAGGAATTTAAAAGTTTGAATAGGCAGGAGCAGGTGGAGAGCTAGGAATAATAAAGAATTGATCAAGAAAAATGACAAATTTCCCAATTACTGTGATTAGTGCTGTCACTAATAATCTACTACAGCCATGGAATCTCAAAATGTTCCCATATCCCCCATCCCGACAAGGACTGTGTCCATCTGGAAGAGCTGCCTTTTATTTTTCCCTAAATTATGCGATCAAAAGCTGTCATCATTACTTCCTTTGTACAAAATTTATAGCCAGTCTGCAAAACAATTTCTGTTTTAAAAATTGTACTGCATTACTTCAAGTTCAGTTTTAATACACTATATTGATTTTTCTACGTGCAATGTTGTCTTAAGGAACTTAAAGTAAGTGATTAAAGAACAGATTGTGTTATGGCATTTGATAGAAATTTAGCATTTATTCTGATGGGTGTGTTTAGGGTGTTCTCTCTGCTCAGTGATCAGTAATATAGGATCATGCAGTTTACTCGCCAATAGGCAAAGTAAAAGTAACAGAAAACCAAAGTTACTCATGATGAATTATTTAGATCCAATAAGTCACATGTTTTAGCTTTAGCAATCCTCACAAGATATGCAAGACTTTGAAGTATTTTCCCTTTTAATACTAGAAAGGAATAAGGACAGACCCATGACATTATAGTTTTAACTTTAAGCCTTTGAAAGAGTGGACGTCTATAGTGCTGTATTCATCAGTTATCACTTTCATTAACGGCAAACATTCAACTTTTTAAAAACAGTGTGTGTATTTTTCACACAAAAAGGAAGAGAAATGTAGGATGGGAAACATGCCTTTTCTGCTATATTCCCTCATCAAGATGTTATGTGACCTTGGGAGAGCCAGCTGTTTAACTCACTTGGACCACTGCTTCCTCTTCTTTAACTGAAAAATTATTTTTATTATTGTTACTACTCCTATTTACAACAAATATAATCATTCAAATAACAATCAAATGTTTGTGAAAAACATACTCATCTTACAAAATTAGTTGAGTAAATCTACTCCCCCGATTAAAGACAAATATATGCTAAAGATCGGCAAGGTTTGAGGTATGAAGATGTTTCAGAATCATAGGGCAGTGAGAAAAATTCCACAAAGAATTTTTACCAATAGGTGGCATTAGCACTGAGACAGGAGCAAAAATGGATACCCCATCCTCACTCCAAAATTTTGCTTTGAAGAACCTCAAGAAGTTAGGTAGCACTAAACATTCATATTCACATACAATAAATATGTCCTTATGCTCTTTCAGAAAGAATAAATCTAGGTTTCTATGTTGTACTCTAAAGGACATTCACGAACAGTCTATGTGTAGTCAGGTCAGTGATTTGTTACTGATATTTCTAATTTTTGAAAGTGAGATAATGGACATATCAGCAGTAATAAAAAAGTGTATTTTTCAAAACAAATCTTTTATTCAAAATTTTGAAAATGACTAAATTTTTAAAGAAGTTTATCAAAATTTTTGTCTAAAAAGGAAATCTAATTCTATTGTTTGCCTATTGTTAGGATAAATTCTATTTACAAAAGCAAGATAACAATTTCCTTTTTAACTATTTATTAGTGATAGGTGTAAAAAAATTCACCAACTATCCTGGTTTCAGCTTTGATTGAGAGATGTTTTCAAAAATATTTGTTCACACTCCTGCAAATGATTTAATTTGTAGTGATTTTGAGATATCCACAAATCCTTGGCATCTCAGAAAAAGGATAATAGGTAGCAAAAACTTAAAATCATTTTAGAAGATTGCATTTCTCTGAAATGGCACCAAATTAATTGCTTGAAAAGAAACTGAAAGACAGAGACTTAACAATAATGGAACACCACGTTTTCTATCAATAAACATTTTACTCTGGTCCTGTTACTGATCCTCCCATGAATGTACAGAAAAACTAACAACACAGACTGTTCATGTAACAATGACCTCATACTGCTATTTCTTTCCCACTAAGTAATCATGTTGGTCTTGGTCTTTTCCTTGTTCCTCCTGGCTGGACCTTGATTTTCATTTTGGAAAACTCTGTCATTCTGAAAATGTAGCACATGAGGGAAAAACAAAACTAGGTTGTGAAACTTTTATTCACTTGGATGAGAGGACTCAGGCAAATATTATTAAACCTGCAAATCTGGACCCCCTTCTGCTAGGAGAGGAAAGCTTGTAGAATTAAAACACAGTTCCAGGCAAGGGAGTTTAACTGCATTTTAAGAGAATTATTCATTACTATTCGCCAACATGAGTAAGATTTTCACAATCCAGTCCAAAGCAAATCAAATGTATTTAGGAACTAAGTAGAAAAAAAGTGTTCATAGACAATCCCATCAACCATATGCACATCGCTGGAAATAATTTATGCTGGTGAATCTCTCAATCCTCTTTATTTTTGGCGAGTATGCAATGATTCACTGGATAGTAAGAGCCACTAGGTGGCATTTGTGATTTATTACGCTGGAAGCAATGGCTTAAAAAGATTTCATCTAATCCTTGGTTTTAGGAGAACAAGATATTTAACATTCCAAGACATTTAATTCAAGGAAACCACTCCATAATTAGATAAATGCACTGAGATTTCACTTCCGCTATGTTACTTGGAAATCTCCTTTCTGAAGTCTCCATTCAGATCCTAGACATTCTCCTGCATGTATTCCCTGACCCCACAGCACCAGCTTACATAAGTAATTACTTGTCTACAATTAAGCTGTAAATAATGCAATCACTCCATTCTTGTCCTGTCACTCTAGTCCCAACCACAACAAATAGGGCTAATCACATACTTATTCAAGTGTGTAATTATTCACAGTTAAACTTCTGTCACTTTCACCCTGTTTGGAAACAGCAGAACACAACCTGTAATTAGCGAACGTTACTGCAGGCACTTTTCCTTGGAATTACGCCACGGCTTCAGCACCTATAAGCAAAGAGCGAAAGCCTTTGATGTGGGGTCCCGGCAGGATTCCTGCCCCTTGGGCTGTTCTCCTATCAGCCCAGAATAAGCCAGGGAGATCAGTGAGTGATTATTATGTCAAACCAGCCTACTGAAAATGGTTCACATTTCCCCCTTTCAGTAACTTTTTATGCACTTACATCACGCCTACATACACATACATATGTGCATATGTTTGTATATGTCGATGTGTGTCTGAATATGTGTGAAACCTTCATGTATGCACCTGTTTTGTTACAGAGGGATCTGTCATGTTTCTACATTTCAAGTTGTATTAGGATTTTCATCAAAATACCAATAAAAATCTTGGTATTTCACAAATTAGATGGATGGCTATAATGCTGGATTCATCATTAGTTTAAAATGATGCTGTCTTGGTTAAGACCTGAGACTCTGAAACCAAGATCCGCCTTGCTTGAACACACCCTTTCATAGCACTATATTCAATGAAACACCAATATGCCAGCGGATACTGAAAGGACTGTATGTAGGCACGCCGCTGAAAAGACTAGTCACAAACCAAATGCTTTTAAATCATGCTCCAATTTACCGTACTGAAATCTTCCAACTCAAGTCATTGTCTCATAATAAATTGTGTGCGTCACACATGTAACATTAAACCATGCATGCCCCCGTTTCACACTGTGAGTCAGGTTCTGTCACATGGACTTGGCTTGAGCTATTACTTGCTCTCGGAGGATCCCAAGGGTTGGTAAGGAACTGCTCAGCCTGAACGAGGAGGTAGAATCTGTCCCACAGAGAAAATTGGAAAATTAGAAAGCTCATTTGCCACCTGCCCTTTGCAGTAATTCTAGAAGCAGATGGAATATGAGATTAAAACTAGGACCTGTGTTTTGCTTTCTGATTTATAAACAGATTATTTAGAGGGAAGGCTGAGTAAGAATGTGCACAGAAAATAATCGACTGAATGTTTATTTTTAATTTGTCCGAAAAATTAAATCATTATTCTCTCCTCCTATTGTCCTAGTCCCTGCTCCCTCCTTGGCATTGCTACATCTCATTTTGCAACTGTTTTCATGAAGCGAAGTTGTTTCACACCCAGAAATCAGTGTGGGCTGACAAAAGATTACACAGATTTGCAAATGAGCCTTCCTTGCGGGAAGACAGTCTTTGAAATTATTCATTAAACCATTCAGCAAATAGGTTGGCCAGTATCAGAGGGGAAGTAACTCTCCTGTGTGAGATCCTGTATGTTTTGAATCTTGCAGGTAATTTTATTGGTTCATGTTGGCACGGGGGTGGAGGGAGAGTAGAAATAAGTGCTGGAATATTTTTCAGCAGACTTTGAATGTAAGGAACAAAGGGAGTCACTAAAGAAAGCTATCAAGCCACTTTTGTGATGTGAATAGTTAGAAGGACATAGTGATGAAAGCTAATTATTCCCTGCACCTACTGGGCAAACTATAGAAAGGGCTGAGGACTGCTTCCTAGTTCTTAACAATCTGGGAAACAAGTTTTAATGTGGGGAATTTCAGTAAGATGTCAAGTATCCAAATACCATGGAAACATTAATACTGGGTGGACTCCTCTGCACTTATTTAGTTAGTTAGTTGCTGTTGAATTACAGTGATATAAAATTGCTGAGGTCTCAAGATACTTTTCGAAATGGCAGTAGCTGCCTCCCAGTATAATGACTCATTTGAACAGTCTATATTAGCCAGAACAAAGTGTTCAGTAAATGCTTCCAAGATGACAGATATTCTGTTAGGGACCTATTATTTGCTGTCAATATGATGCAAGGAGAATGCAGACATGGTCGCCTTTGTTTACATTTTTAGCTGCTTGCTGAGACTATGACCTTTTGCTGCTGATGATATACATATGCTGAACATTTGCTTAAACTGTCTTCCCACCACTGATAAACATAACCCTCCAGATTATGTTATGCAAATGAGCTGCAAGGGAAATAAAATAGAATTTCATGTTTTCCTCCTTGGCTTCTTACAACTTTGCATTTATGACACTTTAAAAAACATGTAATCATTGGAGGAAGATGAGAAATTCATATAGTTTTGCATATAAACCTTTTTCAACTCCAGAATATCTGTCAAACTCATTGCAGCCTGCCATCTGAGAAACTGCCCTTCAGAGCCCTTTTTTCCCTTTCCTTACTCCTATGCCCCACTATGATTTATAACACTGTGCAAATCACACCTCAGATAGATAGATAGATAGCTCTTTTCAGATTACTCAAGACTAGTAAACTTTGTGAAAAGCATGTAGTACGAGATCTGCTGATCTCGTCTGATCCGGTCTTGGGTACATCTGGTAATAAACCTACCAAGTTTCTTGTCATCATTAGAGGGTAATAAATGTTTCATCCATCCATCCATCCTTCACTGAGCAGTAAAGAATCTGCATATTGGACAAATCTGTTTCCCAGGTAAATGAGCTGTGGATTCTATTCTCTTTCCACAATATATTAAACATGTCCTTCTGTCCTCTGCAAGAGCAGAAAATAAAGACTACTACGAATTTGGGTTTTTTTTGTTTTTTTTTCGTATTTTGTCTGCTATCCAAAGTATAGATATGCCTGAACTGCAATAAGTTGCAGCACTATAAGGTATATGTCCATTCAAAAGTCTGTTATATTAAATATTTTTTCTCTTTCCTAAGCTGTATATTTCACGAACATCAAGGTAACAAGCCCATTTTCACAGGATTTCATTAAAAAAAAAAAAAAAAGGAGTGAGAGATTTGATTGATTGCTTTTTGTTCACTGAAATGTGAGGTTTCAGAACCCTGAGGCTCAGGGTGATACACAACTTGCTTACAAATACACATTATTTTTCTGTCTAAAAGGATGTGAACCTGAAGGATCCTAATGACATCATTATGGTTGCAATCCATCACACTGGAAAACAAGTCTATGAAAACTACAGTAAGTTGCAAGTAATATTCTCAGCAATGTTCCACTTCTTCCAAATCCATACAGATTTGGCGTGACTTGTTAGGAACTGTCATGATTTACAGAATTCCTTTTTAAGTCCAGAAGGTTGTCACAATATTTGAAGTTTTCAGCTGTAATGTTTCCTATCTTAAAAACTACAGAAATACAAACAGAATGTATGTTAAAAGACAGATCTTAATCTGATTGCTTTTTTTCCTTAGCCCTGAATTTACTGAAAGCATTTATGTCATCCAAAATATGATTTTGTCCTGCACAGTTGAAGGCAAAAATATTGCATATGGTTTCAGAACTAAGGAGATGAATTACATAGTGTAATTAAGCTGAAAATTTGGAAATCCCTAGCACAACTGAAATTCTTAAATATGCTTTCAAAATGAAGTTGAAGTGTGAACTCACTTTAATAACCTGAAAACATTTTGTCAGTAGAAACAGACATATTTTCAATGTGCTACCTGTTACTCTTCATCTGTAGCAGAAGATGAAACATCTGGCTGCTAATCAGTTGGCACAGGGTAAGGTCAATCCACCCAATTTATGTTTCTTTGCAACATAAGAAATTCTATGGCAAAATAAATTTTATTTCTTGCCATTAGTTTTAGAAAGCAGATTGGTTAATCTCATATTTGCATTACCCACGTAAGCTTTCTTCTAAATTATGATCACCCTGTAGCTTAACATACATATAGAGAGGACATTCAGCTCAGCTTTCGGTCGTATCAGGATGCTTGGCCACACACATTGTGCCTTGTGCCCACACATTGCAGTTCCTGAAGGGGAGTCTTGAAACTTTAGGAATCTGTGAATAAATCAGTGGCCTCCAGGTAATGTCAAACAGCAAGAAGACTACTGCAGCTCATCTGTACAAGAATTACTGTTTTCTTTCACAGCTGCACACAGGGAGATGGTTTGCATGGTTTTAGTGTGATACCTTTTTCAGTCCTGGCTAACTCTATATGTAAAACTTGGTCCAAATGATTTCAGTGGGTCTCTCTGCAGGGTTGAACACTATTGTGTGGTAGTAAGAAACATTTGTAATCTCAGAAATTAACCAGCCCAAGGTGATCATTAGAAGACAGAGAGGCTGGAGAAGAAAGCTATAGACAAAAGGAAAGGGAAGGTGATTCCTAAGTGATGGGAAAGTTTGAAAAACATTATTTAAAGAATGGTGTCAAGGTAGACTATAAAGTATAGAGTAAACTTTTAGTTATAATGAAGGTAATTGAAAAATTCTATCCAAATTTGAGGAAGAATGGAAAAGGGCAGAGATTTTTTTTTCGGAAGTTCAAAAACCAAGGTATACCATTTCAGTTAAATTGAACAATTTAAATAAATATAGTGCCTTACTCTGATTGTATCTTCTTACATCACACTGCATATCAAACTTGATATTATATGCATGTGCTGAATGTATAGTGTTTCACACACATAAATGCGTATTATGTATATGGGTACAATATGAGAAAGTTAAATCATGTTGAAAAATCATTTTAGTAAGAATCATTAAGATTTTAATCTGTAGAAGTGCAGTTGCTGCATATTCTGGATGCTGACAGAAAAAAATGGCAAATTGATCAATTTAAGCAAGAAATGGGTGTTTTTTCATGACACTTCCCTGGCATTCTTTTTACTTGTCACTGATGAAAAAGCATAAGAACATGTAAGAATGTAAACTAACTGCATTTTTATACATTTATGATACAGGATTTATATTTTCTATATCATATTTACATCTAGTGAATTATAATTGTGTCCTTAATAAGTTGAACGAATGTAAAGTGTGCATGGGTTTATGCTGTTTTATTGTACAGTGGCTTGCATTCAAACTTTCAGTTTGTTCCTTCTGCTATTCATTTTTTGTGCAATTATTAATTTAAATTAAATGTTCTATCATACTAACCCTAAATGAATTCATCTTGATTAATATTATTCAAATGAATACAAAAGGAATCAATCATCATTACAAAGATACTGAAAATGTTGCCTTCACTTTTTAAGCTCCAATATACTGCTAGGTTAAATACAAACCCACAGCTAAACTCCTAGATGCCAGAATTGGGGAGTGTTGGGAGAAGTCTACATCTGAAACTACACTGGGAATTTTGCTCCCCTCTCTCTTTGAAAGTGATACTTATTATGCAGGCTGCTTTAACTTCTTAATTTGTTTTTAATTGCTTTATATTTTCTAGGAGCTTTTAGCCACTCCCTTGAGTTAGAGGGCATAAAGGAGCAATATATTTACATCAGCTTGTGTGAATATATTCAAGATGGTATGAATTAGATATTAAAATTTGGAGGTTACACAATGAGAAAGAAAGAGTATAGTTAGCAAAGATAAGAATAACATGTGGGCCTTCTATTTACTCTCCTTTATATAAGTAAAATACAATAATATATCAGAAAGTATCTCTGCAGGATTTCTGTTCAGTGACCTATGTAATATAATGAACTTTCTTAAATTCTTAGCCTTGATATCTGTCAGAGACAGACTCATCAAAAATAAATTTCAAACAATTTAAATATCCATTATTTTTTCATAGAAAAGTCCATATAGCTCTGCATTTATTTTTCCTCTGGTTTTTGATCGCTGTTACCAGTCTGCCCTTCCATGACCTCTCAGTGCTAGGTTGTGATGTGTTCAAATTGTAGAATGACAAGACTACAGTGAGCCTTCCAGTCAGGCTGTCTGGAAGGGACCTCAAGAGATTGTGCCAGAGCTGGGCTAGCTATGAGGTCAGACCAAGTTACTCAGAGAATTATCCAGTCAGGTCTTAAAAAACTGCAAAGCTGGAGTCTTCACAAGCTCTCTGGGCAGCCCGTTTGGCCGTCCCTGTGGTAATAAAGGTTTTCCCTCTCCAGACTAAGCCTCCCTCGATTCAACTTATTCCCTTTGTCTTTTGTCCTCACGTTTGATGCACCACTGAGGAGCGTTACTCTTGTTGACAACCTCCTCATAGAAGGCTTATCACAGCAGGCTGCTATTGGGTGCCCTCCCATGCCTTTCGTTCTCCAGGCTGAACAAACCTAGTCCCCTCAGGCTCTCCTCTCCACCTACCTTCACCGAAGTTACCTTTCCTCAAACGCACTTGCTAACCACTGATCCAAAGATCAGATTTTTCTGCCTTCAGAAAAATCAGATGAACGGAAACATGGAAGGCATTCTGGAGAATGAAGATATTTTGTGTCTGGATTTGAATCTGTGCTGAAGTTTGCCTAGTTCTGCTCTACTGAGACTCTTATTCAGGTTTCATTTCGCCTAGACAGCAAAAGCTTTACATCGTGAGTGCAAATAGGGAAGTCAGGGCTTATGCTCTCTCTGTCTCTGGACACACAGAACACAGAATTGTTCCTTCTTTCAGAAGCACTGTTAAAGGAGAGAGAATAGCTGTTGGTAGGTGTTGGGCAGAGAGTTCACTGACTACTTCAGCAACTGCATGCCATGTTTGATTCTCTAAAGAACCTTTTAATGGGCTCCTACAGCTGTTATTCTGTCCATCTGGCGAAGATAATCCTTCTGTTTGTTCTACATCTAGCTCAGGCGTTCCAGTAAGACAATTTGTCTATTAAAAAAAAGAACACTCTTTGAATTCCAAGTTCTGATAACAGAGTTAATGCCATGATCACAGATTATGAATTTTGTTCTAGTTCTTCATAATTTAATACTTCTGATTGTGAATTAAAATTCCTTTGTGAATCAGCTTTAAATTGTAATAGAATAGAATTTGAATGTAAAGTTTAACATATGAAGAAATGTTGTCATTCGAGAATGATCAAAGGAAAGTATCTGAAAAGGATAATTCTTGTATGAGCATAACAAAATTTAGGAAGATGCTCCAGTATTTTTAATAGATTGTTACCAGCCTATTTAAGAAGGAAGATGAAGAGTAGAGGACTCGTATCAGCAAAGCTGAAATTCCTGCTTATGATCTGATCTATATTTGTTAAGAAGAACGTCTCCAGCAGATCGAGGGAGGTGATCCTCTATTCAGCCTTGGGGAGGCCACATCTGGAGCACTGTGTCCAGTTCTGGGCCCCCCAGTACAAGAGGGATGTGGAGCTGCTGGAGAGAGTCCAGCGCAGGGCCACGAGGATGATCAGGGGCCTGGAACATCTGCCCTATGAGGAGAGGCTGAGGGAGCGGGGCTTGTTCAGCTGGAGAAGAGGAGGCTGAGAGGGGACCTGATCAGTGTCTATAAGTACCTCAAGGGAGGCAGTGAGGAGGATGGGGCTGGCCTCTTTTCAGTGGTGGCCACCAACAGAACTAGGGGAAATGGCCACAAACTGAAGCATCTAAAGTTCCACAGGAACTTAAGGAAAATTTTCCTGACAGTGAGGGTGACAGAGCCCTGGAACAGGCTGCCCAGAGAGGTTGTGGAGTCTCCTTCTCTGGAGATCTTCAAGACCCGCTTGGATGCAGCCCTGTGCCATGTGCTCTAGGTGGCCCTGCGTGTGCAGGGGATTGGAGTAGATGCCCTCTAGAGGTCCCTTCCAACCTTAGGCATTCTGTGATTCTATGTGAGTAGTTACAATAACGATGTAAAAGTAGGTTTCTGCTTTGAATAATAATAATCTAAATAAGGACCTCTGGTCTGTTTTGACTTGCTTACTTGCTACAAACAGACATGGAAGGACTGCTTTGAACTGGTCTGAAATCCTTTAATTTTGCTGTTAAACCTTACCACATGTAAGAGTGTCCTAATAACTAGGTGATGCCTTCAACCTGTGATCTGCTCTATATAACACCATCATCATGAAAAACAGTTAAATACCGATTTGTCTGCAGCTTTGCTGAAAGGTTTATAGAGCAGTGAGTGGTAATCACATTAGCTGCCTTTATCACTTGGACTGTACATTACATTAACATAATACAATTTTATAGCTTTAAGAAATATTAAATAGAAATGAAGGCAAGCAGCGCTTCACTAATGGATTTACAACATCTCTTATCCCTGCTCAGCAACAATGTCTATAATCAGACAGAATGCTATTTGCCCTTCTTTAGAAAGATTTATTCATTTCAAACATTGTGTTATTCTGCTAAATATTTATCACCTTATCTGTCTGTTGAGAGATGCAAAAACTGCTTCAGTCCATAATCCTGATTTCAAATTAATGGAAATCTTCTCATATATATCTTTAAGAGAGAGATACACACACATGTGAGTGCATGCACACACACACACGCGTGCACACACACACACACACAAACTTCTTCTGCAAGAGATTAAGAGACTGAGAAGCCTCTTGTAGAGAAGCCTCCATAAGCACATCATGGAAATTCAGTAGAAAGTGAATAACTACTTTGCTTTGTGTCTGAAGTATGGGAACTTGACATAGCAAACAAAAGTGACAATTCCTATTCTAAAGAAAACTGAATAACTACTACTGAAAGAATATTTTCCTTGGTTCCAGTACCCTGACAGCGGCATGAAACTTGAAGATGTTCAAGTTTCAAAGGCATCACTGAAGCGATCATCATATTTTTAATTCTTAATCAGTGTAAGTTTGTTACCAACCCTAATGAAAATAATTATTAGTAATAGCCAGACCTTGCATGTATTCCATGCAAGGAGTTTAGTGCAAAATTTGTCACATCATCATTCTTGAGCAGTCCACTGTGTGTACCAGTGCTGTCAATATTCCTAAGCTTCCTTTTACATGTGCATTTAAACTCTTTCCTTGGGAAGGATGTGCTAACTTGCACAGATAGAAATTACCTTCTGTGATCAATGTCTTGGTCTTGGTTGCATATGAAAAGTGGGTGCAGGATTGGCCTCAAAGCCCTTGAAAAATTCCAGCAGAGTTTTATTGTTTCTTTTTCTCCATTAGTAACTCTTCTACTGTAAATGACTTCCAGGAAACACATGGGAATTACACTTCTTAAGTGTTCTATGTATTTTTTGCCTATGTATTTTGCTGTTTGGTGTTCTATTTTTGCAAAAGAGTTTAATAATCTATAGTTATTTTACCAGACTGGTCATGTCAATAGTTCCTTTATGTTGTTTAACTTCCGCAGAATTGTGTCACCAAGGAATCAGTCACACAAGAGTATATTTATAGAGAGGCTTATATCTTGCCAACACTCTGGCAGTCCCATATGACCTACCTATATTTCCAAAGAATTAGAAACAGTCATGCAAGAGGTGAGATGGCACCATCAGTGGAATGAACAAATTTACTTTAGGACTTTATATTTGTACTCTCTTAAAAAGAGAAACAAACAAACAAACGAATGAATGAAAAAATAAAGGAACTTCCCATCTCCTCAATGCAGAAGTTATGGCTTATTCATCTGTGTTTTCATCTGTTGTTATTCAAAGATCACATATTTTAAGGTCTCTCTTGTATTGATCCTCCTCTGTTCTTATGAGGGGTCAAAATAACTGAACAGTTCTCAAGGATGGGCCTTTGTTAATGGTATTATCCCATCTATGGTTGATTGCAGTTTTTCAGTAACCTGCTCTTTCCAATATCCCTCATCTTTGGAGTTATCTTGATGAGAGAAAAATATATATACTGAAAAAGGCTCTGAAGGGTAGAGCATGGTTATATAAAAAAGTCCCTAACTTCCCTGTAGATGAACGAGTAGAACGAGTAGAGCACACATTATCGTGTGCTTCTGCTTTTATATTGGTGCTTAAAGAAACCATGTACTCTCTAGGGTAAAAATAACTGAAGAATCAGCATCAATTTATTGCTGGTCCCAGTTCAGATACTGACTGCAGCAAAACTGTGTGGCAATTTTCCTGAACCTCAGTTTATCTGGCTTGGAAATAGAGACGTGAGGGTTTCTAAACTTGCCTCTTGGGGGTGTACAGAGACTTGTTATCTTGAGCATTTAGGCAACCACGCATCAGAAGCATGCATATATAAACACCATAACGAAGCCATTAACTGCTGGGAGTATACTGGAAATCTGCAGTTCAGTGAATGTGGGGAACAAGGGTGTCATTCCTGGAGGAATCTCTGCCTGGGCTTTGTCAGGGAAGCTTGTGATTAAGTGTTGGAATATGTATAACTTACTACTTCCTAACTGCCAAAACCAGTAGCTGGAAACTGTGCTTCACAGAAGAGAATGATTTTGACCAGCTGTAATGGACTTCCCGCTCTCCTTTGGTCTCTGGAAGGAGGAAACACATGGTGTGGCACTGAAGAGTTGGAGGGTTGATGTATTTGCTACTTAAAAAACAGTTTGGACATTAAAAGGAGTTTTCATGTAACAGATTTCATTCATCTATGCAACACAGTGAGCTTTGATTTAGGCAATCAAGATTTTCTTTATATTTAATTGTGTACACTTTTTCTGTTTTTTCAGGCAAAAAGTTGTCAGCTTTTCATGTATTTTTAAAGTCTCACAAGTAGATGATCTGAAGTGCTGTTAATTATCAATTAAATTTTCTCAAAGTAGATTGTAAAAAGTTCAGATGAACCCAATTAGGAAGAATGTAGCTTCCTTCTTCACCTCTAGGCCCAATTATTGTTAAGTGATATAATATAATAAAGTGGCATGATACCACATCAAAACTTTTCTTATCAATTATAAATGTGCTTGTAAAACGAGATGCTTAAAAAGTTAGAACTGCATAACTCAAAAGTGAAATTAATAGAAATACATTTTGTATTCTACACTTTGTTTGCTTTTTCAGTCCCTCTATGGCCAAATGCTTTTTTAATTAAAAAAGAGATGATCTTGTAGATTATAAACCTTTTTTTGTGCAAGGAAATTTTTGCTTTAGAAATCCTTCTACTATTAGAGTGTAGTTATAAATGTTGCATTATGGGCAATCTTTTAATCTGTCTTTTATAGTGAGCTAGTTATAATCATTTTGATAGAAAGAAAAACGCTTACTTTGCTAGTTAAAGTTTCAACAGCCAGATCACTTGGTTTCATAAGAAACTGTGAAGTTTCTGCTGCTGTTTCTTTTCTTCTCATACCCCTCATTTGGTCAATACCTTTCTACAGCACTTTTTTTTTACATTTACTTGTTGCTTTCAGAGAACCTTACCGACATATTTATTATCTTATCACACTATGCTACTGAAACAATGTGGTGGAAAGAAACACAGAAGAAGGAATTTAAAGAGAAACTTCACAAATTTATAAAGAAAGATGTTAAGGAGAAATTTAAAGGAATGGTGTAGAAACGCAGAATAGTCAAAAAAGGCTCACTCCCTTTGCCAGGAAGTGAGCGAGGCACCGAACCAAGCCTGAGTTGTAGGGGTCAGTAGGGGTTCAGTACTCTGCTTTGGGACATAGGCAATACACAGAAGCTACAGATAGCAGTACCTTACCCCAGTCACTGAGCTTGTTCCCCTCTTCAGAAGGAATCAAATTTTATTTCGAATTGTCTTGATTGAAATAATGATTGGCAGCTATCTTATAACTATCTAGGCTTCTGCCCATGCTACTCATATTGAAAGACCATTTAGAAACATATTACTCTGGTGACTGAAAGCATTTCAGTGTTCAGACTCAGTGTATCCACGAGTAGTCATTTTTAGTCATTTATTCCTTAGTTTAAATAACTTTCCACTCTACTGTTTACCCCACTATTGTACTCATAAATAACACTTCCTCTTCAGAAAGATTTTCTATTCCCTTGGTCATCCCAGTAGCATTTACATTTACCCGCCCATATTGAATAATTTTTTTAACATGAGAAATGTAATAGTACACCATATTCCACAGAAGTCCTGTACTGAGTGAAAATAATATATTTCTACTAGAGAATATAGTAGAAATTCTAGAATATTTTTCTCTGCATATTCTAGAATCATACCCACCTTTTTCTCAGCTGTTGACTTAGTGTCATCTGCTAATACACAAATAAGGTCACCTTCTTTCTCTCCAACACTTCCAGCTGATGATCTTCCAGTTTCTTACTGTCAACACCTTGGACACTGCACATTTTTTCATTATACTTCCAAATACTCAACTCCTCATTATCACCCATTTCTTGCATGATTCCAGAAAACAGCTTAAGAAAAAGATTCATCATTGTCCTTTGACATTTTGTTGACATCGGGTTGCTTCTAGACCTGCAACTGATTTATGCTTTAGTAAAAATCATAAGTCTTTACTATTTCCCTAATATTTTGTACCTAGGATCCTACTTATAATCTTCCATTCTCTCTGTCTCTCTCTCTCTCTCTCTCTATTTTTCTTTTAAATAGGTACTTTAGAATAAACATTAGTGTTTTATTGCTAGAGAGACATTATGTTTGCTGACTACAGCTATTTGGATCAGCTTTTGTCTTGATTGTATAGTACTGTTCACAGTAAACTCTGATAGGAACATACACGGCAGTAGAAATAATTAACAAAAGTATGGGGTGCACACACATGTGAGGAAATCTTGGGAATATCTAAACTAGGCACAGGCTCTTTCCTCTTTTTTAATAAATATACACACACAAATTCACTGAGCGCAAAGAGGAGAGAGTGTTTATTTTGGCTGGCAAGTCAGACTTGATAAGCAGGATATTTTAATGCTTACTGTCTATATGCTTAATACCAAGGAAAAGTGACTTTACTGGCCACACCACACTAGTGGTTGCTCTTAGCTTTGGATTCATGCTTATGAATCTAGTAAAATACTCTATATTTTCATTAATTGTAAAAACATGTAAGAGCGGTGGTAACTGAAATAAATAGTTTTTCGGTATGATTACTAACATCAGTCCTCAGTGTGTCACAGAAACTTCCCTTCTCCATTTGAAAATGGCTTTGAATAAGGCAGGATTTGCACATATGTCCCTGGGTCAAATGCGAATGCACTTTAAACCATGAAAATATATCTAATAGTTTTCTAAAATGTAATTCCTAAGACAGATAAAAGAATAAGCTCTATAAACATTCATCCCTCCTTGCAAACTCAGTCTTGCTATTCACCCTGAAATTATCATAAGGCTACAAACACCAAAGGCAGCTCTCGTCTTTCCTTCATGTCATGGAGAGAAAAAAAGAAGGAAAAAGCATGAGTGACTTGGTTTGAAAGCGACTATTTTCTTTCACCTTCACAACTCTGGGTAAAGTGTTCTCCATTCCTTCTGGACACCATTTTTTCCTACCCTTGCCCCTTTCTAATTGCTTGCCACCCACTCCAGAAGCAGCTGCATGTTAATGCATGAAGATCTGTTTTCTAGAGCAGATGGTTGTCTTGGAGGTCTGATTTGTGTGCTCAGCTTTAAGCTTTGAAGAAGCTTATAGCTTTTCACAGTAGCCCTTTTGTGGCATTGTAAGCAGGTCATGCAAAAAGCTCTGCTGCTTAATCTAATCATTGTATTACTTTAGGAAGGTACTCCCAGCATTACTGTTGTTTGTTCTCCAGATTCCATAGAATCATGTGTGGCGAAAAAGAAAAAAAACATATCAAGGTCCTTAAAAACACAAAACAAACAGCTCTCAAAATTTAGTTTTAAATTCCTCCCATTATTATTTAGGCCTGATTTTTAAGGCTTGAATACCAAGGCTTTGAGAATATTTGGAATAGAACATTAAGCAAAACTTATAATGTTAAATAAACTTTGTGCATAAATGTACTATTTCACTATTGTCCAAATTTAGTGTATAGTTCTAGGTAGCATTTGAAACCGAAGGATATTCAAAACATCAGTGCTTTCACCTATAAATTGTATAATTATATTTTTCTAAAATTTAAAAAAATGAAGACAAGAGCAGTCAACTGTGGAATGATGCCATGCCACCACAGAAACCCCGAATTGCCACCTTTTTTTTTAAACCAAAGGAGTTGCTGTCATTCATCTGTTGCCCCTTAACTGTGCAAGCTCTTGTGCGTGATGAGCAATTTGTTTCCATGGCTGCTTCTTGCGTCCCACTGACAATGTGTCATCGTAGCAGTCTTCTCGTGGTGCTGCCCTAAGTTGCTCAACTTCCTTCTGAATACAATATTGTTCCTATATATTGAGACTGTACACTCTAATTAATTTTTAATTTTTGTATATATTTAGATTTATGATCTTGGCCAGCAGTTTCTTGGGGGTGCATATTTTTCATCTACATAAATACCCTAGAAATCTGTATATATCTAATGAGTAGTTCACATCAGCTGGGTTGCATCTTCACTTTTCTCCCATACAGAACCCAGCTAATTAACATAATGTGAAAGCACATTTTTTCCTGCCCAAGCAAGAGAAACTACATTTAGCCCATCTTTTATCAACTGATCAAAAGTAAATGGAACCAGACAAGCTATGAAAGATATACTTTGCTTCTTATGGTGTAGATTTTATCATTTTTTAAATAACTCTTACTTATGAAATTTACTGTGAAAGGTATTCTAAATTTATTTTGAAGCAGCTCTGTTTTGTCTGGTCTAATTAATACGTGCTGGGTAAAAGAAAAAGTGTAAATAATCAGCTGGGAGTAAGAACAGGACCTTCCTGTCTCTTTCATTGAATGCCTATGTAATAACACTAGATATCCTAGAATATTCCACGCCCTGGTGTTTAGTAGCATTTCCTTAGCAACTGAAGGATGTTTCAAATCACAGCAGGTACTGAACAAGTGTTCTGACCACTAAGTTACTGTACAAAAGAGCATAAAGAAGTAGTCCTCTTACAAGCTTCTATGAGACAAGGCTATCACAAGTGAGGAGCTGAATCTGTGATAGGTGCCCCTTCAGCGTCTACATAGAGCCTGGGCAACTGAGCTCTATGAGTGCAAAATATACTTTTCTTTCTGGGCATTCTTACTGCCTACTCTACACATGGCCCTGAGATGCGTGCTGATTTCTGCAGCTTTCATTCTGAAATGTGTATGTTCATACTACAGCTGGAGATGAGGTAACTAACTTAAAGCAAGGTTGACCCAACACGTATATCGTCACAGTATGCAAGACAACTAATGTATCAGAAGATTGCTTTTGTATATTTGTTTGTTCTTCTCCTTGTATCATGTGACTTGAATTATGCTGGTAATTTGAATAACATGCAAATGAAGATCTTAAAATAAGACTACAAAAATATGATTATTAATGTGAGCCACAAAAGATATGTGAGTTGTATCTCTTTTCACTACCATTTCCTCCAGAAAATGCTAGACATCTCTCTACTGGAGACCTAACTATCAAATCTTTAAGATTAAAAGAATCTTAAGTTCCCTTCTCAAAGAAGAAGCAAGCAAACTTGTAATGTTTTACAACTTTAGAAAAAGTTCAACCCAGACTGTGATACAAATTTCTTTTCTCAGTTCTAAGAAAAAAAAATATAAAAATCTTGGTAGTCACTATCACCAAAGACAAAGAGCACTTTAAAGGAGAGAGATACTATTTTTTCTTATTAGTGTAATTTTATATCAGACATAGTCACATTCACAAGAAAAAAGGTTCTCTCATGTACTGTCAAAGTAAACATTTGAAAATTTTGTTTAAGAATCAATATTAACAAGTAATTCTGATTGTAATACTATATATCACTTAAAGTAGATTTTCATGTCTTTACCTTTGAAATTTCATTTTTGCTACAGAAGTTAAATTATGATGATCAGAAGAGAGGCCTATAGCCCATCAAATATGCATATTGCAAACCAAAGATAAGGTGATTGCAGAGATATCAAATTGGAATACTGTGAAGTATAATCTTGTTTTGGAAGAAAAACTGCACCATGAAACCTTTGGTTTTAGCATGTGAGTGAAAGGTGGTTTGGCTGACCTGATTTGTAGCCCTTTGATACTTACTAGGAAGCATTGTCAATTACCATTCCCAGAGCTAAGGAATTATGCCTTTAACCTGACTTGTTTCCAAGCTTATTTTCTCTGTTTTAGCACTTAGGCCAGTATCTAGTGGTGTCTGGTGAAGAGAGTAAAGGGCAGCTCAACTGAAGGGGGGGAAAAAGATGATACATTCAGTAGGGGTTGCTTTAATTGGGGACCTATTTCTGTCTTTCAGGTTGCTCCATTCACAAAGTTGCATGATATGGCACTCTAAAAGATACATTCTGCATGTACTTTCGGTGATGTGGATAAGAATATTATTAAGTGTCCTACTTCTCAGAGGCATGCGATGAATCAGTGTGCAGTGGGGGAGTACATATCATGTTCTGAGAAAATATAATGTCATAGGCTGGTAATTTTAGAATGAGGTGTAAAAAACATCTCTGTGCAAGAGCTCACAAGAAAGGAGGACTGACTGATCAAAACTCAGGAAAAAAGAACTGCTTAATTTCTAAGCCATGTGTCAATGCTCATTACAGTTTTCCCCTCCACATCTGCTGGCTTGGATCAGGCCTTTTCTTGAACACTACAATGACTATAATACTCTACCATCAAAAGAAGAAAATATTTATGCAAAACAAACCATCAAAAAGGCCTGTGAAAGTCTGCCTCACTTGAAAAATTTGTTCAAAATAGTCTTCATTACCAGGAACCTTTGTATTTACAAAATACTATCTATAAATAGAAGGAAGGTTCTTCTGTCTATTTACCTGTTTCTCCAGTTCCTGTCTGTAAATCTGGAGCAAATTAAAATTCTTGACACATGTGGTTGCAGTTTACTACCTCCATACTTGTCCTGATATAGCTGGAACTGAGACAATCCATGGCAGAATATGCCTTTCCCACCTAATGCCCTTTGTGGTGTGATTTCCACCTCCCTGCCCTCTAGGCATCTTGACTCTAAAGAAGAGAAGAGCATCAAACTGAGCATGAGGGGAGGAAGAAACATCTTGAGGGGTAACAGAGGCTTTAATATAGCTTTGCCATCAAAACCATGAAACAGCAACCTAAAGGCCTGACTTGTAAAGAGATTTTGGATATCTGAAGTTTAGACAGATGTCTAAAGCGGTAATTTTAGTCTAATCAAAGTAGAGGAGNCTCTAAAGACTTGTAAGAAGAGAAGAGCTGAGGGGAGGAAGAAACATCTTGAGGGGTAACAGAGGCTTTAATATAGCTTTGCCATCAAAACCATGAAACAGCAACCTAAAGGCCTGACTTGTAAAGAGATTTTGGATATCTGAAGTTTAGACAGATGTCTAAAGCGGTAATTTTAGTCTAATCAAAGTAGAGGAGATAAATAGGAGAAATTTGTAATGGGAGAAGCCAGGTAGCAGTGTACTCGCTACTGTTTGGCTCCAAAGAATGTCACATAAGGTCATAAAGGTAGTGCAAGGAGAGGAGATACAACGACTTACACAGATTTTTTTTCCCCTATAAATCTGTCATGCATGCGTGCATATGAACGTACAGCAGCAGAATTAGACAGTAGATGATGGGCAATATCAGCCCTTCGTGTCGTATCCGATACACAACCCTGCAGGACTGCGTGAAACGCGCAGGTTCATGCCAGATTTCCCACTTTCTATTTAGATGCCTAGATTGCAGAATACGTACAATAGAAGGTCATGTGCTTACATTTAAAACTTGGCTCGATAGAAATGTTATCATTTGATTGTTGGCAAAGCTAATATTTCTACCAGAAAATATAAGGATAAGAGATGAAACAGATATATATGGAACAATGGAAAAGATCAAGGCTATGCTCACACATTCTAGTTAAGTCATGGCTGCCTATAGGATTGGTTTTTGTTTTGTTTTGTTTTTTTTTTCTTCACTTTTCCAAAAAGTATATGCTCTAGCTCAAACAAGATTTACATAGGAATCACTGGAAAGACCTACTTTCCATGTTCAAAGCAGTCAGGTTCAAGACAAATCAGGTCTGAGTAAATATGAGATGGATAAAACTTGGTAAAGATGTTTCAAATTAAAAGCATATTTATATATAGGTGTGTGTGTGTCTATATTTTATCATAATGCAAATAAGTAGTTACATTGGATAATGCCCTTTAGACATGAGAATCTGGTAGCCTTGGAGATGGAAGCCAAGGTGGAATATGTTTTGTACTTCTTGGAAGACTAATGTGTAGGAAAAGATTTGTTTTATGTAGGCAAGTAGATTGCTATTTTTTAGTTATAAGATTTGCCTGGGGGATAAAAAGCAAAGCCATGCTTATGTAGGATATATGACCAAGAGGGCATTATTTTCAAATTTTGTAAAAATATACTTTCAAATTGCTTGCATTCTTTGTAACCTCTGCCTGAGGCTTGGACTTTGTGCCAAGCTTGGGCTTTATCCAAGTTGAGAAATGATGGATGGGGGAGATGGAGGACAGTGCCAGAAGTTGCCACCACTTTTTTCCACTGGAAGGATGCGTGCAGAGTGAACCCTCAAGCACTTCGGGTTTAAGCTGACTTCCCCAGCTCTGACTTGCACGAGACGAGAGAGGTGTTCGCTCTGTGGGGACCGGTGTGTACTGCAGCAGCTACCAGCACAGCTCCCAAGGTCAGCAGTGACTCGAGTGACCGCTGCTTGTTTGCTCTGCCTCTGGCACTTGAGCTAACCCATTTGACCGGCACCTCTTCTGATTCCCTTAGTGTACGCATTTGCACGGGAAGCTGCCAGTCGTGGCAAATAAAGGTACATTACGTTACACAGCACAGAGATTGACACTGCTGTATACAGCACCCAGTGCTTGAGGATCACATCTTAAAAAAAAAAAAAAAAAAAAAAATCAGCAGTTACAAGGTGCTGTGTTTTTTTGTTTTTATTTAACTGGATTTCTCAGGCAGGAATGACCTAGCACTTCGTCACTGGTGATGAATTCTTATTCAGTTGTGTTCAGAAACACTAAAAGTTAAAATATTCATAATACAGCTTCATATGGACACCAGATCAAATATAACCAAAATGATCTCTTTGCTTGTCCGTGGCTGGATGTGGGACATGTGCTAACTTACCCCATTTCAATCCCAGTTTTGAGAATATTTCCGCAGAAAGTGCATAATTACTTCAAATAAGCTGGTTAGAAAAAAAAAAAAAAGCTTATGAAGCAAACCTGTATTAAAATTTCTAGTTATGAATTCTGAAATATTTTATTGGAACACTTTGGCTTTGATATAATTTTGTGGAGTTCAGGGAAGGGTTCCTTGCTAAACTCCCCCCATACACACCATAAACAACAGACACCTCCCTCGTTTTCAGTGTGCAGCTCACAAGCCTGTAGCATTTCTGAAACTCACTACACCAAGTCTAATATTCTCATTCCTGTCTATTAATCTCCAGCCGAACAGAAACTGTTTGATTTTGTTTAATTTCTACGTGTCTCTGATATTAAAGAAACATAGTTTGAGAATGGGTAGAAAAGGATGGACACTTTCGATATGGACACAACTGAATTCCTTAAAATAATGTATATAATAATAGAAAAAAAATCTTTTTATTTCTGAGAAAGCATTTCTAGAAATATGCAACCTTTCAAACTCAGCTTTGTCATTAAATTACTTGTTTCTCTTTGGCTGCACAGCTTGACAACAGAATACACACAGTAGATCAGTTAGACTTTTAGCTCACATTAAAGGCAAGATAAACTGGGTTGATGTCATTCTAGAAAAATAAAGTTTGGGATTATGTATGCTGTAGACATTCAATGCTTCAGTTTTACTTACAGAAGCATTCGTAGGGCTTGTTCCCTTTAATTCTTTATTTCTAAGGAATGAAATATGAAAAGGAATACAGGAAAACTGCTTAATAAGAAAATACATATTTAAAAACCTTTCTGTAAAGGTCCTTTATTGCTGACTGTGCCTTATAACTGTCTCATGTGAAAGAATTGGAATTTATGATTTATATAGAGGAAGATGTTTTGCTCATGATTTAGTACATGTACAATATTTAGGATACATACATTCAGGTACTGAAGTAACAACATTTTTAATTGCTTTAACTGAAAAGGGTAGTAACTGTATAACACTTCTACTTAGTTATTTTAGGAGATCTTTTGATTTTGGGGAAGTGTTTATTTTTTGCACATGCCTCCTCCGCTTCCTGCAGAACAAGACAGTAACAGGGAGGGAGTTCCAGAAGTCAGCTCTCCTCAGGAAGTCTTACCTTCACCACCACCATGGTGACCACTGGTGGAGAACGTCTCTCTAGTGATGCGAGAATTTGAACAGGCTAAATTATTATTAACCACTCTCCCTATTTCTAGCATTGATGAAAATGGGGTGCAACTTGAATTCAATATCTGAACTGTTCAATGTAATAAAATCAAATTTCATTGTTGCTGGAAATCACCTTGTTTCTTCATTACTTTTGGTCAATACTACAGGCTCATCTCCTTGAAAAATCACTTCTCCAGCAAAACACAACACATTTGTATGAGTTTATGCTTATTCTATGACTACTATAATGGGCTAACATGCAGCTCTACAGTGTTAAAGGTGACGTAGCTGCCCTATCTGTGGACAAATTTGGACTCCTCATTTACTGTTAATTCCATTTTCATAAGTATTCATGCGTTGTTTGAATGAACACAAATTCAACATGAGTCACGTTGAATGTGACTTTGTTTTAATCTTTATATCTACATTTAAAATCATCCATGTTCAGTGAAAATTGTGGGGGTTTTTTCTCTCATCAGGAGTTCTTGGAAGTAATATAGTCAAAATTCTATTTCAAAAGAAAAGGCACCTGAATCTAAAGATGTCATGAACCCTACCCCAATCCCACTGATGCTGTGAGCAAAACCAATCCAATTTCTGACTTAAAATTATTTTCAGTGGTGATATTCCATTGCTTCTCTTGATGACCTACAATAATAATAAAAATTGATGTGTTAGTAATATGCAATCAAATTGGTGCCCCATAAGTAATGCAGTCTTCTTTCTTCTTTTCAAAATTTCCCCTTCTTTTTACAGTACAGCAAGTGTTGACCATTTTGGGGAGGGGAGAGAAATTAAAAATAACACACTTCATGACCATTTTTTTTTAGCAGAAAGTATTTCTCTGAGAATGGAGTTTACTGTCAGAGGATGAATAAGAATTCATTGACAATACACTTATTCTTTTAAGCATTATGATCAACAGAGAAGTGACTTCTTCCTTTCTGTAAACCTACCACCATGACACATTTTTGCAGTCTTGTGGCTTTTATAAAATTCCACAACGGCTTCTTAATTCTTCTCCGTATCACACAGTCTGCAACTCTTCAGGTTTAGGCTGGCAAGTGCAGTTATATTAAGCTTGAAGAAACTGTATCAAGATACTGACTATTTTAATAGAAAAGGAAGAAAATTGCAAGTTAGATCAGTTTATACAAATTAGATGCAAATTCTTTAGTACTTGTAGCTACACTGTTTTACAGAGACCTGTACAATTAAAACATTCACATAATCAGACACTGAAGCTATGAAACAACATAGCTGATGTTTGCACCAATTGTTATATGAGATTAACAAATATGGCCATTCATCACTTACAATTTCAAGTTTTAAGATAAACATCTCTCAAAACTGTAATTTCAAATTAAAAGTAACACACAAAGTAGAAAATAAAATGTTCCAGAGGTGAGATACTCTGCAGGTACTGCAAGTGGAATAACTGGTGCAAGTTACAGCAATTACAAATTACATTTTAAGGGACTTCAAAGATAGCTAGGCAGTGACGTGTAGCCAAGTAAGCTT
Source organism: Crypturellus undulatus (assembly GCA_013389825.1). NCBI lineage: Eukaryota > Metazoa > Chordata > Aves > Tinamiformes > Tinamidae > Crypturellus > Crypturellus undulatus. The sequence continues at coordinate 2,764,567 of VWPW01021686.1, forward strand.
CTGGAGGAGAAGGCAAGCAATTTGTTTTACCGATGTTTACTTTATATTGATGCATTAGATTTAAAATAATAGTGTCTGTTCCCTTCCTCCTTCCCACACCCCCCAAAAATTTAGAATACGTAGTAAGGAACTCCACTGCTTTCGGAAAGTATATTCACAGATTGTCATATACAGTTTGACAGTGCTTCAGAGATGTTACTATAATACCCTGATGTTCTTGCTTAATAAAATTGTAGTATAAAATTGTAGTCTATACATTCAATAACATTCAGATTTTTGAGCTACTTTGCATAATTGAACGCAACATTAGCATAAAACTATATTAAAATATAAGACATATTATTTATTAATTAAGGTGTCTAATTTACAAGTTAGCTAAGTAGGTCGTAGAATAGTTCTATATTTTTAAAAGCGAAGGCCAAAGTTCCAGTCTAATACATAATTGTAATTGTAATATATATAAATAATTTTATAGAAAAAAAAATTCTGTAAAATTATTTATTGTGTTCAAAAGATCAATACAAAAACGATTTTGGAGGTTTAAACAGTTACCTATCTTCAAACGGGAAGCATTCTATTATGAAAGTCTATTCCCATTTAACTTGGATTTCTGAAACTACTTCTGTTCTTATGTAGGAGATTTTTTAAAAAGATACAGAGTTTTATATCTATGTGATTTCAACTTGTACTTTAGGCATTCATTATATATATATACATATATATATATATATAATGTGTGTATGTGTGTGTGTGCATCAAAATTATGATAAAATAACCAAAGCAAATGTTTTTTTTTTCCCCCAATATTCATGTACATGTGCATTGAGACAAATGATTTTGTTCAAATAATTGACTTTTAGTTGAAATCTCAACTAAAAGATGGTATCAATAGTCCAACAATTTCTGGTACTGTATTTACTATTTAACAATATCAAAATTGGAAATGAAAAGTTTAAAAAATACAGGCAAAAATTTGCTTTTTAAAAAGTAGTTCTGAAAAAAAGCACAGCTTATAACTAATATAACAATTTTTAAGAGAAAAATATGCATTAAAACTTAACAAAATATTTTATAAATATAAAACATTTTATGTAATTTGCTTTTTTTAGAAGACAGCTTTGAGTTCATTTACTGATTTGCAGGGCACAGCTGTTAAGTGTGATGGTCACATAATCACATCCTTCAAACCTTGCACGTTCTCCTGCTAAACCTGACTGTGGGAAATATTTTGCATATAAGGCAGGCAGCTCCAGGAGGGATCATAAAGATGATTAATCTGGGAGATCAAACTACTTAGTGGTAGGTTTGAAGAGTTTGTTGTGCCTCTAAAATGACTTTGCTGATTTAAAACAGTAACTCTCTGCTGAGTGCAATTTCTTTATCAAGATAGGATAACAGTTAATACACCACAACCAGAATCAATATTAAAGTATTGTTTAATATACAGAAAGTCATACAAATGGTCACTACTTGAAGTGCCACATGAGGCCACCACCACTGACCACAACTGGATTACATGTGCAATTTCTCTCCTCAATCAAATGGTAAATAAATACAGGAGAGTGTGTTAACACACCCAAAATTTTAAATAGCAAATCCTTTGAAACATTGAGCAGCAAGAAACAGAAACAACACATCTCTTCTATGGAGAAAACAAACAGATCTCCTTCATTTTTCAGATTTAGCTAACAAGTAGGCTTTATACCTATATATAATATGCATTCCTGCTGCATAGGATACTTGTCATATATGGTCGGGCAGATCTCCTGAAATGAAGTTGGTAAAACAAACACAAAACAGAGAAAGTCAGATTGATGTCATTTTCTTTGCCGAGATGATTTCTTTCATACAGAAGGATGATTATCATGGCAGCTTTTTCTGCCTTACCTGTCCCAAAAGCCAACACCAGTCATTGCTTTGTAATGTTATTGTCCTATTTAGCTGATGAATTGTTACACTGTAAATCTGTGACAGCAGTTCTCAGAGATGAGCTTAGGATGTGAGAGTTGCATTGGCCCACTATATATGAAATATCTTCCTATTTTGCAGTTTTCTTTTGCGCCCTTGCATGGCAATGAAATGGACTGCTTCTCCACTCTGCTAGATACTACTCAACTCCCACTTGCATTTTCTGAATAAACAGAATTGTAATAAATACATAGACCTACCTGTGTTATTCCCACTATCATCCTCTATTAATTTTCATGAAATATTTTTCATAAATGGAAAGGCAAAACAGGTGTTAGATTATTTATGTTTGACAAATTCATATCATTTAAATAATTAAAACTAATTTGTGTTCAGCGCTACAGTTGCATTTTTATTAGAGAAACAAGTACAAATAGGCATCACTACAGAGCTGTGTATTTAATAGCGAGATTAAATCAAACGGATTTTAGTCTCCGTTTTTCTGTCATTAGCCTGGTGTCGGAACGCTAACTTGTTG